>CM046877.1:367337740-367678142 GCA_025667525.1 Glebionis coronaria
GAGTTCCACGTTGGAGATCAATTCTACTCTTTAACTCTCGGTTAAAGATCTTCTCTGGCAAGTTGAAGAGCCGCTGGACTGGTCCATTCACCGTCGCCAAAGTCTTTCCTTATGGGACCATTGAGCTTTCTCAGCCGAATGGGCGCAATTTCAAGGTGAATGGCCAGCGTCTGAAGCTGTACTTTGGTGAGGACATCTCTCAGGAGATGATTCCATCCCTCACCACGTTCCCCATGAACTAAAATTGGGTCGAGTCAGGCTCATGACTCGGTGAACAAAAACAAGCGCTTCTCGGGAGGCAACCCGTGTTCTATCCTTTACTGCTTTCATAATAAGTGTAGGGGGAGCCCCGCATATGTTTGTTGTCTTGTTTCTTGTGCTGTGCAGGGATTTAAGCTTCAGAAAGCATCTTGATGACTTTTGACGAACCGTGATACCGTGTTTCCTATCTTCCCGGTTCTATCCTAAACTCTTGTGATTCAATATTTCATATTCTATATGTTCACATTGAATTCACTTTAGTTGTCCTTTCCTTAGCAAGATTTAAACAAAGTGCATAATGTCCTAAGTGTAGGGGAGTTTACTCCCACATGCTTAAACATTGAGGACAATGTTTATCTCAAGTTTAGGGGGGACTTCTATCGAAGTAAGTGGTCTTTTCCATGAATTTGCCCTCATTTTAACCGGAAAATTTGATTTTTCGACATTTTTCAAAATTTTTAATCTATTTTGGCCTAGTTGTATAGTTGTACTTTCCTTTATCATGTTTAGTTTCTTTCCGTTGCTAGAATAAATTTTTAATAAAGTGGTTTTAGATTTTTCTTAGTCATGAACATTTTGACTCAACCCGAGTTTACTTGCCTAAGTTTACTCTAGCTAGTATCCTTAACATGTTTAAGTCAAGTTTTGCTAGGCTTTTATATAGGGAGCTATAAAACGCGAAAGTCTTAACCCTCACGGGTTAAGAACAAGAACTTTTCGCAAGTTCCTATAATTGATCCTAGAGAGTCGTTTATCAAGGGAACTTTAAAATGCGATTTCTAAACTTGAAAAAGTCCAAGAATTTGCAAGATCCTATAGGCGACTCGAAAACCCAAAACTTTGATTTAATAGGCTAAGCATCCACGAGTCTCATTCCTTGAGATTTTAAACTGTGGAGAACGAGAGATGATAGAGTCAATTATAAGTTCGGTACTCTTTCGTGAATTTATGTGAGTTAATTATGAGCCTATTCTCCCTTCGCTTGTTAATAATTTATCTGCTAATAAGTAGGGTTGTACGATTTAAAAGGTTACTTAGCTTTTAGCCCCAGATCGTTTAAAAGTTGCTCGGTAATGACGAGAGTTCATAGCCAAGGCATAACTTATGAAGCGGGGCGCGAAGATTGGCGAGTCCGAAAAGGCCCTAACAAGGCATGAGGGCTACATTTTGCTAAAGATCCAAAAGTGATGTGAAGAATCATTTATCGAAAATCAATATGAAGGATCGAGACACACGACGAAAAGCAAGAACTCCCCAAAAGTCATGGAGAAGTCTATCCGAAAAGACCCTAACAAGGTATGAGGATAAATAGATCCAAGTCCTAAAAGGAGGCGGATCGTTGTATATCAAAGTCCAAAATAAAGATTGGAGAAAAATGAAGAAGTCGTGGTCCAAAGATGAAGAATCTCTCAAAAACTTCAAGTGAAGAAATTCCTATTATGAAGAGAAGACCATAATTTCAAGAACGTCTCTCGAAGATTCGAAGTATGAAGTCGCTGCCAAATATCGGCCCGAGAAAGGTCTCAAATCGCGAACCAAGTTATGCCAAGATATGAACTTTCTGATATCCCGAGAAGCAGTTTTAAAAGATTTGGTCCTTTAGCTAACTATTGATTAAATCGTTCACCTTATTTTCGGACTAAATAACTATCGAAATAAGTCAAACAATGCATCCTAGTGATCATTCAAGACAAAAATAAAATATAAGAGATACACCTAGGAATAAGGGAGTCTAAGTGAATAATTGGCCCACATGAGTTCGTGATAGTTTGCTAACTTATAATAACAATGATCTCGTTTTTAAGCTTGGTATGGGGAACGTGAAACTTGAGGATGATAAACGTTCATGACCGCCAAAACCCAATGTAAGTTTTTAATCTCTTTACTTATTTCTATCTTTTATGTTTAGTATTTAATAAAGGCCAAGATAGGTTATTTATGATGGAAAATGTAAACCGTGCTTTAAAATTAATGCATTGCATGAGGGCATTGCAATGGTCAAGTGTAGGGGATTTAATAAGTGTGAAAACACTTATCCTTTTACCACTTATTTCCAATAATAACAAGACCAAAACGTGTGATTTATGTCGTAAAAGTCGGAATTATGCGTGGTTTGTGTTTTTATTGTGTTTTAGGACCAAAATATGAAAAAGGAAGAAAACACGGGCTTTCACAAGATTTTATCGAAGAAAACGGGAAAAGACGAAGTCAAAAGATCAAGAGTGCAAAAAGAACGGAAGTCCAAGACCTATTCTGAAGATTTATCGAAGAAAAAGTCTAAAGACGGAAGTTTTAACGAAGTCGAAGAACTTAAGTCTAATAGAAGAAGAAAATTAAAAAGACAAGTTCAAATCCCGAGACGACAAAGACGAAGAATTAAAGTCGAGTCGAGAAAACGTGAAGAAAGCAAGAGAGAAGATGCAACACATGCACTCCTTCCCTATAAATACCCTCCTAATAGTCATTAGGAGAAGAGAGAGTTAGAGTTAGAGTTTTTAGTTAATTTTTCACTTTTTAGTTTTTAGAGAGAGAAAGTCTTAAACTTTCTCTCACTAGTTCATCTTTTACTTTTAATCTTTCAAGATTAACACTTTTGTATGCTTATTTTTATTAATCAAGTTCCATTTTAAGCTTTTATCTCTTAATCTCATTCTACTTTTCTTTGATTTAAGATTGATTTTGGTGTGATTATCATGTGATCCGTGTTGTTCTAATTGATTTCATGCTAAAAAGTTAATCTTTTGATCATTTTATAAGTTTTCATTTGATTAAGCTTTAAGACTTTTGTGCTTATTGGCTTACTTTTATGATTAGCTTATTTTTATCATTAAAAAGTTTTATTAAAAAGTTTATGTTTTTATTGTTTGATCTAAAAAGTTGCTTGATTTTGAGTTAGATAAGTGGATTAAAGTGCTTATTTGATTTGGTTAAGTATTTGGATTGATAAGTTTTTGGTATTAGCTTATACAAGTTAGCTTATTACCTAGCTTTTCCATTTCCATAGATTTCGGAAAGTGTGGTAAATCCCCTTTCCGATTGGCTTTCCGACCGGTGTACCACCATAACCGTTTCCACAATTTTAGGAAAGGTTGTTACTCCTTCATTCCGACGGCACCCATCTTCCCCTTTCCGATTGGACCTTTATTCCGACGGCACCCCTTTTCTTGTTTTTCCGATTGGTACTCTTGCTACACTTTCCGATTGATAGCCTACTTGATATTCCGATCAAGGCTTCATAGTGTTATTCCGACTGGTAGTTCTGCCCCTTTTCAGATTGGGTTATTTGGCAAGCATTCCGACGGCACAATTTATACACATTCCGATTGTCCTTCATCTTTATGTATTCCGATTGGAATTTGTCCCGTTCCGATTGACTCCCGTTGCGATAGTTCCGATTGTGTCTTCGTCCCATATTCCGACCATCCGATCGGAAAACATTCCGATCGGGCCCCCTTTTGTCTTGTTTTGGTTTCTTTCGATATAACTTTCTTATAGTATCTTTTATTTTTCTAAAAATTTTCAAAGTGTTAGTTTTATTTAGTAAGTTAGTACTTCTCCCATTGTCACCTTTAAGTTTATATGCATTTATTTTTACTTTTCATTTCAATATTAATCTTTTAACTTCCATTTTACTCAACGACACTTTAATTTCTTGCTAATAGATTAAAACAAACAAATCAACCAAACCTTTGATTCACCAAAAGACGATTGAGTCGCACTTTAGACCGGTTTTCAATTCGAAAAGATTCGGAACTATAACGAACTTTGATACGAGGTGTCAAAACCAAGTATTACTTCCCCATGGACCATTTAATTCGGGGACGAGTCAGGCTCGTGACTCGCTTAACAAAAACAAGCGCTTTTTGGGAGGCAACCCAATTATCTATCTATTTTCACCATAAGTGTAGGGGGGAGCCCCGTGGTGTTTCTTGCTTTCTTTCTTATCATGTGCAGGGATTAGAGCTTTAAAGACACACTCTTGATGACTTTTGACGAACCGTGATTCTGTGATTCCCTTCTTCCCGGTTCTATCCTAAACTCTTTTCGATTCACTATTTTATATTTTCTCAATATTAAATCAGGAATCTCTTTAGTTGTCTTTTCCTTAGCGAGATTTAAACAACGTGCACAATGCCCTAATTGTAGGGGAGTTTACTCCCACATGCTTAAACATTGAGGACAATGTTTATCTTAAGTGTAGGGGGACTTCTATCGAAGTTAAGTGGCCTTTTCCTTGTATTTGTCCTCATTTTAACCGGAAAATTTGATTTTTTGACATTTTTTAAAATTTTTAATCTATTTTGGCCTAGTTGTATAGTTGTTTTCACCTCTGTTTAGTTATTTTCTTTCCTTATTAGAATAAAATTTTAATAAAGTGGTTTTATTTTTCAAACGTTGTGAATCTTTTGAATCAACCCGAGTTTACTTATCTAAGTTTACTCTAGCTAGTATCCTTAACGTGTTTAAGTCAAGTTTTGCTAGGCTTTTATATAGGGAGCTATAAAACGCGAAAGTCTTAACTCTCACGGGTTAAGAACAAGAACTTTTCGCAAGTTCCTATAATTGATCCTAGAGAGTCGTTTATCAAGGGAACTTTAAAATGCGATTTCTAAACTTGAAAAAGTCCAAGAATTTGCAAGATCCTATAGGCGACTCGAAAACCCAAAACTTTGATTTAATAGGCTAAGCATCCACGAGTCTCATTACTTGAGATTTTAAACTGTGGAGAACGAGAGATGATAGAGTCAATTATAAGTTCGGTATTCTTTCGTGAATTTATGTGAGTTAATTATGAGCCTATTCTCCCTCCGCTTGTTAATAATTTATCTGCTAATAAATAAGGTTGTACGATTTGAAAGGTTACTTAGCTTCTAGCCCCAGATCGTTTAAAAGTTGCTCGGTACGGATTAGAGTTCATAGCCAAGGCATAACTTATTGAAGCGGGATGCGAAGATTGGCGAGTCCGAAAAGGCCCTAACAAGGCATGAGGGCTACATTTTGTTGCTAAAGATCCAAAAGTGATGAGAAGAATCATTTATCGAAAATCAATATGAAGGATCGAGACACACGACGAAAAGCAAAAACTCCCCAAAAGTCATGGAGAAGTCTATCCGAAAAGACCCTAACAAGGTATGAGGATAAATAGATCCAAGTCCTAAAAGGAGGCGGATCGTTGTATATCAAAGTCCAAAATAAAGATTGGAGAAAAATGAAGAAGTCGTGGTCTAAAGATGAAGAATCTCTCAAAACTTCAAGTGAAGAAATTCCTATTATGAAGAGAAGACCATTATTTCAAGAACGTCTCTCAAAGATTCAAAGTATGAAGTCGCTGCCAAATATCGGTCAGAGAAAGGTCTCAAATCGTGAAGCGAGTTATGCCAAGATATGAACTTTATGAGGTCCCGAGAAGCAGTTTTAAAAGATTTGGTCCTTTAGCTAACTATTGATTAAATCGTTCACTTTATTTTCGGACTAAATAACTATCGAAATAAGTCAAAAATGCATCCTCGTGATCATTCAAGACAAAAATAAAATATAAGAGATACACCTAGGAATAAGGGAGTCTAAGTGAGTAATTGGCCCACATGAGTTTGTGTTAGTTTGCTAACTTATAATAACAATGATCTCGTTTTTAAGCTTGGTTTGGAGAAAGTGAAAACTTGAGGATGATGATCATTCGCGAAATTTTCAAAACCCAAGGTATGTTTTTGATTTCTTTACTTTGTATGTTTATAATTTTCTATTTCTTTAATAAAGGCCAACGTGGATTGATTATAATGAAAAGTCTAAACATGCTTTGTAACTAATGCATTTCATGAGGACATTGCAATGGTTAAGTGTAGAGGATTTGATAGGTGTGAAAACACCCATCCTTTTTACCACTTAATTACAATAATAACCGAGCCGAAATGTGTATTTTATGTCATTTATGTCGGAATTATGCGTGGTTTATGTTTTTGTTGTGATTTAGGACGAAAAGGTAAAAAGTGGAGAAAACACGGCTTTCACGGGCTTTTATCGAAGAAAAAGACGAAAGACAAAGTCGAAAGATCAAAAGTGTGAAAAGAACGGAAGTCCAAGACCAATTCTGAAGATTTATCGAAGAAAAAGTCAAAAGACGGAAGTTTACTAAAAGCCGAAGAACTCGAGTCTTATTTATAAAGAAAAATCAAGACGAGTTAAAGAAATCCCAAGACAAAGTCCAAGATTAACAAAAGATAAAGAAGAAAAGGACTTAAGTGTGCAAATAAGGCAAAGAGGAAAGAGGGAGGAAGCTTCCTGAGCCCCTCCCTAATCACCCCTATAAATAGAACCAACCTCATTTGTTTAGAGTTGTTGGTGGCTTGACAAACCACTCTTCCACCATTTTTCATTTCTCGTCATTTCATTTCTTTCACTTTAATTAATTGTTATGCACTTTTAATCATTTTAATTTTCAAGTAAGTTTTCAATTATTGTTCTTTAATCTTTACTTTTCTTGTCTTAATCTCTCATCTTCCTTTCTTGATTTCCGTTTGCTTTTGGTGCGATTACATTTGATCCGTGTTGTTCATTCATGTTTTCGTGCTTAAAAGTTCATCTTTTTATATTTTGATTCAAAAAGTTTGTTTCTTTTACGTTGGATAAGTTGTCTTTCATGCTTATTTTGTCCTTTTCATTATTAGATTCGAGCTAGTTTTGAGTTTAAGCTTATTGTTTTAGCTTATTTTCTTTTGCTTATCTTTCGGATCAAGAAACCAATCGGAAAGGGTTTAAAACCCTTTTCCGACCACTGCTTTCCAACCAAGCCTCCCCTCATTCCGATCTGATGATCGGAAAAGGGTTTCGTTGATTCCGATTGTATGTTTTTATTGTATATTCCGATTGAGCAATTTTTCATATATTCCGATTTGCCCTTCTTCCCATATTCCGATTGTTTAGTTTTACCTTATTCCGATTGGGGGATCTTGTGAATATTCCGATCACCATCATCTTATATTCCGATCATGCGCTTTCCGATTGGTACATTCCGATCGGATCCTTATGGATTCCGATCGGGTGTATTCCGATTGGTATTTTGTTTTGTTTTAGTATTTTGTTTAAGTGTCCATTGTTCTCGTTTTATTTTTAGTCTATTTTAATTTCGTTTTGCATTTTTATTTAATTGTCAATTTACTTTTCGTTAATTTTTAATTTTACGTCATTTAATCTCACGTCATTTACTTTTAACGTTGTAAATATTGCACCGTTTATGTTTCAACTAGTTTTAGTTTTAATTTCCTGTCCTTTATTATTAAGTCTTGCACATTTATTTTACCAAAACCAAAAATATTATTTTTACCAAGAACGACTGAGTCACACAATTAACCGGAAATCAATTCGATTAGACACCGAGAAAACGAACTTTCAATTAGCAAAATCTTAAGCATTACTACTTCAAGACGTAAATCCACATTTCTTCCCAAAAATAAGTGAGTTCATAATGTAACATTAAAATAATGTTTTCAAATAAATATTGAGAATAAAATATCAACCATAAATTGACGGATTGTCACAAATTACATAAAGTAATGAAGGCTAGAAAGCTTCCAATCCATATGCACATACGCTTAGAGTCTACGAGCGTCGCTGAGTACCTGCCGTTTTGGGAACATGAAAGGAAAATGGATAAGAATAACGCTCAGTGCATGGATATACAAGCATAGAATGAATAACATAAGCATATAAAACATATAACAGTGGAATTGATTAAGTCCTGGAAAACCTGGTACAACTTAGTAAAAGTTGTTTTATAGTTTGAAAAGCCTTATGTTTATCTTATAAAAACTGTTTAACATGTTTACCATTAGCCAATATAGGTCATGAAATATCAACGTGCATGAATACTTGGAGTGGTGACCTCGTCATGTAATTAGAGGGGCTGCCTCTAATTAATATAAGTTTGGGTAGGAGGGATCAGCTCCTTGTGAAGGATGCAAGGCACACACCACATTCACCTGAATAATCTGTAAAAACATGTAATCTAGGATGTACCCATACGCTCCACGTGATAATATAATAATATGGCCAAAAGCTGAAAGGGACGCCACGAGCTATCACTCCGTTGTGGTGAAGTCATAAAACTGGTGCCTCTAGTGTTATGGTTATGGTACCTCCATAACTAGGTGAAACTGTTCATGCATGTATATGGCTTAGGCATTAAACATAAGAAATGAAAACATATAAAACATATACTGGGAAAACAGTTGGCTGCATACAGGGAATATTAATATGGAAAGAATGTCCATACTGAAAGGACGGAGAATCCGTACCTTATGTCCAGTGAACGAAGAATACGAACGGAAGAGAGTCCTACTTCGATCTCACTAATGCTACATAAATAATATACGTGTATAAGTGTTCTGATTACTGTGTACGTAACTGGTTTTATATCATGTCTTAGTTTGTTTTATATGTTTATGTCTTGTTTTACTGATTCTAACCTTATGTTGTGTTTATCATGTATTCTGGATATTCTGATTAAGTATTACTTGTATTTCTTGTATTATTATACTTGTTGTGTAATAATAAGTAACTTTCTAAAAATAGCAGGTTTCCTAAAATAGAAAGTTTCCAAAAATAGAAAGTTTCCAAAAACAGAAAGTTCCCAAAAATAGAATGTTTCCAAAAATAAAAAGTTTCCAAAAATAGATTTACTGCTTAAAATAGATAGTTTCTAAAAATAGAAAGTTTCCATAAATAGATTAGCTGCTAAAAATAAATAAGTTTCTAAAAATAGAAAGTTTCCATATTTAGAAATAAGCTGAATTATTAAGCTACTAAGATAAGCTTAAGTTTTACTGATTAATATTCTAAGTCATGTGATTAATAGTATAGTTTATTAATTAATACATGTAAATTAAATAAACTATATGTTATAAGATTTAATTAAATATAGCATATTAAATTAAATTAAAGTGTAAATAATACTTAGGTTAAAACATGTATTAATATTTATTATTAATATAACCTAAGTCATGGAAATTAATTAATTATATGTCATGTTTTAATAATTAATTAATTACTTTAGTCTAAATTTCATAATAGAATATTTAGGTTAAAATCATGTATTATCAATAATAATAATAAACATAAGTCATGTTTTAATTAAATTAATTATATAACATGTTAAATTAATTTAATTAATCTTGTAAATAACTAATAAGTGTGAAAACACTTATTCTTTTACCACTTATTTCCAATAATAACAAGACCAAAACGTGTATTTTATGTCGTAAAAGTCGGAATTATGCGTGGTTTGTGTTTTTATTGTGTTTCAGGATAAAAATATGCAAAAAAGGAAGAAAGCATGGGCTATCACGGGCTTTTATCGATGAAAACGAGAAAAGACAAAGTCAAAAGATCAAGAGTGCAAAAAGAACGGAAGTCCAAGGCCTATTCTGAAGATTTAACGAAGAAAAAGTCTAAAGACGGAAGTTTAATGAAGTCGAAGAACTCAAGTCTAATAGAAGAAGAAAATTATAAGACAAGTTCAACTTATATCGACAAATCCCGAGACGACGTCAAGGAAGACAAAGAATTTAAATCGAGTCGAGAAGAAAGAAAGAAGGAAGCAACACATGCACCTTCCCTCTTCCTAAAAATACCCTACTAATGACACATTAGGAGGGTGTTAGCTAGCTTATTTTCCTTTTTTGTAGTTTTATTTTTAGAGAGAGAAAGTATTTAACTTTCTTTCACTAAAACTTCATCTTTTCCTACTTTTCATGTTTAAGCTTTGATTTACTTTTGTATTTTTGAATCTTTCATCTTGATGCTTATGTGAATAAAAAGTGTATCTTTTTATTCATCTTCAAGTTTTAATACGGATTAAGTTTTTAGCTTATCATGCTTATTGGCTTAGTTTGTGTTTAGCTTATTTACGTTTATGTTTTCTTAAAGTTTTAGTCTTTTTAAAGTTTGATTTAAAAGTTGCTTATTAAAAGTTTGAAAGTTCTTATTTTTTTCTTTTTAGTTCGTCTTATTATTAATTTGATTAATGTCACACCCACCATGGCGGAATATGGAACGCGACGTATGGATATCATTACAACATGGCGTGTCTATAGAGATAACTAAATGAAATAATAAATGTCATAAAATGGTGACACAAATGTCATGACAATATCTCAACAATGCATGAGTCTAGGTAATTAGGTAACAGTCCTACCACTTACCCTAGACAAACAATAACATAAACAAAGCAAACATATAGGTGTCAACAATATCACTTATTAAACAAACAAAAGAAACTAAGAAGGAACGGGGATCTCCTTCTAAAATCATTCATACGTAACTCCAAAACCTAGCCACTTATATTCTCACGCTTAACCATAATATCACCTAAAAGAGACACTAAAACACGTCAACATAAAGTTGGTGAGAGTCATAGGTTTAGACTCCAACGCCAAAATCTGTTATAAGCTGTGAACAACAACCACTAACAAATGAGCATATGGACAATGTGATACAAACATGCATTAACAACTAATATTCAAGATTTAACAAACCAAACCAAATCCAAGGCTCCCAGCCTTACCAAACACCATGGTACCATAGGCGCCCATACACCTATGTACCAATCCCAAGGCCCCGCCTTGTCATTATCCATTGGTCCCATAGATGCTCACACATCTATGTACCTCCCCAAGGCCCCGCCTTGTCAACATCCCCTTGGTACAAAGTTAAAACATAAAACAATCATGAATAAACTAGCAGTTAATTACATAAGTATGCACAAGTCTATCACCAAACACAAAACATTCACAGCATAATTTATAAAAGCAAGACAGTGTCTCTTCCATCCCATCTGGAAGTCAAATTCATTAGTAGACATGGGACTATGAAACTCCTGATTGAGCTTCTCCAAAAACCCGCGCACTAGCAAAAAGCTAACAAACAAAAGCACACAATCAAAACATGAACCAAACACAAAAATGGATCATCAACCTATGATGGACATCTAGCCTTCTCCCATATATGTTCCTCATTCATATGTTCTAAACACCCCATTATCCTTCCCTAACAAGTCCTTAACTTGGTTAAGTTTGATACGTATCCCGTTCATATTTTACACAAAACAGTCCCAACTTTTAGGTCTCCAAACTATAAGCCAAACGCCCACCTAACCATACACATGTCCTTTGTAAAGGAAACCCTATGCCTTTACATATGTTACATAACTCCTCCCCTTTGCCCCAACCTTAAAGCTACTGTTAAGGCCCCGATATATATATATACTTTTGTCTATCAAGATTTTACTAATTTTGAACATACAAAAAGTTTGTTATGATTAGGGGGTCTTACCCTAACCCATTTTCTTAGCCCCACCCCTGGTCTCTTATTTTACATATAAACCAACTCCCATGCTCATTAGAGGGCTCAAGTGTACTCCTAAGTACCCTAACCATCTTAAAACATTAATTGAAAACCCGCTGATTTCAAAACTGTTTTGACCTCCGACTGTTGTAACCTGTTTTTGACCCACTTCCCAACCTCCAATTTAGCTCTAGTTTCTTGAATTAGAAAGAAAACTCAAATAACTTTCCAGGGATACTTGGATCACAAAATAAGAGTTTGTAGAACTCTCTATACAATCAAAACAATTGACCTAAAATTCTGCCCAGTTTTTAAAAACGGATTCAATTAAATTAACCTAATTAATTACCCATAACTCCACTAATTACAAGCCATAATTCACCTAATCATTATAATATCAGTAATATACAGTCTTTAATTTAACCCTAACCTAAATCCATCATAAGATGATTATAAAAACATTAAAAACAATGAAATTGAAAAGGGTTATGAAGATTTACCTTTGATTTATGAAAACCCCAAAATTTTGATGAAACCCTAATTTTTCATGTTTATGCCGTGACTTCAAAACTCCAGGATATAATAATTGTGTTTTTTTTTGTTGTGAATAAAATAATATATAGGGTGTGGGTGAATCCTAGTCCAACCCAAGCGCAACTTCCTTTTTTTTCCTTCCCTTTTCTTTTGATCGTCCCAAACCGACCCTCCCCTCCTTTTTTTTATTTTTTTTCTTTTTATTATTTATTATAACAATACAAGTGTTACCTTAAATTTCCTTAATTTATTACAACTCCTAACGCCTCCAAAACCTCAAAACCGTAAAACTAGTCAAATTTACGCGTTTACCGTAAAAGACGTAAAAATATACAGTTTTATAAAAACTCTTGAAATATGAAATAAACTAATTAACTAAGTCCTATATGACTTAAAACCATCCCGAAAAATACTCCCGTGACTAAATACCTCTTCCGAGACCCTTAAATGCAAAACCCTAAACCGTAAAAATACGATTTTCTATAATACTTATATGTATACGTAAAACACCAAAATAACACCATTTCATTTCATAGTCACTAATTGGTGAGCTCATGAACATGAAATAACCGTTCCTCGATTTACTTATGAGTACTTTATACCCATAAACGATATCCACACCAACCTCGTTCACGCAAAATAACATGTAAACACGCAAATCACATAGTCACACATAAATTAACCTTAAAATAAGACCAAGTGACGAACCTCAAAACCACGGTTGTCACATCACTCCCTCCTAATAGAAATCTCGTCCAAAGATTTACTCCTTAGGATCATCATTATCAATTAGATGAGGATACTTTCTCCTCATAAATCATTCCCATTCCCACGTGAACTCTAGTCCATGTTCCAAATTCCATCTACCCATAACTACGGTATATTACCCTTTTTATCCAACGTCTTAGCTTCACGAACCAAAATCTCTATCGTATCTTCGATAAAACGAAGGCTCGTATCCATACTAATATCATCTAACGGTACTTGCAAGTCAGTTCTTGCTAAGCATTTCGTCAAGTTTGATACATGAAATACGTCATGCACACTACTCAATTCCTCCGGTAATCTCAACATATACGCCACCAGCCCAATCCTTTCAAGGATTTCAAATGGACCCACAAATCTAGGTGCTAACTTCCCTTTTCTTTCCAACCCGCATCACCCCTTTCCATGGTGAAACCATTAGCATAACTTTATCTCAAATCTCAACGGCTTACGCCTCTTGTCCGCATAGCTCACTTGTCGGTTCTTTGCTATTTTCAACCTCTACTTAGTCACTGCCTCCACCTCCATAGTTTTCCGATCCACCTCTGGTCCAATACGTTGGCCGCTTCTAACTTCATCCCACTGTAACGGTGATCCACCTCATCTACTATGAATTAACTCTAGCAGTTTCTACTACAATTCCTATCACCATACCTAACGACTTCTATCCTCTACGGATTTTCCATCATTCGGAAGTTCTCCCAACCTTAAACACATCCAATGGTATATGCAAGATTGCTTAACCAAAAGCTTCCCATAATATTCACAAGAAACATGTCATAACCACCACCTCATCCTTGCTTTCCCATGCTCGACACCAAGTAACTAACCATCCTTCATACTAACATGTGTTACAACTTTTCTCTAGGTGGAGGTTCCTTTGTTCGTAACTACTAATCTCTTTCTCTAACTGTTTCTCTTCAATATCACCCCACTATCTTCACAACCTCTTGCTCCCTCGAATCATTCTTCCTCCATACTACTTTTCACTTGTCCCTCCACAATCTTAATTTCCATACTATCTTATATCCCGTCTTCAGCCTATAATGTTGGTGTTTCCTCCTTTATTCCTTACATCCTCGTCAATGGGGAATATGCCCCTCTCACCGGTGAGTCTCTCTTTGTAGGAGAATTCTTCCTAATATGATGCGTTTTCCAACTATCTCAAAATCTCACGCCAATGCTCTAGGCGTCTTTCTCAATTACCCCTATAGTGTGCTCATACCAAACATTAGTCTGTCAATGGTATACTACGCTTGCTTCCCATCGTTTCTTCCCTTGCCATAATCCTTCATAAGGCATTCCATACATATTAGGCTAACTTTTACGCAAAACCCTCTATTCCATCACATCCGTGCGCAATCCTTCCAACTTCTCAACTACGTGACTTCTCATTCCTCTTGAAATATGAGATGAATTAATCAGTCTATCGACTATCACCCAACTCTCGTCGTACTTATTCCTCCACCCTATTATGTATCCCTTTCACCAACTTTGGGTGGCAAAGTGGAGCTACGAAGAGCTGGACCAATAGATCGCGATGGAGTGACTACACAAAATATGAGTTAAAGGACTTGTGGAGGTAACAAGGGGGAGTCGCGTGCTACACGAAGATTGAATCTCTAGGTAGTCGATATCGAGGGACGAGTAGTGAAGCTGGAGCTGAATAAATTCGTGGACAAGTGAGTAGAGAGAGTCGGTTTTGTGAAGGTATTATGAAAGATATGGAAGAACTAGATAGACTTAGTTAGTAGAGCTGGATTGTTATATCTGCCTAGAATGCTAGAGGCATTTAGGGTACGAGACGTAGAGAATGATCTATACAGATCATGAACGTCTCCAACACATATTTAATCATCTTGATTCAACATTTGGAAAAGGTGATGGGTGGAGTTAAGTGATGAAAGAAAATTGCAAGGCCAAGTACCATCTGGGAAAGGCAAGCATGGTTGATGAGACATGGAATAAAAAGTATGAAGTGAAGCTGAGACGAACTTGAACTATATGGATGACGTATTAGGGTGGTTTGGATGAAGGATGTAGGTTGCACGATTTGAGTTGTCTAAAGCAGAGAACGCGTCAACATGTATGTTGCGTGTCTTGGAGAATCATATGGAGAAAATGGACGTAGACTATACTTCTATCATAGATAGGAGTAGCTTAGAAAGGGCGATGTAAGGACGAATTTGGTGAAAGGGATACATAATGGGGTGGAGGAATAAGTACGACGAGAGTTGGGTGATAGTCGATAGACTGATTAATTCATCTCATATTTCAAGAGGAATGAGAAGTCGCGTAGTTGAGAAGTTGGAAGGATTGCATATGGATGTGATGGAATAGAGGGTTTTGCGTAAAAGTTAGCCTAATATGTATGGAATGCCTTATGAAGGATTATGGCAAGAGAAGAAACGATGGAAAGCAAGCGTAGTATACCATTGATAGACTAATGTTTGGTATGAGCACACTATAGGGTTAATTAAGAAAGAAGCCTAGAGCATTGCCGTGAGAATTCGAGATAGTTGGAGAACGCATTATATTAGGAAGAATTCTCCTACAAAGAGAGAGTCACCGGTGAGAGGGGCATATTCCCCATTGATGAGGATGTAAGGAATAAAGGAGGAAACACCTAAATTATAGGCTAAAGACGGGATATAAGATGGTATGGAAATTAAGATTGTGGAGATACAAGCGAAAAGTAGTATGGAGGAAGAATGATTCGAGGGAGTAAGAGGTTGTGAAGATAGTGGGGTGATATTGAAGAGAAACCGTTAGAGAAAGAGGTTAGTAGTTACGAACAAAGGAACGTCCACCTAGAGAAAAGGTGTAACACATGTTAGTATGAAGGATGGTTAGTTACTTGGTGCCGAGCATGGGAAAGCAAGGATGAGGTGGTGGTTATGACATGTTTCTTGTGAATATTATGGGAAGCTTTTGGTCATGCAATCCTGCATATACCATTGGATTTGTTTAAGGTTGGGAGAACTTCCGAATGATGTAAAATCCGTAGAGGATAGAAGTCGTTAGGTATGGTGATAGGAATTGTAGTAGAAACTGTTGGAGTTAATTCATAGGAGATGAGGTGGATCATCGTTACAGTGGGATGAAGTTAGAAGCGGCCAACGTATTGGATCGGAAAACTATGGAGGTGGTGGCAGTGACTAAGTAGAGGTTGAAAATAGCAAAGAACCGACAAGAGAGATATGCGGACAAGAGGCGTAAGCCGTTGAGATTTGAGATAAAGTTATGCTAAAGGTTTCACCATGGAAAGGGGTGATGCGGTTTGGAAAGGAAAGGGAAGTTATCACCTACATTTGTGGGTCCATTTGAAATCCTTGAAAGGATTGGGCTAGTGGCGTATAGGTTGAGATTACCGGAGGAATTAAGTAGTGTTCATGACGTATTTCATGTATCAAACTTGAGGAAATACTTAGCAAGAACTGACTTACAAGTACCGTTAGATGATATTAGTATGGATATGAGTCTTCGTTTTATCGAAGAGCCGATAGTGATTTTGGGTCGTGAAACTAAGACGTTGGATAAAAAGGGTAATATACCGTAGTTATAGGTAGATGGAACTTGGAACCTGGACTAGAGTTCACGTGGGAACGGGAAGGATTTATGAGGAGCAAGTATCCTCAGCTAATTGATAATGACGGTCCTAAGGAGTAAATCTCGGGACGAGATTTCTATTAGGAGGGAGTGATGTGACAACCGTGGTTTTAAGGTTCGTCACTTGGTCTTATTTTAAGGTTAATTTATGTGTGACTATGTGATTTGCGTGTTTACATGTTATTTTGCGTGAACGAGGTTGGTGTGGATATCGTTTATGGTTATAAAGTACTCATAAGTAAATCGATGAACGATTATTTCATGTTCATGAGCTCACAAATTAGTGACTATGAAATGAAATGGTGTTATTTTGGTGTTTTACGTATACGTATAAGTATTATAGAAAATCGTATTTTTACGGTTTAGGGTTTTGTATTTAGGTGTCTCGGAAGAGGTATTTAGTCACGGGAGTATTTTTCGGGATGGTTTAAAGTCATTTAGGACTTAGTTAATTAGTTTATTTCATATTTCAAGAGTTTTTACAAAACTGTATATTTTTACGTCTTTTATGGTAAACGCGTAAATTTGACTAGTTTTACGGTTTTGAGGTTTTGGAGGCTTTAGGAGATGTAATAAATTAAGGAAATTTAAGGTAACACAAGTAGTGTTATAATAAATAATAAAAAGAAAAAAAATAAAAAAAGGAGGGGAGGGTCGGTTTGGGACGATCAAAAGAAAAGGGAAGGAAAAAAAAGGAAGTTGGTCTTGGGTTGGACTAGGATTCACCCACACCCTATATATAATTTTATTCACAACAAAAAACATAATTATTATCTCCTGGAGTTTTGAAGTCACGGCATAAATAAAAAAAATTAGGGTTTCATCAAAATTTTGGGGTTTTCATAAATCAAAGGTAAATCTTCATAACCCTTTTCAATTTAATTGTTTTTAATGTTTTTATAATCATCTTATGATGGATTTAGGTTAGGGTTAAATTAAAAACTATATATTACTGATATTATAATGATTAGGTGTATTAGGGCTTGTAATTAGTGGAGTTATGGGTAATTAATTAGGTTAATTTAATTGAATCAGATTTTAAAAACTTAGGTCAATTGTTTTGATCATATAGAGAGTTCTACACAAAATAATGGGGTGGAGGAATAAGTACGACGAGCTGTAAAGAAATTTTTCCTTACTTGTACATGTCACAAATCCAGTACTAGCAACTTCTGCGGCTCCTCCGAGATCTCTTGCATTCTTCTTGCAGCCGGCACGTAGTCCTTGCTGCTTCTTGCTTCACGATATAGCTCCTCACGCACTCCTTCTCATCTCCATGATGTTACCTAGGAACTTCACACTACGCAGTAGCTTCTAACTTCAACTCCTTTATCACAATATTTCTAAAGGTACTTCGACCCCTCAATGGCTCACTCTTCTTTACTTGTTTTACTTCACCATTAATCAGCTTCCTACCAATCATTCTTTCACATCCATGTTTTCCTTCACGTGTCTACTACTACCTTGCCTCCAAAACTATACCAATTCCCTTGCGTGTTATTTTCCCAATCTTACCATTAGTATAAACTTTCTACTCTACCGTCACATCCTCTAGTACTTTCATCAATCTCCTAATGGTACTTCAACCAACTTCTCATAATATGACATCTCGTTCCCATGACCACTAAACTAACTTTACTTACTCCCTTATTCCCGTAACTAATCTAAGTTTCAAAACTCCACAAATCTTAATCATTCCTTCAACACAACCTTTAAACCAAAACACATCTCTCCATTATAGTATCTAACCATAAGTAATACTACCCAACTCTATCCTCTCATCCTAACGTTCCCACAACCGCATAAATAAATCAACCATGATGTGTAACCAAAGAATTCCAAACAATCGTGTCCCAAAATAAAATATAGGGTAAAACGAACCCAAGCCAAAACAACTGAAAACAAAACAATGTAATCCGAAAGATCAATGGAGTGTTCCAACAACGAAAAATTAGACTCGTCACGATTAGTATTACCAAATTTCGATACGTTAGAAAATTTAAAACTTTCATCCCAATTAGTTACTTCTCATAAGAACCAAACTCCCATACTAATAAAACCAATCATACTCATTATTAACCATAAACTCATCCTTTATCTTCATCATTTTATCAAGATATCAACTAATTAGTATACTACAATCTTAACCATTATCTTGTTTACCCATATTAAACTTATTTCACTTGTTATTATGAAACTAATACATGTTTATAAAATATAGTGTTTTTTTTCATTTTATTCTATATTATTATTATTATTTTATAAAATCCATTTAGGCTGGTTATAACTAAAGTACTACACGTTACAAGGTGTGGTGTTATTATTATCATTACTATAATAAAATCTCCCTTTTTACTCTTGTCGTCTAGTTAAATACTTCTAAAATTTTAACTACACTTAAGAAAATTTTTGTAAAATTTCTTTACCCCTTTAAAATGTATTATCACATGTTACATAGAAAACTAATGCAATTATTTTCAAGACAAATTTTTTTTATAGCTTACTACCACAAACTTAAAAAAATATGTAAGTCACGATATCATACCATACACTTACAAATTTTTTTCAAAACCATTTTCCTATAATCAGCCACACTTATTTGTAAGAAAATTTAGTAGTTCTCATTAATTAAATACATACCCGAATGTAGACACACATCAAAAGACTCAAAACATCGTTGGAACTCCATTAAACTCCAGCACCATAAAACACGAGCAAACACAAGGTACGTTCAAGTTATAATAAGTTAATAACTACTGAACGACCATATATCATAACTTAACACATACTAGTATATATACATCTGCATATATATACCTATTAAATCACCCAAAACATACTCGTTACCATACATGTCAGATCAATCAATCGCGTCATACACTCGTTATTCCATATGAGAAATCACAATCTTACCACAAGGCATAAAACCCATCACTAAAAACGAGTCCATATCGTGAGACCCCATAATCACACAACATGAGTATAACCCAAAACATATAACACACTCAAAAATAGCCATATCGTAGGTAGCTGTTACATAAACCCATATATTATAAATATACCCACAATCCACATCTCATCATATACAAGCATGTACTAACCCTCTTTCATGCAATCATACTTGAGAACCCATTGAAGTTTTGGTACTTGTATAACTATGTTGGCCACCATACTTATACAATTACCATTTCCCCAATGCACTCCCTCCTATGATGACACTTATAAGAATCAATACAACATATAACACATAAATCCATCTACTCACATAAGCTCATAACCATATAACAACAAAAAGTCCAAAACTCCATCCATTAAAATAACATAGTCAAACTCTTGAAATACATAAATCCATAGTCTAGCTAAAACAGCATAGACTAAATCCAAAACGAAAACATAATCAGTTATAAGTCTTGTCGCCCATAAGAGTGGAAGCAACTTAAAATCCTTCATATCCACCTACTCCTAATAACTCGAACTACCACATGATTCTTAGGGAACATGAGTTAAACATCAAAAGAAAAAGACTATACCTCAGGTACATAAAATAACCCAACAAAAGATAGAAACTACCATGTACCAAATTATGTACTATAATATGTAATTTAAGCAAAATACGACAATGACTAGCGTGGATGTTATGGTTCAACCAGCACTAGTCACACCCCGAAAAGAAAAATAACATGTGGCTAAGTATGAACTACTATGGTTCAACCCATACTAGTCAAAACTTAACAAACATCGCAAGTAAAAACCAATAACATCCAAAAAACTTTAATTAACATAAAATGCACACATACTCCTATGACACTGATGAGACTGCTTTTATACATAGTCCCATCGTCCAAATCGGGCTTAAAATGCATAAAATATCATTTATTATACCAAATATATGCTCGTGTTTGTTACTTGTGTATTTTTAGGTACGGATATTGAGGAAATGGCAAAAGATCACAAGAATCATTCAAAAACGAACACGGGAAACGAAGCCGCACAATGAACCGGGCCCAAGTTTGGATTTTACAAAAATGCCCTTGAAGAATTGAAGATTGTCTAGTTTGGTCCCTCAACTTTTGAAGATTTACACTTTATACCCCTCAAATATTCAAAATTATGAATAGGGTCCCTAAAGTTTGAAGACTATACAAGATCAGTCCTTGAAGAATCCAAGAAATGCATTTAAAACCCTTTGAAAAAGTTTTGGAAGTATTTGTGCCATAAATGACAACTTGCCAAAAGTTGTCATGTGTTAAAAGGGCGTTGACAGCATTTTATTACAACATGAACAAAAGGAGAAACCTTGGGGACTTAAACTGCCAACCAACCAAACCTCCTCCACAACTCATATCCCTCCACGTCAGCAAAACCCACCCATTTACCCATCCACCCGACCCTACCCACTATCCAACCCACCTTTAATTAAATACTGGGTCAAATCCTTGGTCAAATATTTAAAATCGTTTTTACCCAAACCAGATTAAACCCCCCTCCTTAAACCCTAATTACCCCAGTTCCAGTTAACCCTAATTCAAAGGGGTTTTATCTGAACTTGTCCAGATCCCTAATTAACAACACCCTCACCCCATCCCACACCAAAACCGTGCACAAGACACACCCATGTGTCTTGTGGACCCCTCCCCTGCAACATCACTTTCCCCCAATTCCCACACTCGACCAGTTTAACATCCCAGATCACACTCCTTGGTCCCCAAGCTAAATTTAACGTCCAAGATCATTCAACAAGAGCTGGCAACATCACATGGGCATCTTGACCAAAATTCAGTCAAAAGAACAAGGGCAAATTTGGATTTTCAGGCATTAGGGTTTTCAAGTTTATTATTTCTTTATTGTAGCTTCTAGTTCGTTCCATTAGCTAGTATAACTATGAGTGGCCTGTCACTCATACACTTTGTTCCAGCTTTTAAGCTTTCAATCATTGTAATTCCTTTTTGATAATATAAAAAGTTTGGTATTTGTGTTAGACACAAGTGTAATTCCTTTTTTATAATTGTTAAAAGTTGTGTGTGTGTGTTAGAAAGCTAAAAACTGAGTTCCATTTTAGTTGTGTAACATTTTGAGTGTTTAAGGTTTTCAAAAAAGGTTTTGAAAATATTCTGTTAATCTCAGAAATCCAAGTAACATTATGAAGTGAAAGTGGACTAGTGTTCTTGGTTATCTGATATTGAAGTTGTTTTTAAGTATCATTGGTTCAAGTTTGTGAGAAAGGTTTTAAGAAAGTTTCAGAAAAATCAGAAAAGTTGTATTGTTCTTGTGTTTCATTTTTTTTAGCAGGTTGTGCTTGATTGTTGCTGTCCAAGGATCTGCATAGGCCCCAGCCTATAGGGAGATGGTTTTTCAACCACTAAGGGTCCTGGATGTAGGACCCTTAAGGTAGTATCTTAGTTCCCTTTTCATTTTTTTTAGTTTTCTGAAAATATTGGTGTTTATGTGATTTTGTATGCAAAGTGGTTAAAGGTTTGTGTATGTGCTTGAATATTGGTCATTAGATGTTATATTCATGATAAGAGTGTTTAGAATCAGTTTGGAATAGATTTGATGGGATTTGATTTGTAAAAAGATTGAACTTCAGTTTAAAAGGGTGTTTGGGACAAGGGATTAGCAAAGATTTGTGATTAAATTTTATGTTAAAACCTGTTTAGAAACATTCCCTAGGTTGTATTTAAATGTTATATGCTCTTTGGTTTCAGTTTGAGTAGGTTTTAAGCACTTTTACATGTTTAAAAAAGGTAAAACATTGCCTAATCAGAAAACTGCTTATTGTGTATGATTTTAGTGAATTAGGTGCCATCAAATTTGAAAAGTAGTTAGGATATTGGTTATTTAAGGGTCTGCTATTGTTCATTGGTCACTTGATGACATTGTATGCAAGTTTGTGAGGTCTTGAAGTCACTTGTGTGCACTTTGCATCAGCATAGTATCACCAGAGCTTAATAGTCATATCAGCAACTCATTTGTGTGCATTTGGTTTGATTCTGCCTTTGATCTTGCTGTTTTTGAGCTTGTATTGACTCCTTGTACTCAACAGAGTACAAGGGTGCCCCCTTTGTCCAACAATTCACCACAAAAAGCAAGAATCAAGCTCCTCTTGGTTTAACTTCACAAGTGAAGAACACTCATTTGTGTTCATCAGAAACCAAGTGCTACCTGGGCACGTTTTTTGATCCAATTGGCTTAATCTTGATTATATTGGAATTGTGTTTGTGTCTTTGTGCTTAAAAGAGTAACTGGATTGTGTTCTTAAAAGCTAAAAAGAAAAAAAAAATTGTCAAAAAGGACGTGGCCAGGACTCGAACCTGCGCCACTCCTCTCACAACACACACTCCTTACCGGTGCCCTAGGGTCTTTGACTGGTAAGAGTGTGCAAAGTTTAATACTTAAGGTGTATTTGTTTTTGAGCTTATTTAGCTAGCAGCTTATATTTAAGCTATTTTCAGCTTATTTTCTTTAGGTTTTGACCATTTATCATTTTTCTTTTGTTGGTATTAGGTTTTAGGAATTTTCAGAGCAAAAAGTTTATTTTTCCCGTTTTTAAATTATTTATTAGGATTATTTTTAGTTTAATTTTTAGAAAGTAATTTAAAAATAGCAAAAAGTATTTTAAAAATCCAGAAAAATAGTTTTTAGGGTTTATTTAAGTTATTTGAGGTTTACAGCCCAAAAAGTTTTCAAAAAGTCTTATTTTTAATTTTATTTGATTTTAGGGTTTTTAGACAACTTTAAAATTAAATATAAAATTAATAAAAAGGTTTTAGGAACTTTAACTTGCATTTTTGTCTTAGTTAGAATATTTAGGATTTTTGATAATTTTTTAGAATTTATTTATAAACTTTTTATTTTTTAGAATATTTTAATATTATTTTATTACTAAAAATAGAAAGTTGGTTTTTTCTACTTTTTTCATTTTTCCTAAATGGTAGACATTAAATTAGGAACTTTTTAACTTTCCAAATATTTTTTAGGCTTTTCATTTAATTTTTAGAATTAATTTAAGTTTTAATAGATTTTAATAGTTTTTAAGTAATTAAAATTAGTTTAATTTGGTTTTAAAATTTTTAAAAATTGTTTTTAGCTTAATTAGGTCATTTTTGAGGTTTACAAACTATAAAATCTTGTTTAGGGCTTTTTAATAATTAATTGTGATTTTTAGGGCTTTAATTAGCATTAAAAAGTCATAATTTAATTAATTAAAAGGTTTTAGCAAGTTTGGATTTTTTGTAAACTCTTAGAATTTTATTGTGGATTTTTAGTAATTTTTAGGAATTTTTAGGTTAAAATTTTTAATTTTTGTAGTTTTACGGTTTTACGTTTACGCCTTTTTCGTCGTAGTTTAATTCGTTTTCGTAATCGTCTCGTCTTTTCTTTCCTTTCTATCCTCTTTTCTTTTCTTGTTAATAATCAAAAACATTAATCATCAATTCATTACACAACACACGTGCCTCCTCGAGAACGAACTCACCTAATTAGGTCACACACGGTTTTCCTAAATCGTCGTGCACACTTGCCCTACTTTGTGCATCCTTTTCCTAAAGGTGTACAAAACTACAACATCATTTTTGGCGCCGCTGCCGGGGAGGCGTGTTGTGTTTTGATTGAACCATTGTTGTTTTTTATATTAGCCATAATAGTATTTGTATTAGTAGCACTCTACTAATACGTATTATCGTTTTTCGGTTTTGTGTGAATACTATTACTATATTGTATACGTAGAACAATAAATTCACAAGTACTCCAAATACGTGAGAAATCACAACCTTGACTTGGGAGGTCATTACCCAATCATTGTATTCGAATCTAAAACCAAAGAAAAAGGCAAAAATAGATAAATACTTTCGTGAAGCTTAATCTTGATAATACAAACTATAAGGTGGGTATAAGGCGGTTGTATTTCACGACCTAAAGGAAAAAGGCTCTTAAGTGCTTCGCGTCGCCTCGTTTCCTCCGCTTGCTTGTGCGTATTTGATTTTGAGAGTGAATCGAGGGTTTTGCCGCCCAAAGTATTATTACATATCATATATATTTTCTTGGTTTCTATTGATTAAACCCTCTTGAACGATTTGGTGTTCCCATCGTTCTAAAGTCATCGAAGGCGTTCACTCCACGTGATCGTTTTCATTCCTTGAGGCTTCTTTAATCGAGAGATTTGATTAAGGAGGAGATTTGTAGATTTTTGTCTACTTAATACATTCACCAATTTCCAAAAAAGTTAATACCATCAAAAACCACAAAAAAATTGAAAAACACAAAATACCATAAAGAATCTTCTTTGCTCGTCTCCACGTTGTACGTAACGTTTTATGCTAACTCGAAATCAAGCAAAACGTGCACGTAGACGAAAGAACAAAACTCCCACTCCAACTCATTCTAGTGAGGATTCTCCTATTGACGAACCCATTGTACGAGAAGCACCAACCATGGCGAATCGAACTATGATGGAGTTACTTCAAGCACCCACCGAGGGTTATGGAGAAGCTATTGTAATTCCCGCAATCCCTGCGGAGAATTTTGTGGTGAAAACGGGTTTGTTGTCGATGATCCAAAACAACAAATTCCGTGGTGATGAGAAGGACAATCCCCACAACCATATCCGCCAATTTAATCGTCTTACCGCCACGTGCAAACTCAAGGATGTCTCGAATGACTCGATTAAGATGATGCTTTTTCCGTATTCCTTAGCAGGGCCCGGTAAAATTTGGTTAGAGAAAGAGCCACCCAATTCTATATTGACGTGGAAGGATCTCGTTTCAAAATTTGTGAACCAATTTTTTCCGCCCTCTAAGACTACGCATTTGAAAAATGAGATTTCTAAATTTTCACAAGAATCAAATGAAAGTTTTTCTACGGTTTGGAATAGGTTTAAGGAGATGTTACATGAATGTCCTCATCACGGTTTTTCCGACTTGCACCAAATAGACACGTTTTACATTGGACTTAATGATCATGAAAGAGATTATTTGAATGCCGCCGCGGGTGGTAATTTTTTGTGTAAAACGGTTGAAGAAGCTTTGGTCATAATTGAGAATAGGTCTAAGGTTTATAGCCCTCGTAACACACCGAGTGTTGCCCAAATGGGCTCATCATCGTCTCGTTCCATTAATGCTTTACATGATGAGGCAAATGAAGAAAATCGATTTTTTGATAGATTTGCTAGCCTTATGTCCCATTGGAAAGCTCAAGAAGCTTCAAATTCCGCTTCGGTTAAAGCGATTTCTAAAAGTTGTTTGTCGTGTGGTGGAGCTCATGATCTTTCCGAGTGCATTACCGCGGATGGTAACACTTCGAATGCTTTTGTAGCCACGGGAACTTATAACCAAATCGGTCAAGGTTCCCGCCAAAATCAAGCTCCACCAAATCAAAATGCTAATAATTATCGCAACAACAACCAAGGTGGAAATTACCAAGGAAATCAAAGGAATTATAACAAGGGTAATTATCAAAGTGGAAATGGGCAAATTTGTAATCAAAACCAAAACCGTGATTTTCAAACTTCTAACCAATGTTTTCAAAATGATCACACCAAAAATCTTCAAGGAGAATTTTTGAATTATGCAAAGGCTAATGATGCTAAGTTCGACAATATGCAACGTGAAATGGTTAGCTTAAGATCCGAGTTGAAAAACGAGCTTAAAAACGAACTTGCTAATGAACTTAAAACTCATGCTAATAAAATGGAAGGAAATGTCACACGTCTCCAACAAAATCAACAAAAAATGGAGCAAGGTCAACATGAGATTAAGCAAGAGTTGTTAAAAGCGGATGCTAGGCAATCTAAGTTTGAAGACCGTATGGCTAAAATGTTTGAAGCTATCATGTGTAAACCCTCTTCTTCGGGTGGTCTTCCTAGTGATACCATCGTGAACCCGAAAGGAGAGTTGAAGGTTATTACTACTCGTAGTGGTAAAACTTTCAAAGAACCCATTTCTCGTCCAAGTACTTCTATGGAGAAGGAAAAAGAGAAAGAACCCGAGGTTGTGGTTGAAAAGGAGCAAATTACAAGCCCACGAAGTACCGCTCAAACCACACCTACGGTTGAACCCACACCAATCATGGAACCCGAGATTCAAAGGCCGATGCCTATGCCTACTTTGCCCCAACCCACACCACCTTTACCCTACCCTTCAAGACGAGACAAGGAAAAGGCACAAGAACGAAATAATTATCAATTTGAACTCTTTATGAAAATGTTTCGTGACTTGCATTTCAATATAAGTTTTGCCGACGCCTTAGTCATGATGCCTCGATTTGCCGCGAACTTCAAAAGTATGTTGAATAACAAAGAAAAATTGCAAAAATCGTCTAGTTGTTCTTCGGTTTTTCTAAGCCGCATAACTCAAAAAGTCGGTGATCCTGGAAAGTTTTTAATCCCATATGCTATCCAAGACATGGAAGAATGCTACGCCTTGGCCGATCTTGGTGCTAGTATTAACTTGATGCCTCTTGAGATTTTTAAATCGTTCAATCTTCCAAATCTCACTCCTTCAAGAATGTCAATCGAAATTGCCGATCATTCTACGATTCTAGCTTGTGGAGTAGCCGAGGACGTCTTTGTGAAAGTTGGAAAGTTCTACTACCCTGTAGACTTTATTGTTGTTGATATTCCCATCGATCCTAAAGTTCCGTTAATTTTAGGTCGATCTTTTTTGGATACCTCGAGAGCACTTATCGATGTGCATGCAAGAAAAATCACTCTTCGTTTCAATGAGGAAGAACTCGTCATTAATGCAACCCAAAACTCCACTCTTTCTCATGTGTATTCTATCACATCTTTGTACAATGTCAATCCCATCAAAAGCATTTGCAAAAAGATTTCCAATAGAGTTTTAGGAGTTGTTGATAAAAATGAAGTTCCGTCCCCTCCGCTTGTGGAGGTTAAGAGTGTTAAGCCTTCGATTCCAATCTCGAGTGAATCTTCAGATGATGAATACGTTGATCCCGATGGGGAAGTTTTCTTTGTCGACAAAAGATTTGAAAACTTACCACCACCTAAGCCAAAAAGATTTCAAAATGTGAGAATTTTTAGTGTGACTAACATTGCTTTAGAAACACCAAATATTTTTGACATAATTAAATCGGGTTTTCACAAGGAGAGTGTAAAAGATGAAAAAGGAAAAGATTTTAATTTAAAAGATTTTTCTACATTTCTAACTCCGTCATCACCACGTTTATTGAGTACTACAAGCTCGTCTTCTCCTTTTGACGATGCTTTGTGTGGACTTAGTGTCGGGGAATCCCCTTATGTTCCCTCCCCTTTTTCCACCGAGGACGAGATATTTGATCCTGGAATTGCTTATAAAGGGAAATCTCGGTCTTCCACCGATGCAATAAATGGAAAATCTTTTCATTTGATTGGTGCGAGTCTACCTCGAGTAGCTCATGTTTTTAGAGACTTACCCATTGTCCCACCTTTCTATTTCTTCTCTCCTATTTTCTTGAAACTCTTTGAGTTTTTGTTGACCATTGATGAAGTGGCGTTGATTTGTTTTTCCAATGAAAACGAGAACGCCATCTTCGATCCCGGTATTTTGCACCATCAAAGGACTTAGTCCTTAATACCGGTTGTTTTTGGGCCTTGTTTATCATGTAAGCCCCACCAAAAATTGACCACACCATTATTATCCCTAAATGATCACATTTATGGGGATTCGAGTCGAGCTTTTGACACGGTTATCAAAAACAAGGTGCCTCGTGGGGGAGACCCATGCTTATCCATGTACATATTATTGCTTTCTAATTAGTTTAATGTGAGGGGATTTGTGCCCTTCCAACCTTTGTTCTGTAGTTGTTTGTGAATTGTGGTTTTTAGATCATGATCTTCATGATTGGAGCCTCTCATGTTCGTTTTATGGGAGCACTCGATCGTTTGCTTTGGAGTCATTTCTCAGTATCCAAATGATATATCCTTTTATGTTCTAACCATAGGTTTTTAGCACACTTCATAAACGGCTTTAAATTTAATGGTTACACCCTTTTCATGCTAGATTAGGCATTCGACTTCGTCTCTAGTATGGGGGTGTTTGCACCCCTAGACTCGAAACATTGAGGACAATGTTTAACTTTAGTATGGGGGGGTGAATAGATACTCGCCTTGCCAAACCTTCGCGCTTTCCAAAGTTTATCGTTTTGTTATCGTTTTTGTTGCAAAATAAGGCTAAAAATGGCCAAATTTTAAAATTTTTCTCATATTTTATAAGTGTTTGAAGACACGAATGTAGATTTTCCGATGGCGAGAATAAGAGTAATTTTTGACTCGACCGTGCGTGTTGAGCACTTAACTTTGATTCCTTAACTACACATTAGGCTAAGTCTCTTAAATGAGGACGAGAAATGATAGAGTTAATTATAAGTTACTATGCTAAACGTAGAGTACTCGTATTCTTTCAAAAACTCATGTGTTCTCGTTATTTGCTTATTCTCCCTTCTCTTGTAAATATTTTTTGCTTAATAAATATTGACGCGGTTTAGTTAGGATTGTTGGGTTTCTAGTCTTTTCTAGTAGCTTCCGTGTAATTAAATTGGGAAGACATTAAGGTATCGCCAGCGTCACGGTTTTGAAGTATTGGCACCCTAATAATCGAAAGCTTCACCCAATAATAAGATTTCAAGTGCTCACCTAAATCTAGCAAACAATTTGAAGCCCCACAAGGCCTAAAATCTATGCAAAATTGAAAGTGAATCAAGCTTTAATCTTCGAAGCTTTAAAGATCCAAAATTCGCTTTAGCGTGAGGATATACGTCTTTGGCTAATAAAACCACCGACGATGACGGATAATAAAAGGCAAGGCAAGACCGAAGTCATAATAAAAGCTTCATGACGAAGTTGAATAAAAGATGGAGGTAAACCAAAGATAATAAGGCCCTTCCGTTAGGGGGCGTATAAAAGTCTTGGTAATAAGTCTCATGTTCAAAACCGTTATAAAACCGTGTTTATCGATTCTTCTTGTCAACTTAATTTTTTGACATCGTTGTCTATTAGGAGGGGTTATTGATTTGATGGTCTTAGTTACACCGTTAGGACTCTATTTTTAGACCTAAATCTCTATTATCGCATAAGTCAATGATGTATCCTCGTGATCATTAAGATATAATTAAATATAAGAGATACAACTTAGGAATAATGGGAGAATAAGTACGTGATTAGGGCATATGAGTAGTGTTAGCATTACTAACTTATAATGACAATGATCTCGTTGCACGCTTGGCATGGAATTAAGGTGAAAATCGAGGACGATGAAATTATTTCTAACGAAGCATTCACGTGTTCTTATTCTATGAATCTAAACGTCCCATTTTGCGATGAAAATCATACATTATGTCTTGCAGTAGTAATAGCAATAGTGTAGCTAGTTTATCATTTCAATAAAGTGAATAAAATTGAATTTTGGAGGTGCTACGATACTTTATTCTAGCATTGCGTGAGGGCACGACAATGGTTTAGTATGGGGGAGTGATGAGACTGCTTTTATACATAGTCTCATCGTCCAAATCGGGCTTAAAATGCATAAAATATCATTTATTATACCAAATATATGCTCGTGTTTGTTACTTGTGTATTTTTAGGTACGGATATTGAGGAAATGGCAAAAGATCACAAGAATCATTCAAAAACGAACACGGAAAACGAAGCCGCACAATGAACCGGGCCCAAGTTTGGATTTTACAAAAATGCCCTTGAAGAATTGAAGATTGTCAAGTTTGGTCCCTCAACTTTTGAAGATTTACACTTTATACCCCTCAAGTATTCAAAATTATGAATAGGGTCCCTAAAGTTTGAAGACTATACAAGATCAGTCCTTGAAGAATCCAAGAAATGCATTTAAAACCCTTGGAAAAAGTTTTGGAAGTATTTGTGCCATAAATGACAACTTGCCAAAAGTTGTCATGTGTTAAAAGGGCGTTGACAGCATTTTATTACAACATGAACAAAAGGAGAAACCTTGGGGACTTAAACTGCCAACCAACTAAACCTCCTCCACCACTCATATCCCTCCACGTCAGCAAAACCCACCCATTTACCCATCCACCCGACCCTACCCACTATCCAACCCACCTTTAATTAAATATTGGGTCAAATCCTTGGTCAAATACCCCCCATTTCCCTCCTAACACTCTTTTTAAAATCATTTTTACCCAAACCAGATTAAACCCCCCTCCTTAGACCCTAATTACCCCAGTTCCAATTAACCCTCATTCAAAGGGGTTTTATCTGAACTTGTCCAGATCCCTAATTAACAACACCCTCACCCATCCCACACCAAAACCGTGCACAAGACACACCCATGTGTCTTGTGGACCCCTCCCCTACAACATCACTTTCCCCCAATTCCCACACCCGACCAGTTTAACATCCCAAATCACACTCCTTGGTCCCCAAGCTAAATTTAACGTCCAAGATCATTCAACAAGAGCTGGCAACATCACATGGGCATCTTGACCAAAATTCAGTCAAAAGAACAAGGGCAAATTTGGATTTTCAGGCATTAGGGTTTTCAAGTTTATTATTTCTTTATTGTAGCTTCTAGTTAGTTCCATTAGCTAGTATAAGTATGAGTGGCCTGTCACTCATACACTTTGTTCCAGTTTTTAAGCTTTCACTCATTGTAATTCCTTTTTGATAATATAAAAAGTTTGGTATTTGTGTTAGAAACAAGTGTAATTCCTTTTTTATAATTGTTAAAAGTTGTGTGTATGTGTTAGAAAGCTAAAAACTGAGTTCCATTTTAATTGTGTAACATTTTGAGTGTTTAAGGTTTTCAAAAAAGGTTTTGAAAATATTCTGTTAATCTCAGAAATCCAAGTAACATTATGAAGTGAAAGTGGACTAGTGTTCTTGGTTATCTGATATTGAAGTTGTTTTTAAGTATCATTGGTTCAAGTTTGTGAGAAAGGTTTTAAGAAAGTTTCAGAAAAATCAGAAAAGTTGTATTGTTCTTGTGTTTCATTTTTTTAGCAGGTTGTGCTTAATTGTTGCTGTCCAAGGATCTGCATAGGCCCCAGCCTATAGGGAGGTGGTTTTTCAACCACTAAGGCTCCTGGATGTAGGACCCTTAAGGTAGTTTCTTAGTTCCCTTTTAATTTTTTTTAGTTTTCTGAAAATATTGGTGTTTATGTGATTTTGTATGCAAAGTGGTTAAAGGTTTGTGTATGTGCTTGAATATTGGTCATTAGATGTTATATGCATGATAAGAGTGTTTAGAATCAGTTTGGAATAGATTTGATGGGATTTGATTTGTAAAAAGATTGAACTTCAGTTTAAAAGGGTGTTTGGGACAAGGGATTAGCAAAGATTTGTGATTAAATTTTATGTTAAAACCTGTTTAGAAACATTCCCTAGGTTGTATTTGAATGTTATATGCTCTTTGGTTTCAGTTTGAGTAGGTTTTAACCACTTTTGCATGTTTAAAAAAGGTAAAACATTGCCTAATCAGAAAACTGCTTATTGTGTATGACTTTAGTGAATTTGGTGCCATCAAATTTGAAAAGTAGTTAGGATATTGGTTATTTAAGGGTCTGCTATTGTTCATTGGTCACTTGATGACATTGTATGCAAGTTTGTGAGGTCTTGAAGTCACTTGTGTGCACTTTGCATCAGCATAGTATCACCAGACCTTAATAGTCATATCAGCAACTCATTTGTGTGCATTTGGTTTGATTCTGCCTTTGATCTTGCTGTTTTTGAGCTTGTATTGACTCCTTGTACTCAACAGAGTACAAGGGTGCCCCCTTTGTCCAACAATTCACCACAAAAAGCAAGAATCAAGCTCCTCTTGGTTTAACTTCACAAGTGAAGAACACTCATTTGTGTTCATCAGAAACCAAGTGCTACCTGGGCACGTTTTTTGATCCAATTGGCTTAATCTTGATTATATTGGAATTGTGTTTGTGTCTTTGTGCTTAAAAGAGTAACTGGATTGTGTTTTTAAAAGCTAAAAAGAAAAAAAAAATTGTCAAAAAGGACGTAGCCAGGACTCGAACCTGCGCCACTCCTCTCACAACACACACTCCTTACCGGTGCCCTAGGGTCTTTGACTGGTAAGAGTGTGCAAAGTTTAATACTTAAGGTGTATTTGTTTTTGAGCTTATTTAGCTAGCAGCTTATATTTAAGTTATTTTCAGCTTATTTCTTTAGGTTTTGACCATTTATCATTTTTCTTTTGTTGGTATTAGGTTTTAGGAATTTTCAGAGCAAAAAGTTTATTTTTCCCGTTTTTAAATTATTTATTAGGATTATTTTTAGTTTAATTTTTAGAAAGTAATTTAAAAATAGCAAAAAGTATTTTAAAAATCCAGAAAAATAGTTTTTAGGTTTTATTTAAGTTATTTGAGGTTTACAGCCCAAAAAGTTTTCAAAAAGTGTTATTTTTAATTTTATTTGATTTTAGGGTTTTTAGACAACTTTAAAATTAAATATAAAATTAATAAAAATGTTTTAGGAACTTTAACTTGCATTTTTGTTTTAGTTAGAATATTTAGGATTTTTGATAATTTTTTAGAATTTATTTATAAACTTTTTATTTTTTAGAATATTTTAATATTATTTTATTACTAAAAATAGAAAGTTGGTTTTTTCTACTTTTTTCATTTTTCCAAGATGGTAGACATTAAATTAGGAACTTTGTAACTTTCCAAATATTTTTTAGGCTTTTCATTTAATTTTTAGAATTAATTTAAGTTTTAATAGATTTTAATAATTTTTAAGTAATTAAAATTAGTTTAATTTGGTTTTAAAATTATTAAAAATTGTTTTTAGCTTAATTAGGTCATTTTTGAGGTTTACAAACTATAAAATCTTGTTTAGGGCTTTTTAATAATTAATTGTGATTTTTAGGGCTTTAATTAGCATTAAAAAGTCATTATTTAATTAATTAAAAGGTTTTAGCAAGTTTGGATTTTTTGTAAACTCTTAGAATTTTATTGTGGATTTTTAGTAATTTTTAGGAATTTTTAGGTTAAAATTTATAATTTTTGTAGTTTTACGGTTTTACGTTTACGCCTTTTTCGTCGTAGTTTAATTCGTTTTCGTAACCGTCTCGTCTTTTCTTTCCTTTCTATCCTATTTTCTTTTCTTGTTAATAATCAAAAACATTAATCATCAATTCATTACATAACACACGTGCCTCCTCGAGAACGAACTCACTTCATTGGGTCATAACTTGTGGTTTTCCTAAATCACTCGTTAATACTTACCCCATATACGTTCTTTTTCCTAAAAGACGTATTTCTACAACTATCAGACACCTATATGCAGGGACCCTTAAGCTATAGACTAGGTTACTAGACTAGGCAACCTAATTCTCTATAACCATTGTCTCTGATACCATTCTCTCACACCCCACCATGGCGGAATATGGAGCGCGACGTATGGATATCATCACAACATGGCGTGTCTATAGAGATAACTAAATGAAATAAGAAATGTTATAAAATGGTGACACAAATGTCATGACAATATCTCAACAATGCAGGAGTCTAGGTAAGTAGGTAACAGTTTTACCACTTACCCGAGACAAACAATAACATATACAAAGCAAACATATAGGTGTCAACAGTATCACTTATTAAACAAACAAAAGAAACTAAGAAGGAACGGGGATCTCCTTCTAAAAGCATTCCTACGCAACTCCAAATCATAGCCACTTATATTATCACGCTTAACCATAATATCACCTGAAAGAGACACTAAAACACGTCAACATAAAATCAGTTATAAGCTGTGAACAACAACCACTAACAAATGAGCATATGGACAATGTGATACAAACATGCATTAACAACTAATATTCAAGATTTAACAAACCAAACCAAATCCAAGGCTCCCAGCCTTACCAAACACCATGGTACCATAGGCGCCCATACACCTATGTACCAATCCCAAGGCCCCGCCTTGTCATTATCCATTGGTCCCATAGATGCTCACACATCTATGTACCTCCCCAAGGCCCCGCCTTGTCAACATCCCTTGGTACCAAGTCAAAACATAAAACAATCATGAAGCAACTAGCAGTTAATCACATAAGTATGCACAAGTCCATCACCAAACACAAAACATTCACAGCATAATTTATAAAAACAAGACAGTGTCTCTTCCATCCCATCTGGAAGTCAAAATCATTAGTAGACATGGGACAATGAAACTCACCTGATTGAGCTTCTCCAAAAACCCGCGCACTAGCAAAAAGCTAACAAACAAAAGCACACAATCAAAACATGAACCAAACACAAAAACGGCTCATCAACCTATGATGGACATCTAGCCTTCTCCCATATATGTTCCTGATTCATATGTTCTAAACACCCCATTACCCTTCCCTAACAAGTCCTTAACTTGGTTAAGTTTGATACCTATCCCGTTCATATTTTACAGAAAACAGTCCCAACTTTTAGGTCTCCAAACTATAAGCCAAACGCCCACCTAACCATACCCATGACCTCTATAAAGGAAACCCTATGCCCTTACATATGTTAGCTAACTCCTCCCCTTTGCCCCAACCTTAAAGCTATTGTTAAGGCCCAAATATATATATATATATATATATATATATATATATATATATATATATATATATATATATATATATATATATATATATATATATATATATATATATATATATATATATATATATACTTTTGTCTATCCAGATTTTACTGATTTTGAACATACAAAATGTTTGTTATGATTAGGGGGTCTTACCCTAACCCATTTTCTTAGCCCCACCCCTCGTCTCTTATTTAACATATAAACCAACTCCCATGCTCATTAGAGGGCTCAATTATACTCCTAAGTACCCTAACCATCTTAAAACATTAATTGAAAACCCGCTAATTTCAAAACAGTTTTGACCTCCGACTGTTGTAACCTGTTTTTGACTCACTTCCCGACCTCCAATTTAGTTCTCGTTTCTTGCATTAGAAAGCCAACTGAAATACCTTTCTAGGGATACTTGGATGGAAAAATAAGAGTTTGTAGAACTCTTATATTATCAAAACAATTGACCTAAAATTCTGCCCAGTTTTTAAAAACGGATTCAATTAAATTGACATAATTAATTACCTATAAATCCACTTATTACAAGCCCTAATCCACCTAATCATTATAATATCAGTAATATAAAGCTTTTAATCTAACCCTAACCTAAATCCATCATAAGATGATTATAAAAACATTAAAAACAATTAAATTGAAAAGGGTTATGAAGATTTACCTTTGATTTATGAAAACCCCAAAATTCTGATGAAACCCTAATTTTTCTTGTTTATGCCGTGACTTCAAAAATCCAGGAGATAATAATTATGTTTTTTTTGTTGTGAATAAAATAATATATAGGGTGTGGGTGAATCCTATTCCAACCCAAGCCCAACTTCCTTTTTTTCCTTCCCTTTTCTTTTGATCGTCCCAAACCGACCCTCCCCTCCTTTTTTTTCTTTTTTTTCTTTTTATTATTTATTATAACACTACTAGTGTTACCTTAAATTTCCTTAATTTATTACAACTCCTAAAGCCTCCAAAACCTCAAAACCGTAAAACTATTCAAATTTACGCGTTTACCGTAAAAGACGTAAAAATATACAGTTTTATAAAAACTCTTGAAATATGAAATAAACTAATTAACTAAGTCCTAAATGACTTAAAACCATCCCGAAAAATACTCCCGTGACTAAATACCTCTTCCGAGCCCCTAAATGCAAAACCCTAAACTGTAAAAATACGATTTTCTATAATACTTATACGTATACGTTGATAGGTGTGTAAACACCCATCTTTTCTACCACTTAATTACAATAATAACCGGACCAAAACGTGTATTTTATGTCTTTTATGTCGGAATTATGCGTGGTTTGTGTTTTTTTTGTGATTTAGGACGAAAAGGTGAAAAGTGGAGAAAACACGGGAATTCACGGGCATTCACGACTTTTATTGAAGAAAAAGATGAAAGACGAAGTCGAGAAGTCAAGAGTGGAAAAAGAACGAAAGTCCAAGACCAATTCTGAAGATTTATCGAAGAAAAAGTCAAAAGACGGAAGTTTATCAAAATCCGAAAAACTCAAGTCTATTTTATTGAAGAATTTAAAGACGAGTTCAAAGAAATCCCGAGCCACAAGTCATTAGAGTCCAAGTTTAAAGAAGATTAGAAGGAAAAAGGACTAATGGTGCAATTAGTGAAGAATATATGCTTAAGGACCTAATGACACAATTAAGAGAAAAGGAAGGAGGGGAGGAAGCTTCCTAATCCTCCCCTATATATAGATTAGGATTGTTAATCATTTTTTCTTGTTGGCTAATAGTGACAATTAGTCCTTCCACCTTTAATTACCTTGTCATTTACTTTTCTTGTCAAATTTAAATACATGTTTTGCACCTTAATTACCATTTAATTCCAAGTAAGTTTTCATTTTAATTCTTGTCAATCTTTACTTTTTCTTGTCAATCTCTTATCTTCCTTTCTTAATCTTTGATTTTCATGTTTATGTTTGTGTTCATGTTCATGCTTTTATTTTGATCCAAATTGTTTTTAATTATTGTGGTTAAAGTTGTTTGTTTTATTGATTTAAACTGTTTGATTGTGTTTACTGTTGCTTCGTTATTGGTTAAATTAAATCGTTTCTTTGATTCTGCTTAATTTGTTGTTAGATTCGTTTATCTGTGATTCCCTTGTTCTTCGGGAGAGTTTGTTGTGTTTCTGATCTTTCCAGGAAATCTTCCGAATCAAGAAAGGGAGTCTGTTCATTCGGAACTTCCAAAGTTCCGAACCAAGGGCTTCATTCGGAACTTCTTAAAGTTCCGAACGAAGGACAACTTCCGACTCAAGACTGCTCATTCGGAAGTCTCAAACTTCCGAACGAAGGGAAAGTTCCGGATCAGCAATTGTTCATTCGGAACTTAAAAGTTCCGGATCAATATACTTCATTCGGAACTCAAAAAGTTCCGGATCAAGGAGATTCATTCGGAACTCAAAAGTTCCGAACCAAGAGCTTCATTCGGAACTTCTTAAAAGTTCCGAACCAACTTCCGAATCAAGGGCAAGTTCCGGATCAGGGAGTGTTCATTCGGAAGTCTGAAACTTCCGAATCAAGGAGGCTTCATTCGGAAGTCTTCCGAATCAAGGGTGACCAAAAGTTCCGAATCAAGGCAAATTTGAGAAGTTCCGAATCAGTAAAGTTCTGAACAAAGGATTGGTTTGGATATGTTGATCCCAAACTTAGATCGATTAGCTTTGTGTATACGAGATTAGATCAAGTATAACACGTAGAGAAACCTTTGTTATATGCTTTGTGAATCTAAGTGTTATGCGGAATTTAACACTTAAACAAGAACACAAGATGTAAACAAAACTTTCACTTTGATTATGAATGTCGAACTTGCTTACAATGAAAGATGTTTACGAATGAAAACTTATATAAAACTTGATACTAAACATTAACCTAAAAACCTTCTTTTATAGACTAAGAATCCTTGTACAATAAGCTACGTATCAACTATTCTAGGTAAAGATAAACATAGAAAATACATTGTCGTTTCTATCCTTACTAGAAGTATTCTAGAATATAATAAACATGTAGCTTATATTTTCCATCAGTGCTTGTCTTCAATGTGTCAACGCTTGACTTTAACTTGTCAACGCTTGAGCTGTCAGCGCTTGCTTTGTTCCTGTCAACGCTTGATTTGTTCTTGTCAGCGCTCAAGTGATCTGGCCTTAATTTATTCCCAACAATCCTCCCCTAAACTTGATATCCACTCTTATGATCAAGTTTCTGAATAAGCATTAAGAACTTGGAGGAGTCTGACAAACCTTCTCATATTGGTAATAAACAAATCTGATCAAATTCTTTGCCACGTCACTTGTATAATCTATCTCCAGCTGAGTGTCCTTCATCTTTTCCAAAACAGCCTTAGATATGAAATATTGAGCATCCACAAGTAGATACTCAGCAAACTTTGTAGAACTCAAATGGTATACACCAGCAGCTGAATATAACCTCCATTGAAGACCACTGAGGTCATCTTCAAGATCCTTCCATATTTCAGGATCTTCCTCATTTGTCCCACACATTCTTTTGAATGTGGTCCAAAGTTTTATTCCATTAGCTGAAGTTGGTGCTTCAGCCTCATACTTGGTCTCCAGCAACCTCCAAAGGTCCACCAAGTCTTCTCTATCACAACTTGCAAATAAAGATATGAGAGTGGTAAAAGTGTGTACCTCCTTGCCAAATCTGCCAATCTTCCAGAATCCACATTCATCCTCATCATAACTCACAATTGGATTCCTGGAATCTAATGGTAACACCTGCACCATATCTGAAGCTTCTAATGGGGAGAGCTTGAGGCTCTTTCTAATAACTGCTTCACTTGGATATAGTGGATTCATATCTTTTGGAAACTCAAGTGTAAATCCCTTCTTCACTGTCCTGGGAACTATCATAGCTTTCTTGATTTCCATCTCTTCTGCAAGTTGCTCCTTTCTTTCATCTGAAAGAAGTCTGAGAGTGTTTTCTTCCTGCACTCTCACCCAAATAGGATAAGCCCTATGTTCCAACTCATCAAATGTCAAAGCCTTCAACTTCTGATGTGTCCATCCAACTCCATGACATCTGAGCAACATAAAGTAGAGCTCCCTTCTATCCCTTTTCAACTCAGAGAGAATATTGCTTGCCTTGTGCTTCAAAATCACCTTACAATCCTTCTGAACTCTAAGAAGAAGCTCCAAACCCCATATTTGATCTGAAATGGTCAAGTCTGGATTATCCATGCAGCTTTCTTCCCAAGAATTGTACATCTGAACCACCTCTGGCATGTCAAAGTCAACCTGCAATTTTAAATCTCTCAACTTTTCCCTAGCAAGCTCATCACCATACTCAAGCCTTTCTGGTTCTATAATCATCACACTTGAGTCTGAGCTAGCTCCATCACTTTCTTCTTCAGAAGTCACAACAAATGGTGACTTTTCCTTTTCACCTTGTTCCATCATTTGTTCAGCCAATCTTCTATCAAATTCAACTTGAGCTGCATTCTTTGGAACAATTTCTTCTACCAATTTACCCTTACCCTTATCTGATGGTGCAATGGTTGGTAAGGTAGATGGTAATACCTGAGTAGAAACTTCTTTGATGATAGATGATGACTGGAATACATCACCTTCATGTGCAGGTCTGTCAACGCCCAAACTTCCTCTATCAGCGCCCAAAATACTTCTATCAGCGTCCAAATTTGTCTTGTCAACGCTCAAATATTTTCCCTCAGCGCCTTGTGTAACCTCTCTCAACATAGCTGTAAATGATAAATTTAGATTGGTTGGAGAGATTAAGGACGTATCAAAACCTGGTTGTTCCTTCAAAGTTGTAAGGGCTTCAGCAACATCCATTGATTGACCATCTTGGCTGCCCTTATCACTCAGATTTCTTTGATCTTCCTCCCCTTTGGAAGACTCCTCCATACCCCTCCTAGCATGATCACTCTCCAAAACAACAATCCTCTCCCTCAATTGCTTGAGTTCAAGGCCTTGTGAGCTGACAATTTGTACTAAGTCTGCATTTTGCTTTTGAAAGCTAATGCAGACTACCGTCAATTCCAAAAGAGTCATTGGTTCCAGACTGCCCTCTTCTAAAATGGGGATTTGACCTCCCAAGTCAGGTTCATTGGGCAAGGATGAGGACTTAATGATGGTGGGACTGCCTTGGCCAGCATCTAAGCCAGAACCAATAGTCCCAGCCTGATCCAGGTCACTAGCCACACTTGTGGTGGTGGTTCTCTCTGCTTCATGGCTAGGACCACCAGAGGAGAACACTCCAGTAGTCATTTGGCGTTTTATCAACCTATATTCAGGTGGTGTGGAAGATGGTGTGGAAGAATGGGTAGATGTGGGTTGGTTAAGGGGTGTTTGGGATTGTGATGGTTGTGTATCAGCGTTGGAAATAGGCACATCAACGCCAACATTTGATGTGTCAGCGTCAAAGGGTTCTTGATCAATTTGCATTTGTTCAGGTGAGGGTAAAGGTTCAGGAATGGGTTCAAGTTGTGGTTGAGGGTCAATTTGAGGTTGGAGGTCTGGTTGGGGTTGTGCTGCTGCAATAACAGCAAGCATGGCTGGGGTTAAAGGTAAGTCTCTAAGAGGTGGTGAATTCATCTTTGTAAAAATAGCTTTCTTTTGTTCAGGGATCTTATAAAAATCATTGTGATCCCTTGAACAATAACCTTGATCATCAAAAATCATTTGCAGAAAACGGGGATAAGCTAAAGTCATTTTTGTCCCCTTGTTTTTACACATCCCTTCAAAAATCATTTTAGAATAGTTATATTTTTGCCCTGTTGCAATGCACACAATAGCACTGGCAATGGATCTATTGATCTCATTGTGTGCAGTACATTTGGGACTCAAACATTGAAGGAGAATGTGGATGAGGTACTTCCAGGCTGGGGGAAATTCCTGCTTATGGTACCTGTTAAGAGTACCTTCATCAGGAAAAGGATATCCCAAAGCCCTAAGCCCTTGTTCTATTTCATTTATGGGAAGGATGGCTATACCATCAGCATCATCAAGATGCAAGGCCTGGCGTACCAAGGCCTCAGTAACCGCCCAAGATCTCCCATGAACAATAGAAGTTAATGTGGTCACTCCATTAACTGTTGAGGAACTGACAGTGTTCCAAAACTGCTTAATGTGTGTGACTGGAATGAGTGGTGCATGAGAAAGAGCATACCTTAATGGGGATGCGTTCAAATACGCCACCATTTGTGTGTATTGAGCAAACAAATCATTATCAGCAACAAGATAAGCAATCATGTTGTGTTGAGACTTGAACCCCAAATCCAATTCTGCTAAGTTAAACTTTGGTGCCATTGATGAAAGCTGTTAATTTGAAGTGTAGAAGATGAAGGTTGATAAGAGAAAAGTGTTAGACAAGAATTATAGATACCCTGTTTTAAAATAGGAGCCAAATTTATAGGAGATAAAGAATGCATGTGATTGGCCCAAAAATAGGCAAAGATTTTCAAAAACTAATCATGAAAATATTGAAAAAGTTATAAGTTATCTCATGCATTTAATGAAAGTAACAACTCCTAAAATTACGGCTTGAAAATATGTCAAAAAGTAACAACTGGGTAGGTCCCATTGAGTGTCAACGGTCAAAAATAACCTATCAACGCCCAACGGCTACAATCTTGTCAACGTTCGCCTAAAGCCATGTCAGCGTCCAATTTGGTCTCAACAACGCTTGGAAAAATCTTGTCAGCGTCCAAAAATAAAATTGTTTTAAAAAGTGAAAAATGACCTTAACAAGTAATTTATCCTAGAGAAGATAACCAAAAGCTGATAATTATTATAGGGCGGCAAGCACTGTCCAGTTATGCACACTTGCATAAGCAAGATAGACATAACAGTCCTCTAGTGTCCCTTGCTAACCAAAACTCTTAACAACAAAGTTACCTTATAAAATCCTTGTTACTCCCAGGTAATTCCCATATCAAAATCATTCCCAAGTCTCCCAACAGACCACAACCAATTCTAGGCCAAAAATGTCTTGGCAGCATGCAAAGTTGATATACTATGCATGCTACAGTGCCTCATGGTTTAGTAAATCTAACCCATACTCACCTGTGGACACAATCTAGAATTGTGATAAGAGTATCATATGGATACCCAAAAATCCTAAAGGTTCCTAAAACCTCCCCTTAATCTATGATACAAAAAGTTTGCTAAAATCATGCATGAACATAAAAAATTTATGTCAAGATAGGAATGAAACATTCCAACCATCATCCATAAATAAAGACTTGTCCAAATGCTATTCCATTGATCCATAAGCAACTCTGTATCCAATGGTATACTGCTAACACCATCTGCACATTTAGATTGAAGACCACAAAACTAACATTGTTGCTGACAACGCCCCGATAACACATAACAGCGTTGAAGGAAGCTTTGTCAGCGTTAGACAATTATATTGCTGACAACGTTGCAAAAACACTTATCAGTGTTCAAACAACCTTTGTCAGTGTTAGAAAAATATAGTGGAAAATCTAAATCATCAATAAGACCAATAATAATAATGCATCATCCTGTACATACTTTTACAAAAAGAATCCAAAACACATATTAAGTGAGATTAACCATTCCAATACTTGTTACCAAGTATTGAAATCTTCCAGCATCAAAAGGTTTAGTTAATAAATCTGACACATTTTCCTCAGTGTCAACCCTATCTGGTTGTATTAAACCTTTCTCAAAGCAATCTCTTATAAAATGGTGTCTAATTTCTATGTGTTTAGTTTTAGAATGATGTACAGGATTCTTAATGATGCATAAAGTACTATTATTGTCAACAAATATCTTAGTATGCATGAAATTATACCCATAGTCCAACAGCTGGTTCTGAATCCACAACACTTGACCACAACATGCTGCTGCAGCCACATACTCTGCTTCAGTTGTAGAGTTAGCCACCACTGTTTGTTTCTTTCATTGCCAAGATATTAATCTGCTCCCAAGAAACTGACATCCACCAGTTGTGGATTTCCTATCAAACTTGTCACCTCCATAATCACTATCTGAATATGCAATCAGCTCCAATGGTGAATCCTTTGGGTACCACAAACCAAGATTAGGGAAACATCTTAGGTACCTAAAGATCCTCTTCACAGCATAAAGGTGACATTATTTGCGAGTCACTTGATGACGTGCACAAGCACACACAGCAAACATGATATCAGGTCTGGAAGCAGTAAGATACATCAAGGATCCAATCATGGATCTATAATGCCTGACATCAACATCTTTCCCATCTCCAATCTTTCCCCAAGGGTGTTCTCTATCCATAGGAGTAGAAGCCCTCTTTTCATGTGGAGGAAAGCCAAACTTCTTCAAGATTTCAGCAACATATTTGTCCTGGGAGATGAAGATACCATCTTCTTTCTGCTGAACTTGTAAACCAAGAAAGAAGTTCATCTCCCCATAGCGCTCATCTTGAATTTGTCTGTCATAAGCTTGGAGAAATCCTCACTTATCTTTGGATCAGTAGACCCAAAAATGATATCATCAACATAGACCTGCACAAGCAACACATCTTTGCCTTTCTTCTTTGTAAATAGTGTCTGATCTATGGTTCCCCTCTTGAATCCATTGTCCACCAAATAGGTAGACAAAGTACCATACCATGCTCTAGGGGCTTGATGAAGACCATACATAGCCTTTTTGACTCTATACACTTTATCTGGATGCTCTGGATCCTCAAAACCAGGAGGTTGCATGACATAAACTTCCTCAACAATGGTGCCATACAAGAATGCACTTTTGACATCCATTTGATAGATTGTGAAGCCCATGCAAGATGCATAGGGTAGAAAAATCCTAATAGCTTCAATCCTTGCAACTGGTGCAAAGACTTCCTCATAGTCAATCCCCTCCTCTTGTGTATAACCTTGAGCCACTAACCTTGCCTTGTTTCTGACCACAATACCTCTTTCATCTCTTTTGTTCCTGAGAACCCATATGTAAAAGTGGTTAATCTTGCTTAATTTAGTAGGCTGTATAAAAACAGTAAATAACCATATGATGAACTGATAAAATGGTATAGATGAATTGATATACAGTGAGTATGCGATAGTTGGCCATGCAATGGAATCATAAAAATGAGTGAGATATGATCAAAACAAGTTTAGAGTGCAAATCTGAGTACATTGTTTTGGACGAATTTTATAAAATACTTAGAAGTTGATTCATCAGTAGCTATACGGGAATAAAATGAAGCACATATCATGTAGTTTCTGTGATAAACATTTGGGGTTCTATATCCATGTAGAACTCTAGATATGATCATTTTAGTAAACTAGATTTTTAGGACTGATTTTGTGAAATTAAAGTTTAATATTATTATATAAGCACTCAAATAAATATAGTATAAAATGTTAATTAAAACCCACTGACTTCTATATTTCATTTATATAAAAATGCATAAGGATAAATAAATGGATATTATATAAAAATGGTAGTTTGGTAAGTTTTATAAGTTATAAAAACTATATACTAAGTTTTACGTCTTTTCGGCTAAAACCGAAAGATTAACGTTTTTGTTAAATAAAACTTAGACGGTTTGACCCGTCTAATGTAAACTTTTATAAACTCACATACTGATATATAAACATATATAACAAGTAAAAACCGATAAAACCCGAGCTTTACAACATATAGACATTAACGGGCCAAAGTAGCCTTAATGGACAATAAACCAGACTAATTTGGTAAAACACTTATAAACTTTTTTATTGGGCTTAACCCATTTGGGCCCAACATATAAAGTATAATACTGATAATAAAAGTATAATTGGGCTAATGAATAGTGTTGGGCTTGTAATAGGACCATTGGGCTTTAAAATGTAAACAAGTTGAACTAGTGTAACTAGTCTTGAAAATTACCAACACATAATCACTATAATGAATGAGTAAAGATGTATAAACCCACTTGATCATCATCATATATATAAAATCATCATATGTATACATAATTATTATTTTGATAAAGTCATTGGACAAGAGTCTAAGACGAGTATTATTTGTCTAGGTTTTCATGATTGAAGCACGTACTGTACATCCGAATTGCCGATAACCCGCCTTCTCACATCAACGTGAGTTCATAGCCTCACACTCTTTTAAATGTTTTTATGAAATGTTTTATAAACCCGCGAGGGAGATAACATGTTAGTTTTTATGAAATAGGACACCATTTGTCCTGATTGTTTGTTTATCGATTTGGACCCGAATGATTGTATGACCCGATGAATGATTAAATGACCCGATAGATGAAATGAAATGGATTATTAAAGTTAGGTCATGTCACTAAAAGTCCCATTAGCATGAACTGTGAACTACCGGGATTTGGTAGACGCTTATGCATATAATAGTATTATTTGGGGACGATCACCCCAGTTCGCGCCTTGACGGTTGATCCCCGTCGTGCCACATTGATTGGTAAGCAAATTTATGTATGAGAAGATTTACACAAGCGTGATTATTGTGACGACACACTAATTTAGATGGGAAAATTGAGTTTCGGGCTAGCTACCCGTTGTTTGTTGTAGTAAGGTAACAATGTCATGCAGCTTATAATAGTCCAAAAATAACGAAATATTGCTTTATGCATTGAATTACGATATATTGCCTGACTGGCAATACAGGGTCTTATTATTGATATTATGTTCGTGTTTTGGTTTTATATAACCATATTCATATAACTGTTTTTATTTAATCTATACAACGTTATAAAACGTATTGTATGATGTTTTTAACGACAATGGTTCGTATAATGATTTTGAAGGCGAAATCCTATATTATGATTTTGATAAGGATTTGTATAAAATGACTTTGGCTATTTTATGGCCAATTATAATGATTTGTACAAAATGGTTTTCGGTAATAATTTTATACCGATGTTATATTGATGGATTTCATTAAACTCTATGAATTCACTCGGCGTTTTCGCTGACCTTTTCTTTTAACATGTTTTATCTCAGGTACTTGAAGGTAATTCTCGGGAAGACAACAAGAATTCATGGCCCGCACTTAAATAACAATTTCCATTCAAATCTTTTATAAAATTGCATGAAATGACTATGACTTGGGACGTATGTAAATCTGATATTTATGAATGGAAATGCTTTATTATTAAACGACGCGATTTTTTTAGCGTTGTCTATGATGTGAGTAATGTGCTATCCCGTAACACCAACGAGTCTTCCGCTGTATTGAATTGTGTAAATTTGGGGGTGTTACCAAACGAGTTATTAAATGGCGCCGCTGCCGGTTCTATTTGTAAAGATTAACGGTTTCGAGTGACACGATTGGATTTTGGGATCCGTTCACTTTGTGAACGTTATTTTTATGTTTTATAAATCAAAAACATAAAAAAATCAAAAAGATAAAAATACAAAAAAATAAAAAAATCACAAAAATCAATTCTTTTCCTAAAGAATTGAACCAAAAAAATAAAAAAAATCCAAAAAGTAATCTTTTTCCTAAAAGATTACACCCAAAAATATATATTATATCGGTTTTCATCGTTTTTACGTACATATAGTATTTTTCTTAAAAAAATCAAATAAATAAAAAAATATTTTCTCTATATTATTATATGTAAATACGTATACATATAAGAACAACCAATACACATATCTTCCATAAGTATTGCCAAGGCAATACACCGTGTTAGGGGGCGCTCCGGTCCTTGACATGTGTATCGATCAAATTCAATAAAGCAAGAATAGATAAATACTTCCAATAGGCAATAATTCGAAGAATACAAACTATAAAGTGAATAGAAAGGCGATGTGCTATAAAATGCCATCTAAGGGTCAATAGGTACTTAAGTGCTTCGCGCCACCTAACCCCCTGTTCACTAGTGTGTATTCTAAGAAGGAAGGCTTGATTGGGGGTCTTGCATGTAAGTAGTACATACGTATATTATACTTTCTTGTGGATATTTCATATTGGATCTCGAAGAGGATAATCCCTTCTTCTTCAAAAGTCGACCGAGAGCTTATCTCTCACTCCTCGAGTTTACTTACACGTGTACTCGCACACGTATAACCATACCACCTTTGGTGTATTACTTCCTTCCCCGAGGAATCTTTTAAACGTCATTTTACTTGTATATACATTCGGCCACCTTGCTAAACATGGATACTCGTTCCATGTTGGAGATTTTGCAACAACGATCCGCTAAAGCTAATTATTTGCCTTGTTCGACTTGTGGAGGTAGACACGATACTTATTTATGTGATCAAAATAATGGCTATTATGGGGAGGGATATGCTTACAATGGAACCGAGAACCCTAATTTTCAGCCTAACCTTCAAATGTACTATACTTGTAATGACTATATGGGATATTCCGGTTTTTCATCACAACCTCTACCATCATATCATGATCAACCCTTTGATGAGCCATACCAAAACCAAGGATTTTCAATTAATGAAGGTTTTCTAAATGATGATAATTTTCAAGGCTATAATCAAGAAACCTTTCATAATCAAGGATTTTCAAACAATGAAGGCTTTCAAAATGATGAAAATTTTCCATGTTATACTCAAGATACTTTTCAAAATCAAGGATTTTCACATTATGAGGGTTTTCAAAATGAAGGAAATTTTCAAGGTTACAATCATGAGAACTTTCATAATCATGACTGTTTTCAAAACAATAATCCACCTAATTATGGAAATCCACCTCCACCATATTCTTCGACTTATTCATGTGAGTTTTGTGGGAACACACCCCATTATGTTTATGATTGTTAACCAAGGGACCCGCCTTCTTATGCCCCTCATATTTGCAATGAGTCGCTTACTTTACTTGAGACAATAAACAAGTCAATCTATGAAATTTATATGGTGATTGATAGTAAAGAAGACATAAGCATTGAGGAAATGAAAAACGCGTGCCCGTTTTTAGAGAAACAAATTAAGTTTTTTGAGGAAGTGGAAATTAAGACTTGGCAATTTTATGACAAGGAGATCGGTAATCGTTGAAAAAAGGTTCTTGTCGCCTAAGGAAATATTTAAATAATTTCCTCTTTAAGATTGCTACAATCTAGGAAGAAGAAACATATTTTTCTACTCGTGCTCGTTTGCTTAATCAATGCTTATATGACGATGATGACGATCCTTCGATTTGTATGACACTTAATGATGACACACCTTCATCACCTTTACCTCACGTGGAACCCACCGACTCTTTAACCATGGGGGACGAGCCTCCTAGCACTAATACAAACACAGATTTGGATGAATTAACCTCTTCTAGTGTTGAGAACCTTATCCCAATCCAAAGAGAGCTCGAGGGTGTTTCCAATAAACCATGTGACGAGCTTTGTATTGATATCTCTTCTCCTCATGATCACATTGAGATTTCATCACATGTTGACCTTCATGCTACTACTAGTGATTTTGATCTTGATGAATTGTTTAAAGAAAAGGATAATGAGATTGAGGAAGAATTTATGCAAGATTTGCCACAAATAGAGGATGATGATTGTGATTCTAGTGAGGCATCTTATGATATATCATCCGATGACTTTTCATGTCAAGATGACATTCCTAATTTAGATGAAGATGTTGCTCTTATAGAATAAGTGGAAGATGTTCATATTTGTGAGGTTTTTTATCATCGTATCTCCTTGATTGAAGCTTTGAACACACACCATAATGATGATTCCATAGAAGAAGAAGCTTTTATTGATATTTCTTCACCGGTTTTTGAGGTTGCACCTATTGATTTTCATGATCATATCATCCCTTTGATAGATTCTATCATTAATACACCTTCTTTTGAGCCTTTTATTCCCACCCTTCCACCCTTGAAGTTGGTTATTAATGAAGATCCTATACTCTTAGAGAATGATCCTTTTTCACCTAAGGCACCTTTAGAACCAAACACCTTTGATATGGATTCTCATATGGATACTGATGCCACCATAGAGGCTTATCTTGCTAATATTGATATTGAGGTTGATGATAGTGATTCTACTTGGGAAGAGGATATTCGTCTTATTGAGAACATGCTTTTTGGGACCATAGAGCCTACACCTCCTCCACAAGACACTACTACTCTTGATCCTCCTTTTTCTATGCCTTCTATGGAAGATTACCCACCTTTTGATGATGATGATTAGCCGAACATGGACATAATTGTTATGAATGTTTTGATACCTACACCTTCATTGTCTCATGATGCTTTGATAACTAAGGGGGAATCGTATATGGTGGATACGAGCTCATCTTCTTATATTCCCATGAAGGGAATGGTTTTTGATCCTGGGATCCGTATATTTGAGACACATTGGTTTTCATCTACTCCACTTAAGAGTGTGATTTCGATTGATATGAGATTATTCTATGAGTTTACTTTGGTGATACTACCTACTTTGGAGTTGTTCACTTGTCGAGATGGAAACTATGTATTTGATCCTGGGGTGCTTCATATTTGAGCGATTTCGTATGTTGGACAAACTTGATACACGTTGGACCGTTCCATTTATCGAGGCGGATATTGTAAAGCTTATAGTAAATGGCAACCTGCTAAGTTTGAGTGTATCATGTGAGACGTGCTTCAAAGTGGATATTCTTTAGTCTCCATGATGGTTTCCCTAAGGACAACCTAATTCAGGGCCGATTCGAGCTAGCGACTTAGGGTTAAAAAAATCAATCTTGAATAACTAGGTTAGAAAACCTAGAGTAGATATAAATAGGTTAGGTTTAATTAAGAGGATGTTATAGTAGAGTTGAAGTGGAGGGGTGCCTTTCTTCGTCTTTTGGTGTTTGTTTCAAGGGTTGCTCTCTCACATTTCATGCTTGGAGCTTATGGAGGAGGCCCGTGTATCCGGTTCACTTTGATTAGTTTTTGCTATTGTAATATTCAAAACACTTGTGCTTAAAATGAATACCCTTTAGTTGTCTCTTCCTTAACTTGGGTTAAACAAGGTACGCAATGTCATAAGTGTAGGGGAGTTTACGCCAATACTCTTAAACATTAAGGACAATGTTTATCTTAAATGTAGGGGAGATTTCTATCGAAGTAACCTTACCTAGACCATTGCCTCAATTCATGATAACATGGAAAATTAAATTTCCAAACATTTTTCAAATTTTTGATCTACTTTGGCCACCAAAAATATGCATTCATAATTTTTGCATCAATCATTTTTCATTTGCATAACACATTTGCATTGTATATATTTCTTCTTTTATTTTTCATCAAAAATATAGTGAAAAAAGGAAAAATATAATAAAGGATATGGTTTAACAAATTTAGACTTCTTTGACATATTAGGCCCGCCATGGATACTTTGACTCAACCCGAGTTTGCTTATCTAAGCTTACTTTAGCTAGTATCCTTAACCATGTAGTCCTTCATTGGTCTATTAGGCTAAGCATCCACCACTCTCATTTTTTGAGATTTTAAATTTGTGGAGAATGGGAAATGATAGAGTTGAAGCAAGTATAAAAGGGCTAGACAAACTTTATGATAATTACTTGTGGCTAAACCCTTTTCTTCTTTACCTCTATTTTCTTCGCATGTATATATGTTAATAAATAATCAAGAACGATTTTAATCGGTTTGTAATCTCTTATGCATTTTTTACTAATCATTCATGGTTGGTATAAGTACGTCTTAAGATTCTAAGTTAGAACGTTTTATGTGTACTAGACCTATGTAATGCTTAAAACTTAGCGGATGTTTTTCCTTTTATTATTTTCAACTTTCTTTGTGAGGAATAAAGAAAAATAAGAGCGGCTTTTAAAAAAATGAGTGGCTAGAAAAAAAAAGAAAAAAAATATTTATACAAGACTCCCAAGAGGGGCAGTGAAGTGTTAATTATAGTAACTATTAGATTCCAATATTGCCTTGACGGGTTGCGGGGATTTAATAGTTGCTCCAATCCAATATTACCTTGACGGGTTGCGGGGTTGAAGATCCAAAGTCTCAAAAAGGCGGAGGATGTAAATTATTGCGTGAGTTTTATTTTTCTTTCCTTAGCGAGTGTGTAGCTACTTATTAATGCATGACATGAGGATTTTACACATAAGGAGAATGACTTATTACTCTTGAGACGGACTTATATTAATTGTCAGCGGTTTTTCAAGTAATGGATGAGAGGATTACTTAGGATTAAAACTGTGCTTCCTTATTTTTGGATTTTACATTTCTTATATTTCACGATTTAAATAATGACAAATTTGCCCAAAAGCAATTTTCTCAAATAATAACCGGTTCCACATTTAATTGTCATGCATAAGTTGATGCACTTTTTACTTGTGAATACAATGATCCCATTTTTAAGCTTGGTATGGGGAAAGTGAAACTTGAGGGTGATAAGTGTCCATGGTACCAAAGCCCTAATTTAAGTCACCGATTTCTTTATGAGTTATTTCCATCAAAACCATTTCAAGAAAATCAAAGATATATAAATAGAATTGTTCTTCTTTGCATTGCATTTTAAATATTCAAAATCATTCATCATGTAGCATAGTATAGTTTATTAAATCATAAAATGGCCAAGGTTGATTAATTATGAGAAAAGTGCACTCTAGAGCTTTGAAATACTGCATTGCATGAGGCCATGGTAATGGTCAAGTGGTGGGGAGTTGATAAGTGTGAAAACACACATCAATTATGATCCAAAAACCACTTAAAACACAGTCAAATTCATTAAAGTTAACTGAAAAATATCAGAATTACGTGGGTATTTGTGTTTCATGTGTTTAGGTAAACAAGATGCATTTTTGAGCAAACACGCGATTTCAAGGATTTATTTGATGAAAAGACGAAGAAAAGGACAAATCAAGCTTCAAGGACCTTACTTGCCATTATTTGCCAAGATCGAGGGCTTAAGTTGCAAATTCTATCAAGATGAAGGATAAAATGGAAATGTGCTAAAAAACTTACAACACTTTTGATAAAAATGGAAGGTAAAGGACTTAAAAGAAAAAGATAGGAAAGTTAAGTTTATTAATAACTTGGTCAAATGACCAAGTCATACACACGGTCAAACTCACATGCGTCTCCTTCTTCATTATAAACAAGAGAGAGAAAATATATCAGGGAAAGATTTAACAGTCGACTTTTATAGCTTTCTTCACCAAACTTTAAATCGATTTCAAGAGAGTTCAAGAAGGTTTCAGACGAAGACTTAAAAAGCAAAAATGATCCTCTTCCTTTCCTCTACATGATGATACAAGTGAATTAGATCAAGATGGAGTAAAGAAGAAACGCCTAATTTGAAAGAGATGATGAAGAACCCTAATCCTCGTATTAAACACGTGGCACTTAGGGATTGGAAGCAACACGTCATACTCCTCCTCTCAGTCGCCTATAAAAACCAAGGGATATCCTCATTTGAAGATGGTTAGCTTAGGAGTATAAACACCTAGTAGTTAGGTTAGATAGTTAGTTTTATTTTCTCTCAAAAAAGCTTAACGATTTTTAGTTAATATTCAGTTTTAAGTTTGTTACGATTCAGTTTACTATTGTAACCGATTCTCATTTTCTTCCATTAATGAAGTAAAGTTCAATCTTCAAGTTTTTTTTATTCTCTTTTAAGTTTTCTTCTACTTTTACTGTTCACTGAGATTGGTTTTAAACTGTCAAGACTGTTGATTCTTGTTCTTATAGTACTGTTCACGAGATCGTTCTATCCTGTTTCTGTTCACGCAATAGGTGTTTGTTTAGATAATCAGATTTGGTTAACAGATTTGATAAGAGTTTCGAGATTTTAGATATTGGTCTCTTGAAGAAGTTATTCAGTTTAATCAGCTTTAAGTATTAGAAGCTTTTCAGATTTAGAAGTTTTTCATGTTGATTCAGTCAGTATAAGTAGTAGCTAAGTATTTTTGAGTTTGATTGTTGGATCTTATTTCAGTTAGTATAATTTGTTACAAAGTTCTGTTTTTGATACCAGCTTTTACTAGTCAAAAAGCTCAAAAGCTCAGCTGTGCTTTTGAGAGGGTTCTGTTTGATTTCTACAAGAAAAATGAAGTTTAAATAGATGTAGAGATAGTGTGATTTTAGCAATAATTCAGCATAGATAAGTATATCAGAATTTTAGTTTACATTAGGAGTGTTGGATTAATTAGTTTTGTAAAGTCGTTTGCATAGTTCTTTTGGCTAACAGCATCGAATCATTTTACTCGCGTTTTTCTAAAATAATTCGTTCATTGGAGTTAGTTTCTAGATTGGTTCATCAGTTGCGATTTTAGTGTTCGAAAGGTTAATACAGTTTTATCAGGATAGGACGTATGCTTGTTCTGATTTGATTTTGCAGGAGAACTGAGTTTATGCAGGTTTCAAATTCAAGAGTTCTTTTTGATTTGCTGAAACTTTGTAGATCTCAGTTTCGTAAGACTGTTTGGACTAGCTGAATACATAAGTCAATGAAGCTAGCAGTCCAGTCCAATCTTAGCAAAGCGAGCTCAGTGCTCCGCTTCTCCTACAACGTAGGCCTTGATATTCTGGTTAAGCGCGTATAATTTCTGCATTTTTTTTTAGATTAGCTATTGTAGATAGTAGTGTAAATTTTGCTTTTAATTCTTGCTATATGATCTGATTTGGAATGGTAGCTAGTTGTTATGTGTTCTACGATTTACATTTTAACAAAAGGCTTTCAATATTTCTGTATTTTCATTTAGCCTGTGTTTGGAATTGAGTTTTAGGAGATTGCTTTATACTAGTACTTGAATCAGTGTGTTTTAAGTAACAATAAGTCGATCATAGCTGTGCAATCAGATAGTCAATAGGGTCTATATAGCTTTTGATTCATAGCCTAAACCAGTCACGTTTGTAGAAGAGTTTAGAGGACATTTAAGAGGTTTGAGAAATTGTTTGTAGATGATTTGTGTATTGATTTTAGTGGTATCAACATATTGTTAATAACAGAGTTCATACGTTCATTTTGTTTAAACAAGTGCTGGGTCTTAGAGTTTGTTGAACTGTTTCAGTTTGAAAATGCCTTTGATTTAGTCTATTAGTATAAAAACGTGTGGAGTTCTTTTGTAGATGCAAGTGGCAAAATTTTAGTAATATACAACTTTAGACCTTCAATTTGTATAATCTCATTACACACACAGTCCTCAGTTAGTCACATTTAGGCCTTGTTAATCGTTTCCGTTAGATAGTTATTTGCACCTATGGTCCATTTCAGTTACTCTTTTAGCCATTTAGATTAGTTAGATCTGTTGGGCTTAGAGTAATTTTGTTGGGCTGTTAATTGGATTTATGGACTTGTTTTATTTAATTCGTGAACTTGAACTCTTATTTGTAGCTGCTTGGTAAATTTCTTTTAGTATAATTCATATTCGTTATTCATATTTCATTTTAGTATAGTATTGTATTTTGTATTTTCAATTGTAGAATAAAGTTGTATTTTTTTTTGTGCATTTAATTGTGATAAGTGCAAAGTGTTTTAGCGTAGTACGTATACGTAGGTATTATAGAGTATTTTTACCTTTTTAATTGCTTTGTGCCAATTAGACATAAATACCATTCAATTTTTACAACCAAAAACAATAAAGTCAAGCTTGGATAGTTATACCAATTCAAATAAGATACCGAGACGAAACGATACTAAAAACGAGTTATTAAATGGCGCCGTTGCCGGTTCTATTCGTGAAGATTAACAGTTTCGAGTGAGACGATTGGATTTTGGGATCCGTTCACTTTGTGAACGTTATTTTTATGTATTATAAATCAAAAACATTAAAAAATCAAAAAGATAAAAATACAGAAAAATAAAAAATCACAAAAATCAATTCTTTTCCTAAAGAATTGAACCAAAAAAATAAAAAAAAAAATCCAAAAAGTAATCTTTTTCCTAAAAGATTACACCCAAAAATATATATTATATCGGTTTTCATCGTTTTTACGTACATATAGTATTTTTCTTAAAAATATCAAATAAATACAAAAATACTTTCTCTATATTATTAGATGTAAATACGTATACGTATAAGAACAACCAATACACATATCTTCCATAAGTATTGCCAAGGCAATACACCGTGTTAGGGGGCGTTCCGGTCCTTGACACATGTATCGATCGAATTCAATAAAGCAAGAATAGATAAATACTTCCAATAGGAAATAATTCGAAGAATACAAACTACAAAGTGAATAGAAAGGCGATGTGCAATAAAATGCCATCTAAGGGTGAATAGGTACTTAAGTGATTCGCGCCACCTAACCCCCCGTTCACTAGTGCATATTCTAAGAAGGAAGGCTTGATTGGGGGTCTTGCATGTAAGTAGTACATACGTATATTATACTTTCTTGTGGATATTTCATATTGGATCTCGAATAGGATAATCCCTTCTTCTTTAAAAGTCGACTGAGAGCTTATCTCTCACTCCTCGAGTTTACTTACACGTGTACTCGCACACGTGTAACCATACCACCTTTGGTGTATTACTTCCTTCCCCGAGGAAGCTTTTAAACGTCATTTTACTTGTATATACATTCGGCCACCTTGCTAAACATTGGTACTCGTTCCATGTTGGAGATTTTACAACAACGAACCGCCAACGCTAATTATTTTCCTTGTTCGACTTGTGGAGGTTCACACGATACTTATTTATGTGATCAAACTAATGGCTATTATGGGGAGGGATATGCTTACAATGGAACCGAGAACCTTAATTTTCAGCCTAACCCTCAAATGGACTATACTTGTAATGACTATATGGGATATTCCAGTTTTTAATCACAACCTCTACCATCATATCATGATCAACCCTTTGATGAGCCATACCAAAACCAAGGATTTTCAATTAATGAAGGTTTTCAAAATGATGATAATTTTCAGGGCTATAATCAAGGATTTTCAAACAATGAAGGCTTTCAAAATGATGAAAATTTTCCATGTTATACTCAAGATACTTTTCAAAATCAAGGATTTTCACATTATGAGGGTTTTCAAAATGAAGGAAATTTTCAAGGTTACAATCATGAGAACTTTCATAATCATGACTGTTTTCAAAACAATAATCCACCTAATTATGGAAATCCACCTCCACCATATTCTTCGACTTATTCATGTACGTTTTGTGGGAACGCACCCTATTATGGTTATGATTGTCAACCAAGGGATCCGCCTTCTTATGCCCCTCATATTTGCAATGAGTCGCTTACTTTACTTGAGACAATAAACAAGTCGATCTATGAAATTTCTAAGGCGATTGATAGTAAGGAAGACATAAGCATTGAGGAAATGAAAAACGCGTGCTCGTTGTTAGAGAAACAAATTAAGTTTTTTGAGGAAGTGGAAATTAAGACTTGGCAATTTTATGACAAGGAGATCGGTGATATGTGTCGTGAATCATTAAAAAAAGGTTCTTGTCGCCTTGGGAAATATTTAAATAATTTCCTCTTTAAGATCGCTACAATCGAGGAAGAAGAACAATATTTTGCTACTCGTGCTCGTTTGCTTAATCAATGCTTATATGACGATAATGACGATCCTCCGATTTTTATGACACTTAATGATGAGAAACCTTCATCACCTTTGCCTCACGTGGAACCCACCGACTCTTTAACTATGGGGGACGAGCCTCCTAGCACTAATACAAACACCGATTTGGATGAATTAACCTCTTCTAGTGTTGAGAACCTTATCCCAATCCAAAGAGAGCTCGAGGGTGTTTCCAATGAACCATGTGACGAGCTTTGTATTGATATCTCTTCTCCTCATGATCACATTGAGATTTCATCACATGTTGACCTTCATGCTACTATTAGTGATTTTGGTGATTTTGATCTTGATGAATTGTTTAAAGAATAGGATAATGATATTGAGGAAGAATTTATGCAAGGTTTGCCACAAATAGAGGATGATGATTGTGATTCTAGTGAGGCATCTTATGATATATCATCCGATGACTTTTCATGGCAAGATGACATTCCTAATTTAGATGAAGATGTTGCTCTTATAGAAGAAGTGGAATATGTTCATATTCGTGAGGTTTTATCAAACGTTTATCATCTTATCTCCTCGATTGAAGCTTTGAACACACACCATAATGATGATTCCATAGAAGAAGAACCTTTTATTGATATTTCTTCACCGGTTTTTGAGGTTGCACCTATTGATTTTCATGATCATATCATCCCTTTGAGTGATTCTCTCATTAATACACCTTCTTTTGAGCCTTTTATTCCCACCCTTCCACCCTTGAAGTTGGTTATTGATGAAGATCCTATACTCTTAGAGATTGATCCTTTTTCACCTAAGGCACCTTTAGAACCAAACACCTTTGATATGGATTCTCATATGGATATTGATGCCACCATAGAGGCTTATCTTGATAATATTGATATTGAGGTTGATGATAGTGATTCTAATTGGGAAGAGGATATTCGACTTATTGAGAACATGCTTTTTGGGACCATAGACCCTACACCTCCTCCACAAGACACTATTACTCTTGATCCTCCTTTTTCTATGCCTTCTATGGAAGATTACCCACCTTTTGATGATGATGAAGAGCCTAACATGGACATAATTGTTATGAATGTTTTGATACCTACACCTTCATTGTCTCATGATGCTTTGATAACTAAGGGGGAATCTTATATGGTGGATAGGAGCTCATCTTCTTATATTCCCATGAAGGGAAAGGTTTTTGATCCTGGGATTCGTATATTTGAGACACATTGGTTTTCATCTACTCCACTTAAGAGTGTGATTTCGATTGATATGAGATTATTCTATGAGTTTACTTTGGTGATACTACCTACTTTGGAGTTGTTCACTTGTCGAGATGGAAACTATGTATTTGATCCTGGGGTGCTTCATATTTGAGCGATTTCGTATGTTCGACAAACTTGAGACACGTTGGACCGTTCCATTTATCGAGGCGGATATTGTAAATCTTATAGTAAATGGCAACGTGCTAAGTTTGAGTGTATCATGTGAGACGTGCTTCAAAGTGGATATTCTTTAGTCTCCATGATGGTTTCCCCAAGGACAACCTAATTCGGGGCCGAGTCGAGCTAGCGACTTAGGGTTAAAAAAATCAAGCTTGAATAACTAGGTTAGAAAATGTAGAGTAGATCTAAATAGGTTAGGTTTAATTAAGAGGATGTTATAGTAGAGTTGAAGTGGAGGGGTGCCTTTCTTCGTCTTTTGGTGTTTGTTTCAAGGGTTGCTCTCTCACATTTCATGCTTGGAGCTTATGGAGGAGGCCCGTGTATCCTGTTCACTTTGATTAGTTTTTGCTATTGTGATATTCAAAACACTTGTGCTTAAAATGAATACCCTTTAGTTGTCTATTCCTTAACTTGAGGACAATGTTTATCTTAAGTGTAGGGGAGATTTCTATCGAAGTGACCTTACCTAGACCATTGCCTCAACTTCATGATAACATGGAAAATTAAATTTTCAAACATTTTTCAAATTTTTGATCTACTTTGGCCACCAAAAATATGAATTCATAATTTTTGCATCAATCATTTTTCATTTGCATAACACATTTGCATTGTATATATTTCTTGTTTTATTTTTTCATCAAAAATATAGTGAAAAAAGGAAAATATAATAAAGGATATGGTTTAACAAATTTAGTCTTCTTTGACATATTAGGCCCGCTATGGATACTTTGACTCAACCCGAGTTTGCTTATCTAAGCTTACTCAAGCTAGTATCCTTAACCATGTAGTCCTTCATTGGTCTATTAGGCTAAGCATCCACCACTCTTTTTTTTTGAGATTTTAAATTTGTGGAGAATGGGAAATGATAGAGTTGAAGCAAGTATAAAAGGGCTAGACAAACTTCATGATAATTACTTGTGGCTAAACCCTTCTCTTCTTTACCTCTATTTTCTTCGCATGTATATATGTTAATAAATAATCAAGAACGGTTTTAATCGGTTTGTAATCTCTTATGCATTTTTGACTAATCATTCATGGTTGGTATAAGTACGTCTTAAGATTCTAAGTTAGAATGTTTTATGTGTACTAGACTTGTGTCATGCTTAACACTTAGCGGATGTTTTCCTTTTATTCTTTTCAACTTTCTTTGTGAGGAATAAAGAAAAATAAGAGCGGCTTTTAAAAAAATGAGTGGCTAGAAAAAAAAAGAAAAAAAAGAAAAAAAAATTATACAAGACTCCCAAGAGGGGCAGTGAAGTGTTAATTATAGTAACTATTAGATTCCAATATTGCCTTGACGGGTTGCGGGGATTGAAATTATGATTTTGCGAGGTTAAAAAGTTCGTTTTCTCGGTGTCTTAACGAATTGATTTCCGGTTCAAAGTGCGACTCAATTGTTTTTGGTTAAGAAAAAGTGAAGTTGCTTATCTATAACTAATTAAAAAGTAAATGCGAAAAGTATTTAAAAACAAACTAAAGACAAGTACAAATAATAAAAGCAAAACAAGGTGAATATTAAAAACTAAAAATTAAAACGATATTAAAACGATTATTAAAACAAATAATAAAACGAAATTTAAAGCGAAACAATTAATAAAATAAAACTAAAAGATGAAATTAATTATCGACTCGAAAATAAAGTTTATTAAATAAAAAAGGAGAGAATAAAACTAAAATGGTACTTTAAAACTAAACGAGGCAAAACCTAAAGCGGGTACTATATAAACGATAAAACTTAAACTTTACGAAAAAATATTAATACTAAAAATCGACGAAAAATTCAACTAAAAATACGTAACTTTCAAAAATAAAATCAGAATAACTTTCAGACAAAACTAAACAATTACGGAACAATACTATTAAATAAACAAGCTAGCAGGCTAGCTGCTCATTTTGGCGGCAAATCCATCGCAATATACATAAAAGGACTATCGGAATGTTTATTGTTTTGTGTCGGAATGTTAAGTTGCATCGCAATGTGTTTTTCTTTTTTTTTCTATCGGAATGTTTTTAAAAGAAAAAGCTATCGTAATGTTGAAGAAAAACTGTCGGAATATTAAACAAAAATTCTATCGGAATGTCTAAAAAATAAAAACTGTCGGAATAACTAAAGTACCAAAATCTATCCGAATGTGGCTGTCAAAATTTGGGCAGCACTTCGTCGCAATATACCTTAAACTCCGTCGGAATATGCGATCGCAATGAGCGATCGCAATCCCGATCGGAATAAGGGGGATGGTACAAATGATCGCAAAGTAGAACCACAATTGGTTATTGCGATACAAATAAGCAATCCATCGGAATGTGTATTACCCTCAATATTGCCATGAACACCAACAAATCCGAAAATGGAGATAAGCAAAAATCTCATTAAGCACTTTTAATAAGCTCACTTAACCAAATCTAAATCAACTCACTAAGCATAAATTTGACAACTTTTGAAATATGAAATTCATAAACTTTATAAAAGAAACTTTTAAAAAGATAAAACTTTTTAGAAAACTTTAAAATCAAATAAGCTAAATACAAAATAAGCCAATAAGATTGTCAAACTTATAGCTTAATTCGTATACAAGCCTAGATGGAAATAAAAAGATGAACTTTTTAATCAAATAAGCAATGGGATTAAGCAAAAGATTGCTTAATCCGAATTTGTAACAAATCAAAAACAAGAAAAGTAGGAGAAGAATGATAAAATGAAGCTTGATTAAAGAGAAATAAAGATTAACAATGAAATTAACTTACTTGGAATCAAAGTGCACGAAATTTAAAACATGAATTTAAAGAACAATATAAAAAATGACATGGAAATGGAAATGGTGCAAAAATATAAAGGTAGAAAGACTAATTGTCAAATTAGCTAACACCTGAAATGAAAACACTTAATCATCTATTTATAGGGGAGGAGGTGGTTAGTGGAAGGAAGCTTCCTCCCCTCTTTCTTCTTTCCTTAATTGCACACTTAAGTCCTTGTCTTCTTAATCTTTTGTTAATCTTGGACTTAAATGACTTTGTCTCGGGATTTCTTTGAACTCGTTTTGTAATCTTCAATAAATTAGACTTGAGTTCTTCGGCTTTTTAGTAAACTTCCGTCTTTTGACTTTCTCTTCAATAAATCTTCAGAATTGGTCTTGGACTTCCGTTCTTTTTCCACTTTTGATTTCTTGACTTCGTCTTTCGTCTTTTTCTTCGATAAAAGCCCGTGAAATCCCGCGTTTTCTCCACTTTTCACCTTTTCGTCCTAAATCACAACAAAAACACAAACCTCGCATAATTTCGACATAAATGACATAAAATACACGTTTTGGCTCGGTTATTATTGTAATTAAGTGGTAAAAAGGATGGGTGTTTTCACACCTATCAAATCCCCTCCACTTAACCATTGCAATGTCCTCATGCAATGCATTAGTTACAAAGCACGTTTACATTTTTCATCACAATCAATCCACGTTGGCCTTTATTAAAGAGATAGAAAATTATAAACATAAAGAAATCAAAAACATACCTTCGTGTTTTGGAAATGTTATGAATGATCATCATCCTCAAGTTTTCACTTTCTCCAAACCAAGCTTAAAGACGAGATCATTGTTATTATAAGTTATCAAACTAACATGAACTCATGTGGGCCAATTATTTACTTAGACTCCCTTATTCCTAGGTGTATCTCTTATATTTTATTGTTGTCTTGAATGATCACGAGGATGCATTGTTGACTTATTTCGATAGTTATTAATGCTAAAAATAAAGTGGGACGATTTAATCAATAGTTAGCTAAAGGACAAAATCTTTTAAAACTGCTTCTCGGGAAAGTTCATATCTTGGCATAACTCGCTTCGCGATTTGAGACCTTTCTCGGACCGATATTTGGAAGCGACTTCATACTTCAAATCTTGAGAGACGTTCATGAAATAATAGTCTTCTCTTCATAATAGGAATTTCTTCACTTGAAGTTTTGAGAGATTCTTCATATTTGGACCACGACTTCTTCATTTTTCTCCAATCTTTATTTGGGATTTTGATATACAACGATCCGCCTCCTGTTAGGACTTGGATCTATTTATCCTCATACCTTGTTAGGGTCTTTTTGGATAGACTTCTCCATGACTTTTGGGGAGTTTTTGCTTTTCGTCGTGTTTCTCGATCCTTCATATTGATTTTCGACAAATGATTCTTCACATCACTTTTGGATCTTTAGCAACAAAATGTAGCCCTCATGCCTTGTTAGGGCCTTTTCGGACTCGCCAATCTTCGCATCTCGCTTCAATAAGTTATGCCTTGGCTATGAACTCTAATCCATACCGAGCAACTTTTAAATGATCTTGGGCTAGAAGCTAAGTAACTTTTCAAATCGTACAACCTTATTTATTGCAGATAAATTTATTAGCAGGCGATTGGGAGAATAGGCTTATAATTAACTCACATAAATTCATGAAAGAATACCGAACTTATAATTGGCTCTATCATCTCTCGTTCTCCACAGTTTAAAATCTCAAGGAATGAGACTCGTGGATACTTAGCCTATTAAATCAAAGTTTTGGGTTTTCGAGTCGCCTATAGGATCTTGCAAACTCTTAGACTTTTTCAAGTTTTAGAAATTGCATTTTAAAGTTCCCATGATAAACGACTCTCTAGGATCAATTATAGGAACTTGCGAAAAGTTCTTGTTCTTAACCCGCGAGAGTTAAGACTTTCGCGTTTTATAGCTCCCTAAATAAAAGCCTAGCAAAACTCGACTTAAACACGTTAAGGATACTAGCTAGAGTAACTTAGATGAGTAAACTCGGGTCGAGTCAAAATATTCACGACTTTTGAAAATTAAAACCACTTTATTAAAATTTATTCTAATAAGGAAAGAAAATAACTATACAAAAGTAAAAATAATAGGCCAAAATAGATCAAAAATTTTGAAAAATGTCGAAAAATCAAATTTTCCGGTTAAAATGAGGACAAATACAAGGAAAAGACCACTTAACTTCGATAGAAGTCCCCCCTACACTTAACATAAACATTATCCTCAATGTTTAAGCATGTGGGAGTAAACTCCCCTACACTTAGGACATTGTGCACGTTGTTTAAATCTTGCGAAGGGAAAGACAACTAAAGAGATTCCTATTTTAACATTGAGAAAATATAAAATAGTGAATAGAAAAGAGTTTAGGATAGAACCGGGAAGAAGGGAACACGGAATCACAGTTCGTCAAAAGTCATCAAGAGTGTGTCTTTGAAGCTCTAATCCCTGCACATGATAAGAAACAAAGCAAGAAACAGCACGGGGCTCCCCCTACACTTATGGTAAAGATAGATAGATAATTGGGTTGCCTCCCAAAAAGCGCTTGTTTATATTAACCGAGTCACGAGCCTGACTCGTCCCCGAATTAAATGGTCCATGGGGAAGCCTCGAATGTGATACCAGGATCAAAGACCTTGTCCTCGTTCCCGGTTGACATCAACAAAGGAGAGGCGGGGGGATAAATCCTGTATGGGAGAAAAGTCCTTCCAACATACGAGAAGTATGTGAATTCAAGATCCATGGGAGGTGGGGTGGGTAAAGTAAGCACATTGTCCTCCCCCAAAGACAATAGATGCTGAGCAAGCGGCAAAGACGTATTGTTATCAATCATAGCATAATCAATGTCACCTCCCGGGTCAAAGCACTCATCCTCCGAAATAGTGGCTAAAGGGGAGGATGAAAGGTGCTCGGGAGGGGGACTTGGGACAATACCTTCTTGCAGCAAATTATCAAAAATAATATCCCCCTCCATGTCAGAATCATCAATACCTGGAGGGATGGAGTGGATATCGATTTCTTCCAGCAATGGGTCATTATCTTCAACGGGAGGAATAGATGGAGGTAAAGACTTGGAAAGAGAAGGAGAAGTCAACTCTTCGATTTGAGCAATAAGAAGATGAACTTTCCGTAACTATCGCGAAGAAGCACGTCTTCCACCTTATCCATAAGATCATGTTCATCGGTGAACTTCTCGTAAACTGGAGAGAATAAATCGTCATCGTCTGCATCTCCCGGTGGAGATTGAGAAATTTCAAAAGTGAAAGTCTCATAGCAGAGAGAAGAATCGTCATCACTAGGATCGACCTCTTCCATAAGAGCAACGTCGTCCTCAGGCTCTGATAGGTGTGAAAACACCCATCCTTTTTACCACTTAATTACAATAATAACCGAGCCAAAACGTGTATTTTATGCCATTTATGTCGGAACTATGTGTGGTTTGTGTTTTTGTTGTGATTTAGGACGAAAAGGTAAAAAGTGGAGAAAACACGGCATTCACGGGCTTTTATCTAAGAAAAAGACGAAAGATGAAGTCGAAAGATCTAGAGTGCAAAAAGAACGGAAGTCCAAGGCCTATTCCGAAGATTTATCGAAGAACAAGTCTAAAGACGGAAGTTTACTTAAAGCCGAAGAACTCGAGTCTAATAAATAAATAAATTATAAGACGAGTTTAATTAATCCCGAGACAAAGTCGATAAAGTCGAAGAACTTAAAAGACAAGAAGACGTGAAGAAAGAAAGAAAGAGGAGGCAACACATGCACCTCCCCATTTCCTATAAATACCCTCCTAAACTCATTTAGGAGGGTTGGTTAGTTTTAGTTTTTAGAGTAGGAATAGTTTAGTTTTAGTGAGAGAAAGTGACAGTTTCTCTCACTAGAACTTTAATCTTTCATCTTTTATCTTTCTTGTTTTTAATCAAACATTTACTTTTTTGAAGCTTAATCTTGTCTTAATCTTCATGTTATTAATCTTTCTTGTTAATCTCAATCTTGTTTTCATCATCTTTTTCATCAAGTTCTCATTTAAAGTTTTGATCTTTTAAACTTTTCGTGTCTTTAAGTTAATCTTTTTATGTTTTGATTTTAAAGTTTGTTTATGTTAAGTTTTATAAGTTGTTGTTCGTGCTTATTAAGTTCATTTCAATTTTGATTCGTTTTAGTTTTAGTTTTAGCTTATTACAATAGCTTATCACTTGCTTAAATTTCGGATCCCTTATAAATCGGAAAGGGAAAACCCCTTTCCGATCGCACATTCCGACCAAGCACCCCTTTTTCCGATCTGTTGATCGGAAAAGGGTTTTACTCATTCCGATTTGGTAAGTTTTGGTATTCCGATTGTATGTATTTTACTCATTCCGATTTGGAGGTTTTCTTAGCTCATTCCGATCAGCTTAGTCTTAGTGTATTCCGATTATGAGATGTTTTCAAACATTCCGATCGGAGTTCCTTTTTAACATTCCGATTGCACCTTTCCGATGGGGTTACATTTCGATCGGATTCCAATCTGGATTCCGATCGGGTGTATTCCGATTGGAGGTTTGTTTTGTTTTAATATTTTGTTTTAGTTAAAGTGTCAAATTTTCTCGTTTTATTTTTAGTTCATTTTAAATTTCGTTTTGCATTTTTATTTAATTGTCAACTTACTTTTCGTTAAATTTTAATTTTACGTCATATAATTTCTCGTCATTTACTTTTAACGTTTTAAATATTGCACCGTTTACATTTCAACTAGTTTTAGCTTTAATTACTCGTCATTTATTACTAAGTCTTGCACATTTATTTTACCAAAACCAAAAATATTATTTTCACCAAGAACAACTGAGTCGCACTTTGAACCGGAAATCAATTCGATTAGACACCGAGAAACGAACTTTTTCAACCAGTAAAAATCTCTACATTAAAATGGCGCCGCTGCCGGCTCTTTTCGTGAAGATTAACGGTTTTTGTGAGAGACGCGTTGGCTTTTGGGATCCGTTCACTCGTGAACGTTATTTTTCGTGTCCAAAAATTTTCAAAAATACAAAAACATTTGAAAAATCATAAAAAGCATTTCTTTTTCAAAGTTTTGCACCAAAAATATTCTTCTTGCTTATCTATCTTTCTTTATGGATTTTATGTCCATTGTGTCGGGTGTGGGAGACGATTGTACGGGAACGACTCTTGTCCATGGTGTACATGTGAGCGGTGTGGTAACGATATCGACAACACACAAAACAGATTTTGTCCCTTGTGCAACTCGACTAATTCATTCTTTTTGAACCCACCTCCTGTTCCCCCGTGCATCTATTGTGGAAGCGATTGTCATTGGCATGTTTCGTGCCCGGTTCGATACCCGTATGGTCACGGGCAAGAACCGGGGTACAATTATGACAATGATAATAGCTATCCACAAGACGCACCCACTCTTTCTCCTTACCCATTTTGCAACAACTGTGGGGGTCCTCACGATACCTATTATTGTCAACCAACGAATTATTATGAGTAAAATCCGTGTCCTTAGTTTTCTTCACCAATGGATTATTATGAACCAAACCCGTTTTATAATTCTTCTCAACCGATGAACTACTATGAGCCAGAACCATGCTATAATTCAGGTTTTCAACATTTTGCACCCCCACAACACCCCATCGATCATCAACCCTCCTTCGAACAATTGAGCTCCAATGAACAATGGGACACTCTTTTTACGAAAAGTCAACAAATTCAAGAAGCTTGCAACAGGATCATCGAGATATGTCAAGAGGATCAACGACAGGGGCAAATATCGACTATCGAGACTTATACTCCTCCCCCGGTCTATCCATACTATTATGATGATGATGACGATGAGCCTACTATTTCTTGGAATGACCTTACGGCTCAATGTCCTAGTGCTATTGTCATCCCTCCTCTCAATATCCCAACCGTGTCCAAGGATTGTGATACATTGAGTAAGCTTAGTGATGTTGGTCTTGATAAAGTGTTTGATGACGAGGCTTGTGACATACCGGCTACTATGGAGCTTGAGGACGACGTTGCTCTTACGGAAGAGGTTGATCTTAATGATGTCGATTCTTCTCTCTGCTATGAGACTTTCACTTTTAAAATTTCTCAATCTCCACCGGGAGATGCGGGCAATGACGATTTATTCTCTCCGGTTTACGAGAAGTTCACTGATGAACATGATCTTGTGGATAAAGTGGAAGACGTGCTTCTTCGAGATAGATTACGGAAAGTGCACCTTCTTATTGCTCAAATCGAAGCGTTGACTTCTCCACCTCTTTCCGAGCCTTTGCCTCCATCTATTCCTCCCGTTGAAGATAATGACCCATTGCCGGAAGAAATCGACATTCACTCCATACCACCAGGTAATGATGACGATGACATGGAGGGGGACAATTTTTGATAATTTGCTGCAGGAAGATATTGTCCCAAGTCCCCCTTCCGAGCACCTTTCATCCTCCCCTTTAGCCACTATCACAGAGGATGAGTGCTTTGACCCGGGAGGTGACATTGATTATGCTATGATTGATAACAATATGGCTCTGCCGTTTGCTCAGCATCCATTGTCTTTGGGGGAGGACAATGTGCTTACTTTACCCACCCCACCTCCCGTGGATCTTGAATTCACATACTTCTCGTATGTTGAAAGGACCTTTCTCCCATTCAAGACTTATCCCCCCGCCTCTCCTTTGTTGATGTCAACCGGGAACGAGGACAAGGTCTTTGATCCCGGTATCACATTCGAGGCTTCCCCATGGACTATCTAATTCGGGGACGAGTCAGGCTCGTGACTCGGTTAACAAAAACAAGCGCTTTTTGGGAGGCAACCCAATTATCTATCTATTTTCACCATAAGTGTAGGGGGGAGCCCCGTGGTGTTTCTTGCTTTCTTTCTTATCATGTGCAGGGATTAGAGCTTCAAAGACACACTCTTGATGACTTCTGACGAACCGTGATTCCGTGTTCCCTTCTTCCCGGTTCTATCCTAAACTCTTTTCGATTCACTATTTTATATTTCTCAATATTAAAATAGGAATCTCTTTAGTTGTCCCTTTCTTAGCGAGATTTAAACAAAGTGCACAATGTCCTAAGTGTAGGGGAGTTTACTCCCACATGCTTAAACATTGAGGACAATGTTTATATTAAGTGTAGGGGGGACTTCTATCGAAGTTAAGTGGTTCTTTTCCTTGTATTTGTCCTCATTTTAACCGTAAAATAAAATTTTCGACATTTTTCAAAATTTTTGATCTATTTTGGCCTATTAGTTTTTCCTTTTGTATAGTTATTTTCTTTCTTTGTTAGAATAAATTTCAATAAAGTGGTTTTAATTTTCAAACGTTGTGAATCTTTTGACTCAACCCGAGTTTACTTATCTAAGTTTACTCTAGCTAGTATCCTTAACATGTTTAAGTCAAGTTTTGCTAGGCTTTTATATAGGGAGCTATAAAACGCTAAAGTCTTAACTCTCACGGGTTAAGGACAAGAACTTTTCGCAAGTTCCTATAATTGATCCTAGTGAGTCGTTTATGAAGGGAACTTTAAAATGCGATTTCTAAACTTGAAAGAGTCTAAGAGTTTCTAAGATCCTATAGGCGATTCGAAAACCCAAAACTTTGATTTAATAGGCTAAGCATCCACAAGTCTCATTACTTGAGATTTTAAATTGTGGAGAACGAGAGATGATAGAGTCAATTATAAGTTTGGTATTCTTTCGGGAATTTATGTGAGTTAATTATAAGCCTATTCTCCCTTCGCTTGTTAATAAAATTATCTGTAATAAATGAGGTTGTACGATTTAAAAGGTTACTTATCTTCTAGCCCAAGATCGTTTAAAAGTTGCTCGGTATGGATTAGAGTTCATAGCCAAGGCATAACTTATTGAAGCGGGATGCGAAGATTGGTGAGTCCGAAAAGGCCCTAACAAGGCATGAGGGCTATATTTTGTTGCTAAAGATCCAAAAGTGATGTGAAGAATCATTTATCGAAAATCTATATGAAGGATCGAGACACACGACGAAAAGCAAGTAATCCCAAAAGATCATGGAGAAGTCTATCCAAAAAGGCCCTAACAAGGTATGAGGATAAATAGATCCAAGTCCTAAAAGGAGGCGGATCGTTGTATATCAAAGTCCAAAGTAAAGATTGGAGAAAAATGAAGAAGTCGTGGTCCAAATATGAAGAATCTCTCAAAACTTCAAGTGAAGAAATTCCTATTATGAAGAGAAGACCATTATTTCATGAACGTCTCTCAAGGTTTGAAGTATGAAGTCGCTGCCAAATATCGGTCCGAGAAAGGTCTCAAATCACGAAGCGAGTTATGCCAAGATATGAACTTTATGAAGTCCCGAGAAGCAGTTTTAAAAGATGTTGTCCTTTAGCTAACTATTGATTAAATCGTCCACTTTATTTTCGGCCTAAATAACTATCGAAATAAGTCAAACAATGCATCCTCGTGATCATTCAAGACAAAAATAAAATATAAGAGATACACCTAGGAATAAGGGAGTCTAAGTGAATAATTGGCCCACATGAGTTCGTGTTAGTTTACTAACTTATAACAACAATGATCTCGTTTTTAAGCTTGGTTTGGAGAAAGTGAAAACTTGAGGATGATGATCAGTCACGACATTTCCAAAACCCAAGGTATGTTTTTAATTTCTTTACTTTGAATGTTTATAATTCTCTAACTCTTTAATAAAGGCCAACGTGGATTGATTATGATGAAAAGTGTAAACTTGCTTTGTAACTAATGCATTGCATGAGGACATTGCAATGGTTAAGTGTAGGGGATTTGATAGGTGTGAAAACACCCATCCTTTTTACCACTTAATTACAATAATAACCGAGCCAAAACGTGTATTTTATGCCATTTATGTCAGAATTATGCGTGGTTTGTGTTTTTGTTATGATTTAGGACGAAAAGGTAAAAAGTGGAGAAAACACGGCATTCACGGGCTTTTATCGAAGAAAAAGACGAATGATGAAGTCGAAAGATCTAGAGTGCAAAAAGAACGGAAGTCCAAGGCCTATTCCGAAGATTTATCGAAGAACAAGTCTAAAGACGGAAGTTTACTTAAAGCCGAAGAACTCGAGTCTAATAAATAAATAAATTATAAGACGAGTTTAATTAATCCCGAGACAAAGTCGATAAAGTCGAAGAACTTAAGAGACAAGAAGACGTGAAGAAAGAAAGAAAGAGGAGGCAACACATGCACCTCCCCATTTCCTATAAATACCCTCCTAAACTCATTTAGGAGGGTTGGTTAGTTTTAGTTTTTAGAGTAGGAATAGTTTAGTTTTAGTGAGAGAAAGTGACAGTTTCTCTCACTAGAACTTTAATATTTCATCTTTTATCTTTCTTGTTTTTAATCAAACCTTTACTTTTTTTAAGCTTAATCTTGTCTTAATCTTCATGTTATTAATCTTTCTTGTTAATCTCAATCTTGTTTTCATCATCTTTTTCATCAAGTTCTCATTTAAAGTTTTGATCTTTTAAACTTTTCGTGTCTTTAAGTTAATCTTTTTATGTTTTGATTTTAAAGTTTGTTTATTTTAAGTTTTATAAGTTGTTGTTCGTGCTTATTAAGTTCATTTCGATTTTGATTCGTTTTAGTTTTAGTTTTAGCTTATTACAATAGCTTATCACTTGCTTAAATTTCGGATCCCTTATCAATCGGAAAGGGAAAACCCCTTTCCGATCGCACATTCCGACCAAGCACCCCTTTTTCCGATCTGTTGATCGGAAAAGGGTTTTACTCATTCCGATTTGGTAAGTTTTGGTATTCCGATTGTATGTATTTTACTCATTCCGATTTGGAGGTTTTCTTAGCTCATTCCGATCAGCTTAGTCTTAGTGTATTCCGATTATGAGATGTTTTCAAACATTCCGATCGGAGTTCCTTTTTAACATTCCGATTGCACCTTTCCGATGAGGTTACATTCCGATCGGATTCCAATCTGGATTCCAATCGGGTGTATTCCGATTGGAGGTTTGTTTTGTTTTAATATTTTGTTTTAGTTGAAGTGTCAAATTTTCTCGTTTTATTTTTAGTTCATTTTAAATTTCGTTTTGCATTTTTATTTAATTGTCAACTTACTTTTCGTTAAATTTTAATTTTACGTCATTTAATTTCTCGTCATTTACTTTTAACGTTTTAAATATTGCACCGTTTACGTTTCAACTAGTTTTAGCTTTAATTACTCGTCATTTATTACTAAGTCTTGCACATTTATTTTACCAAAACCAAAAATATTATTTTCACCAAGAACAACTGAGTCGCACTTTGAACCGGAAATCAATTTGATTAGACACCGAGAAACGAACTTTTTCAACGAGTGAAAATCTCTACATTAGGCTCCATAGCAGGTAAGTCACAAACCTCATCATCCAATACTTTGTCGAGACCAACATCACTAAGCTCATTCAACGAATCTAGATCCTTAGATGCAGTAGGAACATCGACAGTAGGAGCAGCAACTTCAGAAGATTGGTTGAAAGTGTAGACATCATCATCGTCATCATCATCATAATAGATGGGACGAGTCCAGTTAGGAGTGACGTAGTCGGCTAACTCTTCCTTGATAACCTCCACATCTTTAAGAAGCTCATGCAGCAACTTTTGTTGTTCATCGCCCCGAGTATGTTCAATTTCACCAATTCTATCCCACGCTGTAATTAAACATTTTGGTGTAGAAAAGAAAGGAAAACGACTAAATTGGCTCAAAAAGGTGTCGGTGGTTTTCAAGGTTTCGTCCACATCAAGCAACGGTTTCCTTTCCTGATGCAAGTCAGCTCGGAGTTGAGCTAGACTTTCTAGAATGCCATTCAAAGAAGTGAGTTGTTGATCAAGACTTGTTTGCTGAGAGGATTGATGATTGAGGGTGTGAGGTGGGGGCTGACGGTTATAGACACTAGGATGATAGCACGGTACTTTCTCAAAGATTTGCGACGGATCACAAAAAGAAGCATCGTGAGGGCCCCCACAAATATAGCACCATGGGTATGGAGAGAAACTGGGTGCCTCTTGTGGATAGCTATTATCATTTTCATAATTGTACCCCGGTTCTTGCCCGTGTCTATACGGGTATTGAACCAGGCACGAAACATGCCAATGAGAATCGCTTCCATAATAGATGCACGGGGGAACAGGAGGAGTGATACAAGGCTTTTACCTAGTAAGAAAATTAAGTTCGTTGTGTTGGTCTAATCGAATTGATCTAGGCTCTCTATGTGTGATTCAGTCTTATTTTGGTGAAACAAAGATGTGTCGTTGTAGTGTTTAAAATAAAGGGTGCGGGACAATTAAAGTAAAGGTGCTCTTAAAGTAAATCTAAGTCTAATTAAAATAAAGGTACAAGTATTTAAAAATGTGACTGAAATTAAAGGGCACTAAAGTAAATGACGCAAACTTAAATCTAACTAAGGCAAACTTAAAATAAAGCTAGGGCAAATAATCTTAAAGTGCAATTAAATAAAAGGCAGGAAAAATAAAGCTTGAAAATAAAAATCAAAGACAAAAGCTAATAAGAACCTGAATACAGCTCATTCGGAATTATCCTTCGTTTGGAACAATCACTCGTCCGGAATGTCACCTTCGGTTGGAATGATTTTTCTTCGCTCGGAATATTACCAAAATCCTTGATCCGGAACAAATTGATCTGAATATGTCACTTATCCAAAACAATCCTTCGTTCGGAACTTTACTGATTCGGAACATCTAAAATTTGCCTTGATTCGGAACTTTTGATTAACCCTTGATTCGGAAGATTCTGAATGAAGCCTCCTTGATTCGGAAGTTTAAAACTTCCGAATGAACACTCCCTGATCCGGAACTTGCCCTTGATTCGGAAGTTTGTTCGGAACTTTTAAGTTCCGAATGAACAGCCCTTGGTTCGGAACTTTGGAAACTTCCGAATGAATACTCACTGATCCGGAACTTTTGGAGTTCCGAATGAATTGCTTGATCCGGAACTTTTGAGTTCCGAATGAAGCTTTCCTGGTTCGGAACTTTTGAGTTCCGAATGAATGATTCTTGAATCAGAAGTTATCCTTCGTCCGGAACTTTGAATGTTCCGGATGAACAAGCTTGACTCGGAAGTTTTGCTGAGCCTAAAATCTTCCGGATGAAAACCTTGATTCGGAACTTTGAAGTTCCGAATGAACGCTTTCCCTCCTTCTTGGTTCGGAAGTTTTCCTGGAAAGATCAGAAACACAACAAACTCCCCCGAAGAACAGGGGATCAAAAACAAACACGATCTAACACAAATTCAACCAAAATAAACACAAACAATTTAATAAAACTATCCACGAATCAAAAGTAAACATAAACGAACAATCAAAAACAATAATTCAAACAACTTTAACCACAACAATCAAAAACCTTTTGGATCAAAATAAAAGCATGAATATGAACATAAACATAAACACATAAATCAAAGATTAAGAAAGGTAGATAAGAGATTGACAAGATAAAGTAAAGATTGACAAAGATTAAATGAAAACTTACTTGAAATTAAATGAATTTAAGGTGCAAGACAAGGTATTTAAATTTGAAAAGAAAAGTAAATGACAAGGTAAGTAAATGGTGGAAGAGCTAATTGTCACACTTAGCCAACAACATGAAAAGATTACAACTAATGACTATTTATAGGGGAGGATTAAGGAAGCTTCCTCCCCTCTTTCCTTTTCTCTTAATTGCGTCATTAAGTCCCTCCTTCTTTTAATCTTCCTTAATTGCATACTTAGTCCTTTTCTTCTAATCTTCTTTAAACTTGGACTTAAGGGACTTTTGGCTTCGGGATTTCTTTGTACTCGTCTTTAAATTCTTTAATAAAATAGACTTGAGTTCTTCGGCTTTTGATAAACTTCCGTCTTTTGACTTTTTCTTCGATAAATCTTCAGAATTGGTCGTGGACTTCCGTTCTTTTTGCACTCTTGACTTCTTGACTTCGTCTTTCATCTTTTTCTTCAATAAAAGTCCGTAAATGCCCGTGAATTCCCGTGTTTTCTCCACTTTTTACCTTTTCGTCCTAAATCACAACAAAAACACAAACCACGCATAATTCCGACATAAAAGACATAAAATACACGTTTTGGTCCGGTTATTATTGTAATTAAGTGGTAGAAAAGATGGGTGTTTACACACCTATCAAATCCCCTACATTTGACCATTGCAATGTCCTCATGCAATGCATTAGTTACAAAGCAAGATTTCACTTTTCATCATAATCAATCCACGTTGGCCTTTATTAAAGAAATAGAAAATTAAAAAATATACAAAATAAAGAAATCAAAAGCATACCTTGGGTTTTGGAAATGTCATGAATAATCATCATCCTCAAGTTTTCACTTTCTCCAAACCAAGCTTAAAAACGAGATCATTGTTATTATAAGTTAGTAAACTAACATGAACTCATGTGGGCCAATTATTCCCTTAGACTCCCTTATTCCTAGGTGTATCTCTTATATTTTATTATTGTCTTGAATGATCACGAGGATACATTTTTGACTTATTTAGATAATTATTTAGTCCGAAAATAAAGTGAAGGATTTAATCAATAGTTAGCTAAAGGACAAAATCTTTTAAAACTGCTTCTCGGGACCTCATAAAGTTCATATCTTTTCATAACTCGCTTCGCGATTTGAGACCTTTCTCGGACCGATATTTGGCAGCGACTTCATACTTCAAACCTTGAGAGACGTTCATGAAATAATGGTCTTCTCTTCATAATGGAATTTCTTCATTTGAAGTTTTGAGAGATTCATACTTGGACCACGACTTCTTCATTTTTCTCCAATCTTTATTTTGGACTTTGCTATACAACGATCCGCCTCCTTTTATGACTTGGATCTATTTATCCTCATACCTTGTTAGGGTCTTTTCGGATACACTTCTCCATGACTTTTGGGGAGTTTTGCTTTACGTGTGTGTCTCGATCCTTCATATTGATTTTCGATAAATGATTCTTCACATCACTTTGGATCTTTAGCAACAAAATATAGCCCTCATGCCTTGTTAGGGCCTTTTCGGACTCGCCAATTTTCGCGTCCCGCTTCAATAAGTTATGCCTTGGCTATGAACTCTAATCCATACCGAGCAACTTTTAAACGATCTTGGGCTAGAAGCTAAGTAACTTTTCAAATCGTACAACCTTATTTATTAGCAGATAAATTATTAGCAAGCGATGGGAGAATAGGCTTATAATTAACTCACATAAATTCACGAAAGAATACCGGACTTATAATTGGCTCTATCATCTCTCGTTCTCCACAGTTTAAAATCTCAAGGAATGAGATTCGTGGATGCTTAGCTTATTAAATCAAAGTTTTGGGTTTTCGAGTCGCCTATAGGATCTTGCAAATTCTTAGACTTTTTCAAGTTTAGAAATCGCATTTAAAGTTCCCTTGATAAACGACTCTCTAGGATCAATTATAGGAACTTGCGAAAAGTTCTTGTTCTTAACCCGTGAGAGTTAAGACTTTCGCGTTTTATAGCTCCCTACATAATAGCCTAGCAAAACTCGACTTAAATACGTTAAGGATACTAGCTAGAGTAACTTAGATAAGTAAACTCGGGTCGAGTCAAAAGATTCACAACGTTTGAAAATTAAAACCACTTATTTAAACATTTATTCTTATAAGGAAAGGAAATAACTACACAAAGGGAAAAACTAATAGGCCAAAATAGATCAAAAATTTTGAAAAATGTCGAAAAATTGATTTTCCGGTTAAAATGAGGACAAATACAAGGAAAAGGCCACTTAACTTCGATAGAAGTCCCCCCTACACTTAAGATAAATATTGTCCTCAATGTTTAAGCATGTGGGAGTAAACTCCCCTACACTTAGGACATTGTGCACGTTGTTTAAATCTCGCTAAGGAAAAGACAACTAAAGAGATTCCTATTTTAAAATTGAGAAAATATAAAATAGTGAATCGAAAAGAGTTTAGGATAGAACCGGGAAGAAGTAGAACACGGAATCACGGGTCGTCAAGAATCATCAAGAGTGGATCATTGAAGCTCGAATCCCTGATTAGGAAGTGAGGAGAGGAAAGCAAACCAACGGGTCTCCCCTACACTTATGATAAAGAAAGCGAAAAGATAGATGCATGGGTTGCCTCCCAAGAAGCGCTTGGTTTTTGTTAACCGAGTCGTGAGCCTGACTCGACCTTGATCATCAACGGAAGAAGCATGAAACATATCCACCAGGATCAAAAACATAGTTTTCATCCATCAATAAGCACGAGCTTAAGGCGAACAAGGCAAGCCAAAGAAGAAGTGGCAGGGTTCCCTTAAGCAGCGATGGAGCACGGTGGAAGCAAGGGTGAAGTGCAAGCATGTCTTCAAAATGTCTAAAGATTTTTCCTTTTATTTCATCAGGTGGATACTGAGATGGCTTAAAGACTTCAATACCGGGGTCGAACACCTTTTCCTTTAGGGTAAAATAGCACTCAGGCTCAGCCGAGTGTGAAGAAGATCCGAAAGAAGCACAACCTCGTCCTCAGAAGGGGGACAAAGAGGTGTCAAATCATATGTGCAACGGATTTCGGTGTCGACCGGTTTCTTCTCCTTTGACAGAATGTGCTTCAAATCCAAAGTAGGATCAAGTCGATAATCTTCAAAGTCCAAAGGAGGGGCATCACTCTCATGAGGGAAGTAAGTGTTGAGAAATTCAGAGAAATCTTCCTCAAATGAGTAATCGTCCAACGTAGGATCGAGTGATGGCGGAGGATCTTCATCATGTGAAGAATCGCTCGAAAGAGTATCAGCCTCATCAAAATCATCGAAAGTGGGCATCTCGGGATACTCGGAAGTACAATCAAAATCATCCGAATCTGAGCTAGAATCATCATCATCATAAGCATCAAAGACCGGTGGAGAATCATAAATGGGAGAAGCGTCCAAAGTAGGGAGAGAATCATCCACATCATTATTAAAAAGTGGATTATCAATGCAAGAGTCGAATAGAGGATTGTCGTAGACGGTAAAGTCATCGAGCACATTAATCATATTCACTGATTCTCGGCTTCCAAAGGATTTGCCTGTAAGCTTCCCTATTTTAAAAACTTTAGAATCATCCACGACTCGTAAGATTAACTCACCTTCGGCCACATCTACTAAAGCTCGTCCGGTTCTCAAGAATGGCCGACCAAGTATTAAAGGAATACGAGGGTCCATTTCATAATCAACTACGACAAAATCGACCGGGAAAGTAAATGTGCCAACTTTGATAAACACGTCTTCGGCTATACCAACGGGGTAAGCGAGAGTACGGTTTGCAAGTTCAAGAGTCATCTTTGTTGGAGTGAGGTCGGGTTATGATAGTGTTTTCCAAACACTCAGTGGCATCAAATTAATACTGGCCCTGAGATCAGCAAGGGCAGTAAATTCTTCAGTTTTGTTGAACACGCAAGGCAACACAAAACGACCGGGATCTCCAAGCTTTTCCGGAAGTTCTTTAAGAATAACTGCAGAGCAGTTTTCATTTAAGCGTGTGTTGGCTTGTTCAATCAGCTTCTCCTTCTTGCTAAGCAATTCCTTGAATGCTTTGACAAATTTCGGCATGTGGCAAAGTGCTTCAACAAGGCTAATGTTGATGGTCATTTGAGATAGCATATTCACATATTTCGATACTTGACAGTCATTCTTGGTTAGCTCGTTGGTCTTGCCTATGCGAGAAGGGTATGGGATTCTGGGTTGATAGGGAGATGGTGAAGGTGTAGTTGGTGAAGGTTGAGATGTTGAAGGGTCCTTCCGAGATACATCGTCATGACGAGGCGGAGACGGTAATTGTGTACTAATACTAGGTGTAGGAGGAGTAGGGATACATGGTGGTGGAGGAGGTGTAGATGATGGGGGTGGGATTGGTGATCCTACGATGGTGACTCCACTACGAGTAGTAATAGCACTCACATTGGCTCGCGGATTAGGGATGGTGTTTGAAGGTAGAGAACTCGAAGAAGAAGGTTGAGCTTCGGGCAAGAAACTAGCCAACAGATTCTTTAATTCAGTCGTTTGAGTGCTGAAGGAGGATTGAATATTATCACGAACCTCGGTTCTAATGTCATTTCCTTGCTTTAATATATATCCTTTCAAATTGATTATTTGGCTCTGTAGATTCTTGATTTGCTCACCTTGAGTTCTCATGATGGCATCAACATCAAGATTAATGGGTGGGGTTTGTTGGGTGGGTGGTTGATAAGGGTTAGAAGCTCTTGGTGGGATTTGGTTGCTTCTATTGTAGTTGTTGGCGGGGTTTTGGTTTTGAGGAGAAAAACCGGGTGAAAGGTAGTTGTTGGAACGGTAGCTCAGCAGATTTCTATCCCCTTGTTGTCTAGCTTGGTAATTTTCCGGTGAATAATTACCATAAGCTGCATACACATTTTCCGGATTTCCTTGAGTCGAAGGACAATCGGTGTATGAGTGAGGACCGCCACATGTTTCACAAGGATTAGCAACTGCTTTAACTTGTTGTTGTTGTTGGTTTGAAGCGAGAAGCGTAATACTTTTGCTCATTTCGGCCATCATGCGGGTGAGTTCGGTCATCTCAGGGTTTGCTGAGGTGGAGGAAACATTGACTCTCGGGTTGTTCCTAGAAGAAGCAGAGGAATCCCAGTTTTTGTGGTGAGTAGTCATGTTCTCAATTAACTCTCTACACTCCTCGGGTCTCCTTTTCATGAATGTGCCACCGGTGGCTGCATTGATCGTATCACGATCTCGAAAAGTCAAACCGTTGTAGAAAGTATCTATTAAGGTCACAGGGAGCATGTTGTGGTTTGGACATCTATCGATCAAGACATTATATCTCTCCCAAGCGTCAAAAAGAGATTCATCGGGATCTTGCATGAAACCGATGATCTGATTGCGAAGGCTCGTGACCATGGATGGTGGAAAGTAGCGCGACAAAAAGCGTTGAGTCATGTCATCCCAAGTGTGAATAGAATTCTTCGGGAGACGATCAAACCATTTCTCGGCATGATGCGATAAAGTATGTGGGAAGAGTTGTAAGCGAAGAACATCCATTGTGGCCCCAGGCAACTTCATGCTTTGGGTGATTGTAATGAACTTTTCGAGGTGTTTGTTGGCATCATCATCAGGCAATCCACGGAATGGGTTTGTTTGCACTTGCTGAATCATGTGGTGCTTCAACGAAAACTCAGGAGCGTTGATTTGCATCGGCGCAATCGGTCCTCCTCGTCCAAACATTGTTGGTTGACAAAGTTCCTCCATGGTCCGAAGATCGGGCTGTGGAAGAGCATTGTTGTTATTATTATTATTATTGAGGTGCGGTGGAATGTTGTTGTTGTTAACACCTGCCATACTTAAATCTTCTTGAGTCTCGGGCTCTTGATAATTAGAAGATCTAGTACGCATACACCTGAAAATGCAAAAGAAAACAAAACCAAACACAAAGACAATATATATACACAATAAAGATAAAATCTTTTTGGATTTTTGAAAATTTTAATTTTTATGATTTTTTTGAATTTTTTAGGCAAGAAAAATAACGCTCACAAGTGAACGGATCCCAAAAAGCAACGTGTCTCTCACAGAAAACCGTCAATCTTAACGAAAAGAGCCGGCAGCGGCGCCATTTGATATAAGGCTTTTACCTAGTAAGAAAATTAAGTTCGTTGTGTTGGTCTAATCGAATTGATCTAGGCTCTCTATGTGTGATTCAGTCTTATTTTGGTGAAACAAAGATGTGTCGTTGTAGTGTTTAAAATAAAGGGTGCGGGACAATTAAAGTAAAGGTGCTCTTAAAGTAAATCTAAGTCTAATTAAAATAAAGGTGCAATATTTAAAAACGTGACTGAAATTAAAGGGCACTAAAGTAAATGACGCAAACTTAAATCTAACTAAGGCAAACTTAAAATAAAGCTAAGGCAAATAATCTTAAAGTGTAATTAAATAAAAGGCAGGAAAAATAAATCTTGAAAATAAAAATCAAAGACAAAAGCTAATAAGAACCTGAATACAGCTCATTCGGAATTATCCTTCGTTTGGAACAATCACTCGTCCGGAATGTCACCTTCGGTTGGAATGATTCTTCTTCGCTCGGAATATTACCAAAATCCTTGATCCGGAACAAATTGATCTGAATATGTCACTTATCCAAAACAATCCTTCGTTCGGAACTTTACTGATTCGGAACTTCTAAAATTTGCCTTGATTCGGAACTTTTGATTAACCCTTGATTCGGAAGATTCCGAATGAAGCCTCCTTGATTCGGAAGTTTAAAACTTCCGAATGAACACTCCCTGATCCGGAACTTGCCCTTGATTCGGAAGTTTGTTCGGAACTTTTAAGTTCCGAATGAACAGCCCTTGGTTCGGAACTTTGGAAACTTCCGAATGAATACTCACTGATACGGAACTTTTGGAGTTCCGAATGAATTGCTTGATCCGAAACTTTTGAGTTCCGAATGAAGCTTTCCTGGTTCGGAACTTTTGAGTTCCGAATGAATGATTCTTGAATCGGAAGTTATCCTTCGTCCGGAACTTTGAATGTTCCGGATGAACAAGCTTGACTCGGAAGTTTTGCTGAGCCTAAAATCTTCCGGATGAAACCCTTGATTCGGAACTTTGAAGTTCCGAATGAACGCTTTCCCTCCTTCTTGGTTCGGAAGTTTTCCTGGAAAGATCAGAAACACAACAAACTCCCCCGAAGAACAGGGGATCAAAAACAAACACGATCTAACACAAATTCAACCAAAATAAACACAAACAATTTAATAAAACTATCCACGAATCAACAGTAAACATAAACGAACAATCAAAAACAAGAATTCAAACAACTTTAACAGCAACAATCAAAAACCATTTGGATCAAAATAAAAGCATGAATATGAATATAAACATAAACACATAAATCAAAGATTAAGAAAGGTAGATAAGAGATTGACAAGATAAAGTAAAGATTGACAAAGATTAAATGAAAACTTACTTGAAATTAAATGAATTTAATGTGCAAGACAAGGTATTTAAATTTGACAAGAAAAGTAAATGACAAGGTAAGTAAATGGTGGAAGAGCTAATTGTCACACTTAGCCAACAACATGAAAAGATTACAACTAATGACTATTTATAGGGGAGGATTAAGGAAGCTTCCTCCCCTCTTTCCTTTTATCTTAATTGCGTCATTAAGTCCCTCCTTCTTTTAATCTTCCTTAATTGCATACTTAGTCCTTTTCTTCTAATCTTCTTTAAACTTGGACTTAAGGGACTTTTGGCTTCGGGATTTCTTTGAACTCGTCTTTAAATTCTTCAATAAAATAGACTTGAGTTCTTCGGCTTTTGATAAACTTCCGTCTTTTGACTTTTTCTTCGATAAATCTTCAGAATTGGTCGTGGACTTCCGTTCTTTTTGCACTCTTGACTTCTTGACTTCGTCTTTCATCTTTTTCTTCAATAAAAGTCCGTAAATGCCCGTGAATTCCCGTGTTTTCTCCACTTTTCACCTTTTCGTCCTAAATCACAACAAAAACACAAACCACGTATAATTCCGACATAAAAGACATAAAATACACGTTTTGGTCCGGTTATTATTGTAATTAAGTGGTAGAAAAGATGGGTGTTTACACACCTATCAAGGAGGTGGGTTCAAAAAGGACGAATTAATCGAGTTGCACAAAGGACAAAATCCGAATATGAATTGCGTATTGTCGATATCGTTCCCGCACCGCTCACATGTACACCTTTGACAAGAGTCGTTCCCGTACAATCGTCTCCCACACCCGACGCAATGGACATAAAAATCCATAAAGAAAGATAGATAAGCAAGAAGAATATTTTTGGTGCAAAACTTTGAAAAAGAAATGCTTTTTATGATTTTTCAAATGTTTTTGGATTTTTTTGAAAATTTTTGGACACGAAAAATAACGTTCACAAGTGAACGGGTCCCAAAAGCCAACGCGTCTCTCACAAAAAACCTTTAATCCTCACAAAAAGAGCCGGCAGCGGCGCCATTTGAAATTATGATTTTGCGAGGTTAAAAAGTTCGTTTTCTCGGTGTCTTAACGAATTGATTTCCGGTTCAAAGTGCGACTCAATTGTTTTTGGTTAAGAAAAAGAGAAGTTGATTATCTATAACTAATTAAAAAGTAAATGCGAAAAGTATTTAAAAACAAACTAAAGACAAGTACAAATAATAAAAGCAAAACAAGGTGAATATTAAAAACTAAAATTAAAACGATATTAAAACGATTATTAAAACAAATAATAAAACGAAATTTAAAGCGAAACAATTAATAAAATAAAACTAAAAGACGAAATTAATTATCGACTCGAAAATAAAGTTTATTAAATAAAAAAGGAGAGAATAAAACTAAAATGGTACTTTAAAACTAAACGAGGCAAAACCTAAGGCGGGTACTATATAAAAGATAAAACTTAAACTTTACGAAAAAATATTAATACTAAAAATCGAAGAAAAATTCAACTAAAAATACGTAACTTTCAAAAATAAAATCGGAATAACTTTCAGACAAAATTAAACAATTATGGAACAATACTATTAAATAAACAAGCTAGCAGGCTAGCTGCTGGAAGCAGCCAGCCTAGCTGCTCATTTTGGCGGCAAATCCATCGCAATATACATAAAAGGACTATCGGAATGTTTATTGTTTTGTGTCGGAATGTTAAGTTGCATCGCAATGTGTTTTTATTTTTTTTTTCTTTTTTTTTATATCGGAATGTTTTTAAAAGAAAAAGCTATCGTAATGTTGAACAAAAACTGTCGGAATATTAAACAAAAATTCTATCGGAATGTCTAAAAAATAAAAACTGTCGGAATAACTAAAGTACCAAAATCTATCCGAATGTGGCTGTCAAAATTTGGGCAGCACTTCGTCGCAATATACCTTAAACTCCGTCGGAATATGCGATCGCAATCCCGATCGGAATAAGGGGGATGGTACAAATGATCGCAAAGTAGAACCACAATTGGTTATTGCGATACAAATAAGCAATCCATCAGAATGTGTATTACCCTCAATATTGCGATGAACACCAACAAATCCAAAAATGGAGATAAGCAAAAATCTCAATAAGCACTTTCAATAAGCTCACTTAACCAAATCTAAATCAACTCACTAAGCATAAATTTGACAACTTTTGAAATATAAAATTCATAAACTTTATAAAAGGAACTTTTAAAAAGATAAAACTTTTTAGAAAACTTTAAAATCAAATAAGCTAAATACAAAATAAGCCAATAAGATTGTCAAACTTATAGCTTAATTCGTATACAAGCCTAGATGGAAATAAAAAGATGAACTTTTTAATCAAATAAGCAATGGGATTAAGCAAAAGATTGCTTAATCCGAATTTGTAACAAATCAAAAACAAGAAAAGTAGGAGAAGAATGATAAAATGAAGCTTGATTAAAGAGAAATAAAGATTAACAATGAAATTAACTTACTTGGAATCAAAGTGCACGAAATTTAAACATGAATTTAAAGAACAATATAAAAAAATGACATGGAAATGGAAATGGTGCAAAAATGTAAAGGTGGAAAGACTAATTGTCAAATTAGCTAACACCTGAAATGAAAACACTTAATCATCTATTTATAGGGGAGGAGGTGGTTAGTGGAAGGAAGCTTCCTCCCCTCTTTCTTCTTTCCTTAATTGTACACTTAAGTCCTTGTCTTCATAATCTTTTGTTAATCTTGGACTTAAATGACTTTGTCTCGGGATTTCTTTGAACTCGTTTTGTAATCTTCAATAAATTAGACTTGAGTTCTTCGGCTTTTTAGTAAACTTTCGTCTTTTGAATTTTTCTTCGATAAATCTTCAGAATTGGTCTTGGACTTCCGTTCTTTTTCCACTCTTGATTTCTTGACTTCGTCTTTCGTCTTTTTCTTCGATAAAAGCCCGTGAAATCCCGCGTTTTCTCCACTTTTCACCTTTTCGTCCTAAATCACAACAAAAACACAAACCTCGCATAATTCCGACATAAATGACATAAAATACACGTTTTGGCTCGGTTATTATTGTAATTAAGTGGTAAAAAGGATGGGTGTTTTCACACCTATCAGGGATTTAATAGTTGCTCCAATCCAATATTACCTTGACGGGTTGCAGGGTTGAAGATCCAAAGTCTCAAAAAGGCGGAGGATGTAAATTATTGCGTGAGTTTTATTTTTCTTTCCTTAGCGAGTGTGTAGCTACTTATTAATGCATGACATGAGGATTTTACACATAAGGCGAATGAGTTATTACTCTTGAGACGGACTTATATTAATTGTAAGCGGTTTTTCTAGTAATGGATGAGAGGATTACTTAGGATTAAAACCGTGCTTTCTTATTTTTGGATTTTACATTTCTTATATTTCACGCTTTGAATAATGACAAATTTTCCCAAAATCAATTTGATCAAATAATAACCGGTTCCACATTTAATTGTCATGAATAAGTTGATGCACTTTTTACTTGTGAATACAATTATCCCATTTTTAAGCATGGTATGGGGAAAGCGAAACTTGAGGGTGATAAGTGTCCATGGTACCAAAGCCCTAATTTAAGTCATTGATTTCTTTATGAGTTATTTCCATCAAAACCATTTCAAGAAAATCAAAGATATATAAATAGAATTGTTCTTCTTTGCATTGCATTTTAAATATTCAAAATCATTCATCATGTAGCATAGTATAGTTTTTTAAATCATAAAATGGCCAAGGTTGATTAATTATGAGAAAAGTGCACTCTAGAGCTTTGAAATACTGCATTGCATGAGGCCATGGTAATGGTCAAGTGGAGGGAAGTTGATAAGTGTGAAAACACTCATCAATTATGATCCAAAAACCTCTTAAAACACAGTCAAATTCATTAAAGTTAACTAAAAAATATCAGACTTACGTGGGTATTTGTGTTTCATGTGTTTTCAGGTAAACAAGATGCATTTTTGAGCAAACACGCGTTTTCAAGGATTTATTTGATGAAAAGACGAAGAAAATGACAAATCAAGCTTCAAGCACCTTACTTGCCATTATTTTCCAAGATCGAGGGCTTAAGTTGCAACTTCTATCAAGATGAAGGATAAAATGGAAATGTGCTAAAAAACTTACAACACTTTTGATAAAAATGGAAAGTAAAGGACTTTAAAGAAAAAGATAGGAAAGTTAAGTTTATTAATAACTTGGTCAAATGACCAAGTCATTCACACGGTCAAACTCACATGTGTCTCCTTCTTCATCATAAACAAGAGAGAGAAAAGATATCAGGGAAAGATTTAACAGTCGACTTTTATAGCATTCTTCACCAAACTTCAAATCGATTTCAAGAGAGTTCAAGAAGGTTTCAGACGAAGACTTAAAAAGCAAAAATGATCCTCTTCCTTTCCTCTACATGATGATACAATTGAATTAGATCAAGATGGATTAAAGAAGAAACACCTAATTTGAAAGAGATGATGAAGAACCCTAATCCTCGTATTAAACACGTGGCACTTAGGGATTGGAAGCAACACGTCATACTCCTCCTCTCAGTCGCCTATAAAAACCAAGGGAATCTCCTCATTTGAAGATGGTTAACTTAGGAGTAGAAACACCTAGTAGTTAGGTTAGATAGTTAGTTTTATTTTCTCTCAAAAAAGCTTAACGATCTTTACTTAATATTCAGTTTTAAGTTTGTTACGATTCAGCTTACTGTTGTAACCGATTCTCATTTTCTTCCATTAATGAAGTAAAGTTCAATATTCAAGTTTTTTTATTCTCTTTTAAGTTTTCTTCTACTTTTACTGTTCACTGAGATTGGTTTTAAACTGTCAAGATTGTTGATTCTTGTTCTTATAGTACTGTTCACGAGATCGTTCTATCCTGTTTCTGTTCACGCAATAGGTGTTTGTTTAGATAATTAGATTTGGTTAACAGATTTGATAAGAATTTCGAGATTTTAGATATTGGTCTGTTGAAGAAGCTATTCAGTTTAATCAACTTTAAGTTTTAGAAGCTTTTCAGATTTAGAAGTTTTTCATGTTGATTCAGTCGGTATAAGTAGTAGCTAAGTATTTTTGAGTTCGATTGTTGGATCTTATTTCAGTTAGTATAATTTGTTACAAAGTTCTGTTTTTGATACCAGCTTTTACTAGTCAAAAAGCTCAAAAGCTCAGCTGATCTTCTGAGAGGGTTCTGTTTGATTTCTACAAGAAAAATGAAGTTTAAATAGATGTAGAGATAGTGTGATTTCAGCAATAATTCAGCATAGATAAGCATATCAGAATTTCAGTTTACATTAGGAGTGTTGGATTAATTAGTTTTGTAAAGTCGTTTGCATAGTTCTTTTGGCTAACAGCATCAAATCATTTTTCTCGCGATTTTCTAAAATAATTCGTTCATTGGAGTTAGTTTCTAGATTGGTTCATCAGTTGCGATTTTAGTGTTCGAAAGGTTAATACAGTTTTAGTAGGATAGGACGTATGCTTGTTCTGATTTGATTTTGTAGGAGAACTGAGTTTATGCGGGTTTCAAATTCAAGAGTTCTTTTTTATTTGCTGAAACTTTGTAGATCTCAGTTTCGTAAGACTGCTTGGAGTAGCTGAATACATAAGTCAATGAAGCTAGCAGTCTAGTCCAATCTTAGCTAAGCGAGCTCAGCGCTCCGCTTCTCCTACAACGGAGGCCTTGATATTCTGGTTAAGCGCGTATAACTTCTGCAATTTTTTTAGATTAGCTATTGTAGATAGTAGTGTAAATTTTGCTTTTAATTGTTGCTATATGATCTAATTTGGAATGGTAGCCATTTGTTATGTGTTCTACGATTTACATTTTAACAAAAGGCTTTCAATATTTCTGCATTTTCATTTAGCCTGTGTTAGGAATTGAGTTTTAGGAGATTGCTTTATACTAGTACTTGAATCAGTGTGTTTTAAGTAACAATAAGTCGATCATAGTTGTGCAATCAGATAGTCAATAGGGTCAATATAGCTTTTGATTCATAGCCTAAACCAGTTATGTTTGTAGAAGAGTTTAGAGGACATATAAGAGGTTTGAGAAATTGTTTGTAGATGATTTGTGTATTGATTTTAGTGGTATCAACATATTGTTAATAACAGATTTCATACATTCATTTTGTTTAAACAAGTGCTGGGTCTTAGAGTTTGTTTAACTGTTTCAGTTTGAAAATGCCTTTGATTTAGTCTATTAGTATAAAAACGTGTGGAGTTCTTTTGTAGATGCAAGTGGCAAAATTTTAGTAATATACAGCTTTAGACCTTCAATTTATATAATCTCATTACACACACAGTCCTCAGTTAGTCACATTTAGGCCTTGTTAATCCTTTTCGTTAGATAGTTATTTGCACCTATGGTCCATTTCAGTTACTCTTTTAGCCATTTAAATTAGGTAGATCTGTTGGGCTTAGAGTAATTTTGTTGGGCTGTTAATTGGATTTATGGACTTGTTTTTTTTAAATCGTGAACTTGAACTCTTATTTGTAGCTGCTTGGAAATTTCTTTTAGTATAATTCATATTCGTTATTCATTTTTCATTTTAGTATAGTATTGTATTTTGTATTTTCAATTGTAGAATAAAGTTGTATTTTTATTTTTTTTTATTTTTGTGCATTTAATATGTGATAAGTGCAAAGTGTTTTAGCGTTGTACGTATACGTAGGTATGATTGTAGTAATTTGTATACCCTTTTAGGAAAAAGAGCAACAAAATAGCGGAAAGTATCGAGTGATGATTTAGGAAAACCAACACTAATGACCCTTAATGAAAGTTCGTTTCCCAAGGAGGTATATGTGTGTGACTAAGATGTACAAGATTTGAGATTAATATTTGGTTTAGAAGGGGATTAGAATAGAAAATGACGAAGTCGTAAAAATAAAAATTAACTCAAAATCACTATTAGAAAGTTAAAACGTTGAACCTTAAAAACCACAAAAATAAAAATAAATTCTAAAAATTACCAAAAATTTACCAAAAATCAAAAATAATAAACTAAGAGTTTACCAATTATCAAAACTTTTTCAAACCTTTTAAATCATTAAATATTCAATTTTTAAATGCTAATTAAAGCCCTAAAAATCAAATAAATTATCAAAAAGCCCAAATAAAGATTTTTCAATTGATAAACCTCTAAAATGACCTAAAATGATTAAAAACTATTTTTAGAAATCTTAAAACTAATAAAAACTATTTAAAATGATTTAAAAACTATTAAAACTTAAAATAATTATAAAAATTAATCTAAAAGTGATAAAATTATTCTAAAAGTTGCTAAATTCTTATTTTAATGTATTTAACCTAAGAAAAATGTAAAAAGTTGGAAAAAAGTGAAATTTTAAAAATAATAATAAAATAATAATAAAATAATATTAAAAAATCCAAAAATTATAAAAAATTCTAAAAACTTGCAAACTAGTTTATTTTAACCTAAGTAATCAGAAAATGAAAGTGAAATTACCAAAATACCCCTAATGGGCCCTCAAATGGGCCAAATCCAAAAACAGTCAACACAAATGGGCTTTTGGGCCCAAAAAGTCAAACCTGGCCTAATTGACTTGGAAAAGCCCTATCTGACTTGAAATTTAATTCTAAGAACAAAACTCTAAAGGCCCAAAAGCTGAAAATTTGCTTATCACAGCTTATTGAACACAAAGCTTATTCTTATTGGGCTTTTCAGCCCATTAAGCCATAAGCTAATGCCATAAGCTCTATTTTGACACACAACCCTCTTTTTGGATGCTTAAGAGATCTGTCAAAAGAAATTTCCAATAAGCTCACTCAATAAGCCAGAAAATAGAAAAGTAAAATTCCACAAAACGACAAAATAGTCAGGTTTGAGATTTAGGACACCTCAGAAGCTCTAGTTTGTTGCAAAAGCTCACAAATAGCTTAACTAAGAATAATCAATCAAGAAAATCACAAGAAGCCACGTAGAATAAGCTGTAGAAGCAAATAAGCTGGCTGAAAAAGCCAAATAAGCTAGTTTCCTAGCAAAAGCTTAACCAAAAGACTTGTAAACTTCCAGACTTGATATTAAGCTGAGAAAAATGAGTTCTATTACAAAAACTAAGTTGTTGCATGTACCAATAAGCAAAACAGATTCAATAAGCCTAGAAACCAAGTTTGACCAAAAGTCAAACGCTGATAAGTTGAAATCAAACGCTGACAGGAACAAAGTAGGCGTTGACAGACTTAATGAAGTGTAAGGACTTGTTTTTCACCCTGCTGGTCAAGGTTTGAGTGCAAACCTTGTGAATCAAGGCTTACCAGTTGGGTAAACTTGATGTGTTTTGGCACAAATAAGCCAATAAGCCAGTGGGCTTATGAGCTATGATCAAAGCAATCCAAATACCCAAATATCCTCACAAGCAGCAAACAAATAAGATCCAAGCAGCAATACAACAATCCTAATGCTAGAAATCAAAATGCAGCACCAAATGAGGTGGTCACTTTGCTGATGCAAATGACCACTTCAGCAGACTTTGATAAGCTATAAAAAACACAATAAGCCACCAAATTCAACAAGCAGATAACCAATAGATAGCTTATCACCCAAACTATTCCCAAACCAAATTTCAGACCTTAGATCCAACAAACAAAGAAGTTATTGGATCTGATGTGTTTGACCAAATTCAAAACCACTTTTATCAGATTTTTGCAAAACTTAGAATCCCTTTTCCAAACTTTCAGAAAGTGAACCAATGGCAAAAACTTGTATATTATGACTTGTTTAGACCACCCAAACTCAAAGAACTAAGGCACAAGGCCACAAGGCCTTGATAACCAGTAATCCCAAACAACCCTTAATCAAGTACTTAACAAACAAACTTGTGATTTTAACTAGAAACCTACTGATTTTAATGATCAAAAACACTTAAACAATAGCAACTAACACAATCAAACTCAAAAATCACCAGCACAAACACCAATACTCAAAATCAAAGCACAAAATCCAAAACAGTCATAAACATGAAATTTTGAGTGGAATCTTAACAAGGGATTATACCTGCCTTCCACAACATCCTAGGAAGGCCAGCTATGCTCCTTGGACCTTGTTCAACAACTAGAACAAGACCAAGGTACTTCAACAAAGGTGATGCAACACTGCCTTGGTTGATGGTTCAAAGTAGAACCTCAAGGACTTGATGTCTTCAACACAAACAGCAAACAACTCAACCAAGGGCTCTAATCCCTTCACAAGCTTGGTGTCAACAAGCTTGTAAGAGCTTATAGCAAATGGTCAAGGGTTAGTACACACAATAACCAAAACAGAACCTATGATTTCAAGGTTTTCAAACCTTAAAAACCTAATGAAACAAGACGTGCCTTAACCACAAGATTAAGGTAGGCCTCAACAATCAAATGGAACTCAGAATTAGGCTACTCAAACACCAAACTTTTAACTAAATCAAAAAGAGATTTCAAATTTTCAGAAATTCAAATTTTATTTAACTTAAAAAGGAATTACAAAGATTGATAGCCTAAAACTGGAACAAAGGGACTCTCACATGTTGAGGTCTCCTTTTATAGGCAAATGCCTAGTTAACACTATTCATAAACCCTAGAAGTGAAATTCCCTAAATGCCCTAAGTCCTTCTAGACGAATCCTTGGTGTGAGCTGTTTAAATTCATCTTGGACGTTCATTTCAGCTTTGTTATGAAGCAATGATCCTTGGCTGTTGATTTGGCCACATCATTTTACTTGAAGGCTAAGTTGTGTTTTCATTGGGTAAAGAGGTTGAGTGTGGGGTCCAGGGAGTAGTGGGAGTGAGGGTTTTGTGTGTGGGATTAGTTTCTGCACATGCGAATCAAGTGTGGGTAAGGTTAATTTGGATTTACCCTATGTTTAAGTTGGTGTAATTTCTGGGTTGGTAAAAGGTGAATAGTTGTCCTTTGATCCGTTTTTGTAGGAGTGTTATGTTGTTTGGCGCAAAAACGTGTTTGAAAGTTTCATTTGCACAAGTTTAGCCCTCCTCTTTCCTTTCTTTTGTCACTTGGATGCAAACTTCTATCAGCGCCCATTTTACATGTATCAACGTTCCACCATTTGTCACTTTTGGCACAAACTTTATAAAAAGTGTTTCAAGGGTTATATTTGACATTTTTGAATATTGCAAGGGCTGATTTTGGACAATGTTGATCTTCCAAGGTATTCAATGTATCTTAATCTTCATGAGGGACCATTATTGGCAGTTTGGATTTGTTGAGGGACTAATCTTGCCATTTCTTCAAAGTTGAAGGACCTTTTGTGTAATTTTGACAAACTTAAGGGACCAAACTTGTAATTATGAATATACAAGGGTTTTAAGTGTCATTTCTTCAATAAATGAGGATCAATCTTGTTTGTCTTCAAGTCTTCAAGGGTATTTTGTTGAGAATTCCATGATTAGGGCCCGGTTCTTTGTACGGCTTCGTTTCTCGTGTCCGTTTTTCCTTGTAACTTGTGATCTTTTGTCTTTTTCACGATATACATACCTAAAATACACAAGTAAACAAACACAAGCATATATACGGTATTTTATGACATTTTTATGCATTTAAAGCCCGAAAAGAACGATGAGATCATGTATAAATGCCATCTCATCACTCCCCCATACTAAGCCATTGCCGTGTCCTCACGCAATGCTAGAATAAAGTATCTAAGCATCACCAAAGTTCAATTTTTATTAACCTTTATTGAAGAGTAAAAGACTTGCAACAAACTACGAAGATGTGTAAAGACATAACGTATGATTTTCATCACAAAAAGTGACTTTTAGGGTCAAAGAATAGAAACAAGTAAATGTCCCTTAGACTAATCTTCGTCATCCTTGATTGTCATACATTCCATGCTAAGTGCAAAAACAAGATCATTGTTGGTACAAGTCACAATGCTAACACTACTCATACGTCCAAATTGTGTAATACTTTTTCTCCCCGCAATCCTAGTTATTATAAAAGGAAATGGGTTACTAGCATTTTTTATCTATTTGTCATGGATCACGAGTGATTCATATTGACTTATTTGAGTAGTTATTAGTCCAAAAGCAAAGTAGCACGATTTGATCAATAGTTAGCCGAAGGACGAAATCTTTTATAACGGCTTCTCGTGTATCTCCTTAAGTTCATATCTTGGCATAACTCGTTTCACGATTTGAGACCTTTCTCGGACCGATATTTGGCATGTACTTCATACTTCAAATCTTGGGAAGACGTTCTTGAAATTATGGTCTTCTCTTCATATTTTGGAATTTCTTCACTTGACGTTTTTGAGAGATTCTTCATATAGGACCACGACTTCATCATTTTTCTTCAATCTTTACTTTGGATTTTGATATACAACGATCCGCCTCCTTTTCGGACTTGGATATATTTATCCTCATACCTTGTTAGGGTCTTTTTGGATAGACTTTCTCCATTCTTTAGGGGAGTAATTGCTTCTCGTCGTGTGTCTCGATCCTTCATATTGATTTAGGAATAATGATACTTCACATCATCTTTGGATCTTTAGCAAAAATAGAGCTCCTCATGCCTTGTTAGGGCCTTTTTGGATGATCGCCAATCTTCGCGTCCCGCTTCAATAAGTTATGCCTTGGCTATGAACTCTATTCAACCCCGAGCAACTTTTAAACGATCTTGCGCTAGAGGCTAAGTAACCTTTCAAATCGTACGACCTTACTTATTGCAATTATGATTTATTCCTAATGCATTGATCTTATGGGAAGAAAAAGCCACAATTAAAAACATATGAGTTTTTGAAAGAACACTTTCATGTTCTACGTTTAGCATGATCACTTGTCTAACTCTATCATTTCTCGTTCTTCACTATATAAAGACCTCTAATTAAAGAGACTCGTGAATACTTAGCCATGCAAGTCAAAATTAAGCCAAATTTGGATTAGCTTTCATTAAGACTATATCAAATCAAAGTTTTGGGTTTTCAAGCCACCTATAGGATCTTGCACTATCTTGGACTTTTTCAAGTTTAGAGAATGCGTTTTAAAGTTCCCTATATAAAAGTCTAGCAAAACTTGAATTGAGCGGGTTAAGGAATGTAAATGGCTCCAAATGCCCATCAAGTCAAAAATTAACTCTTATTCTACCCATCGGAAAATATACATTCGTGTCTTAAAAACACTTATGAAAACTAAGAAAAATTTTAAAATTTGGCCTTTTTCGCCTTATTAGCAAAACAAAACATTGAAAATTGGAAAGCGTGAGGGCGTAGCAAAGCAAGTACCTATTCACCCCCCATACTAAAAGTAAACATTGTCCTCAATGTTTCGAGTCTAAAGGTGGAGCACCCCCATACTAGAGACGAAGAGTCGAATGCTTAGGATCTAGCATGGAAAGGGTGATCAACAATATATCTAAAGCCGTTTATTAAGTATGCTAAAAGATAATTGTTAGAATAATAAAGGATATGTCATGGAATCGTGAAAAACTTCTTCAAACGAACGATGGAGGCTCACGTAAACGAACACGAGAGTCTTCAATCGTAGATGATGATGATGATCTAGATAACACAATCACAAACAACCACGAGACAACGAGTTGAAAGGGTACAAGTCCCCTTATTAGTGAATAGTGAGCATAAAGATAAGCATGGGATCTCCCCCACGAGGCACCTCATTTTTTATTACCGAGTCATGAGCTTGACTCGATCCCCTCAAAATGTGAACATTTAAGGAAATCGTGGTATGGTCAATTTTTGATGGGGCTTACATGATAACAAGGCCCAAAAAGCAACCGGTATTAAGGACTAAGTCCTTAGATGATGCAAAATACCGGGGTCGAAAATGGCGTTCTCGTTTTCATTGGAAAAACAAATTAACGCCACTTCAACATGTGCCATAAACTCAAAGAGTTTGAAGAAAAGAGATGAGAAGTAGAAAGGTGGGACAATTGGTAAGACAAACTTTTGAGCTACTCGAGGTAGACTCGCACCAAGCAAATAGAAAGATTTTCCATTTATTGCATCGGTGGAAGACCGAGATTTCCCTTTATATGAAATTCCGGGATCGAATATCTCGTCCTCGGTGGACAAGGATGAGGGAACATAAGGGGCTTCCCCCATACTAGAACCATACAAAGCATCGTCAAAAGGAGTAGACGAGCTTGTAGCACTCAAAACACGTGGTGATGACGGAGTTAGATTTGTAGAAAAATCAATTAAATCACATTTAAGATCTTTTCCTTTTTTATCTTTTAAACTATCCTTATGAAAACCCTTTTTGATTATGTCAAAAATATTTGGTGTTTCTAAGACGATGTTAGTCACACTAAAAATTCTCACATTTTGAAACCGTTTTGGTTTTGGTGGCGGCAAGTTCTCAAAACGTTTATCGACGAAGAAAACCTCCCCATCGGGGTCAACATATTCATCATCCGAAGGATCTTCCGTAGAAACCGGCAATTTATCAACACTTTTCAAGAATGAATGTTCGAGGTTAGGCGAAGGATTTTTCGATTCAAGTATTGACGGTTTCTTCTTTGTAGGCTTTACACTCATAACCTCCACCGGCGGAGGAAATGGTAAATTGTTTTTGGCGACATTTCCTAAAACTCTTGGTGAAAATTATTTGCAAACGACATTGGTTGAATCACCATGGTTTAAAGTAGCAATAGAATAGACATGAGAAAGATTGGAGTTTTGTGTTGCATTGATGACAAGTTCTTCCTCATTGAAACGTAGGGTGATTTTTCGAGCATGAACATCGATAAGTGCTCTAGATGTATCCAAAAATGAACGACCCAAAATGAGAGGAACTTTTTGATCGATAGGAATGTCTACAACGATAAAGTCAACGGGATAGTAAAACTTTCCGACTTTAACGAAAACGTCCTCGGCTACTCCACATGCTAAAATCGTAGAATGATCGGCCATCTCGATAGACATGTTCGAAGGAGTAAGAGCCGGAAGCGAAAGCGATTTGAAAATCTCGAGAGGCATTAAGTTAATACTAGCACCAAGATCGGCCAAGGCGTAGCATTCCTCCATATCTTGAATAGCACACGGAATCAAAAATTTACCGGGATCACCGACTTTTTGTGGTATGCGGCTTAGAAAAACCGATGAACAACTAGACGATTGTTGTAACTTCTCTTTGTTGTTTAGCATACTTTTGAAGTTTGCGGCGAATCGAGGCATCATGATTAAAGCATCGGCAAAACTTATGTTAAAATGTAAATCACGAAACATTTTCATAAATAGCTCAAATTGATAATTTTTTCGTTCTTGTGCTTTCTCTTTGTTTCGTCTCGAAGGGTAGGGTAAAGGTGGTGTGGGTTGGTCATTAGGCAACGGCCTTGGAAACTCGGGTTCCACAATTGGTATTGGTTCAACCGTAGGTGTGGTATGAGCGGTACTTCGTGGGATTGTAATGTGCTCCTTTTCGGCCATCACCTCGGGTTCTTTCTCGATTTCCTTCTCCTTAGAAGTACTTGTACGAGAGATTGGTTCCTTGAGAGTTTTACCACTTCGTGTAGTGATAACCTTCATTTCTCCCCTCGGGTTGTTAATGGTATCACTAGGAAGACCACCCGAAGAAGAGGGTTTACACATGATTGCTTCAAACATCTTAGCCATTCGGTCCTCAAACTTTGATTGCCTAGCATCCGCTTTTAATAACTCTTGCTTAATCTCATGTTGTCCTAATTCCATCTTTTGTTGATTTTGTTGAAGACGTTGGACATTTCCTTCCATTTTGTTTGCATGAGTTTTAAGTTCATTAGCAAGTTCATTTTTAAGCTCGTTTTTCAACTCGGATCTTAAGCTAATCATCTCACGTTGCATGTTGTCAAATTTAGCATCATTTGCTTTTGCATAATCCAAAAAATTCTCCTTGCAAATTTTTCGTGTGAGCATTTTGAAAACCTTGTGTAGTGTTTTGAAAATCACGGTTTTGGTTTTGATTAGAGATTTGTCCATTCCCACTTTGATAATTCCCCTTGTTGTAGTTACGTGTGTTGCCTTGGTAATTACCTTGGTTGTTGTTTCGATAATTGTTAACATTTTGGTTTGGTGGAGCTTGATTTGGACGAGAACCTTGACCGTTTTGGTTGTAAGTTCCCGTTGCTATATAAGCACTCGAAGTGTTACCATCCGCGGTAATGCACTCGGAAAGATCATGAGCTCCTCCACAAGATAAACAACTCTTAGCAACCGCTTTAACCGAAGCGGAATTGGAAGCTTCTTGAGCCTTCCAATGGGACATTAGATTAGCAAATCTATCAAAAAACCGATTTTCCTCATTAGCTTCATCATGTAAGGCGTTAATGCTACGAGACGATTGTGACGAAGATGACGAACCCATATTGGCAACACTCGGTGTGTTACGAGGGTTATAAACCTTAGATCGATTCTCAATGATTTGTAAAGCCTCATTTGTCGTCTTGCACAAAAAATTACCACCCGCGGCGGCGTTCAAATAATCTCGTTCATGATCATTAAGCCCATTATAAAAAGTATCAACTTGATGCAATTCCGTAAAATCATGGTGTGGACATTCATGTAACATCTCTTTAAATCGTTCCCATGCCATTGAAAAACTTTCATTATTTCTTTGCACAAATCGTGAAATCTCATTTTTTAAGTGTGTTGTTTTAGATGGTGGAAAAAACTTGTTCACAAACTTAGAAACGAGATCGGCCCTTGTTAAAATCGAATTTGGCGGTTCTTTCTCGAGCCAAATTTTTGTGGGTCCATCCAACGAGTATGGAAACAACATCATCTTAATGGCGTCATGTGGAACATCCTTAAACTTGCTAGTGGCGGTGAGACGGTTGAAATTCCTAATGTGGTAATGCGGGTTGTCTTTCTCGTGACCTCTAAACTTATTTGCTTGCAACATCGACATTAAACCCGTCTTAATCTCGAAATTCTCCGCAAGAATGGCGGGAATCACAATAGCCTCTCCAAAACCCTCGGTGGGTGCTTGTAGCAACTCCATCATAGTACGATTAGCCATGACGACTTCTTGTTCTACAATAGGTTCAACAATTGGAGTTTCTTCAACAATCAACGTCTCCTGATTGGCTTGCTTTTGAAGACGTTTACGAGCTCGTTTTGCTTGATTACGAGTGATCATAAACTTCACGAAGAATGGGAGGTGAGCAAAGAAGATTCTTTTTGGGTGTTTTGCAAATTTTCAATTTTTTTGTGTTTTTGATGATATTTAATTTTTTTGGATTTTGGTGTATCTTCGTAGACAACAATCTACAAAATCTCTCCTCGAATCAAACTCTTGATTAAAGAAGCCTCAAAGGAATGAAAACGATCACGTGGAGTGAACGCCTTCGAATGACTTTAGAACTTTGGTGAAAACCAAATTGTTCAAGAGGGTTTAATCACAAAGAAAACCAAGCAAATATAGTATACGTAATAATACTTTGGGTGGCAAAACCCTCGATTAGCCTTCAATCTCAAAATACTCACAAGCAAGCGGGGAAACGAGGCGGCGCGAAGCACTTAAGAGCCTTTTTCCTTAGGGTATATTTTATAATACCCGCCTTATACCCACCTTATAGTTTGTATTTTTCAAAATCGAGCTTCACGAAAGTATTTATCTATTTTTGCCTTTTTCTTTTTGTTTGAGATTCGAATACAATAATTAGGAGATCAAATCCCAATTAAGGTTGTGTTTTCACACTTTTGGAGATATTGTAAATTTATTGTGATACTTAATACAATATAGTAATAATATTTGTACAAGAAAAACCAAGAAAACCGATAATACGTATTAGTAGAGTTCTACTAATACAAATACTATTTGGTTAATATTAAAAACAACAATTCAAATTAATCACGACACACCTCCCCGGCAGCGGCGCCAAAATTGATTGTAGTAATTTGTATACCCTTTTAGGAAAAAGAGCAACAAAATAGCGGAAAGTATCGAGTGATGATTTAGGAAAACCAACACTAATGACCCTTAATGAAAGTTCGTTTCCCAAGGAGGTATATGTGTGTGACTAAGATGTACAAGATTTGAGATTAATATTTGGTTTAGAAGGGGATTAGAAGAGAAAATGACGAAGTCGTAAAAATAAAAATTAACTCAAAATCACTATTAGAAAGTTAAAACGTAGAACCTTAAAAACCACAAAAATAAAAACCACAAAAATAAAAATAAATTCTAAAAATTACCAAAAATTTACCAAAAATCAAAAATAATAAACTAAGAGTTTACCAATTATCAAAACTTTTTCAAACCTTTTAAATCATTAAATATTCAATTTTTAAATGCTAATTAAAGCCCTAAAAATCAAATAAATTATCAAAAAGCCCAAATAAAGATTTTTCAATTGATAAACCTCTAAAATGACCTAAAATGATTAAAAACTATTTTTAGAAATTTTAAAACTAATAAAAACTATTTAAAATGATTTAAAAACTATTAAAACTTAAAATAATTATAAAAATTAATCTAAAAGTGATAAAATTATTCTAAAAGTTGCTAAATTCTTATTTTAATGTATTTAACCTAAGAAAAATGTAAAAAGTTGGAAAAAAGTGAAATTTTAAAAATAATAATAAAATAATATTAAAAAATCCAAAAATTCTAAAAAATTCTAAAAACTTGCAAACTAGTTTATTTTAACCTAAATAATCAGAAAATGAAAGTGAAAATACCAAAATACCCCTAATGGGCCCTCAAATGGGCCAAATCCAAAAACAGTCAACACAAATGGGCTTTTGGGCCCAAAAAGTCAAACCTGGCCCAATTGACTTGGAAAAGCCCTATCTGACTTAAAATTTAATTCTAAGAACAAAACTCTAAAGGCCCAAAAGCTGAAAATGTGCTTATCACAGCTTATTGAACACAAAGCTTATTCTTATTGGGCTTTTCAGCCCATTAAGCCATAAGCTAATGCCATAAGCTCTAATTTGACACACAACCCTCTTTTTGGATGCTTAAGAGATCTGTCAAAAGAAATTTCCAATAAGCTCACTCAATAAGCCAGAAAATAGAAAAGTAAAATTCCACAAAACGACAAAATAGTCGGGTTTGAGATTTAGGACACCTCAGAAGCTCTAGTTTGTTGCAAAAGCTCACAAATAGCTTAACTAAGAATAATCAATCAAGAAAATCACAAGAAGCCACGTAGAATAAGCTGTAGAAGCAAATAAGCTGGCTGAAAAAGCCAAATAAGCTAGTTTCCTAGCAAAAGCTTAACCAAAAGACTTGTAAACTTCCAGACTTGATATTAAGCTGAGAAAAATGAGTTCTATTACAAAAACTAAGTTGTTGCATGTACCAATAAGCAAAACAGATTCAATAAGCCTAGAAACCAAGTTTGACCAAAAGTCAAACGCTGATAAGTTGAAATCAAACGCTGACAGGAACAAAGTAGGCGTTGACAGACTTAATGAAGTGTAAGGACTTGTTTTTCACCCTGCTGGTCAAGGTTTGAGTGCAAACCTTGTGAATCAAGGCTTACCAGTTGGGTAAACTTGATGTGTTTTGGCACAAATAAGCCAATAAGCCAGTGGGCTTATGAGCTATGATCAAAGCAATCCAAATACCCAAATATCCTCACAAGCAGCAAACAAATAAGATCCAAGCAGCAATACAACAATCCTAATGCTAAAAATCAAAATGCAGCACCAAATGAGGTGGTCACTTTGCTGATGCAAATGACCACTTCAGCAGACTTTGATAAGCTATAAAAAACACAATAAGCCACCAAATTCAACAAGCAGATAACCAATAGATAGCTTATCACCCAAACTATTCCCAAACCAAATTTCAGACCTTAGATCCAACAAACAAAGAAGTTATTGGATCTGATGTGTTTGACCAAATTCAAAACCACTTTTATCAGATTTTTGCAAAACTTAGAATCCCTTTTCCAAACTTTCAGAAAGTGAACCAATGGCAAAAACTTGTATATTATGACTTGTTTAGACCACCCAAACTCAAAGAACCAAGGCACAATGTGACAATCCGTCAATTTATGGTCGATATTTTATTCTCAATATTTGTTTGAAAACATTATTTTAATGTTACAATATGAACTCACTTATTTTTGGGAAGAAATTTGGATTTACGTCTTGAAGTAGCATCGACTACGTCTAAACCGGAGGATTCAACGTTACGTGCTTACGTTTACATACACCGTCCTTGTTGACAGACCGACATTTCAGAAAATAAATTTGTCCGTGAATATTATTTTGGAGTTTTAAATTTGTGTTGGTTCATAAACTCACAAATTTACGAGAAGAGATTATGACTTACGATTTTATTTTAACGTCCTTTACGACTAAACCAGAAACCCTAGGATTACGTATTTACGTTTTCGAACTCCGTTTTTTGATGAGACAATTTTTATTAGATTTGTTTTGTGCCGTTGATTCATAATTTATAAAAACGTTTTTCGTAAAATGACCCGAGGGCACGTAAATCGAGGAAACTAGAATCGAGGAATACCCGTAAATTAGCGGGATGGGACAAAACAAGTTTATCCCACCCCACTCAAAAGAGAGGCCAACTAATGCCACCACATCACTTGATGTGTCAAACTTGTAACTATAGCTTACACATGTAAGCTTAAGCTTAACATGTAAGCTACATCCTCCACCAAACCATCAAAACCACTTCATTTTACCATTTGCTCTCATAACTCATGCAAACCACTCACCAAACTCTCTCCTCTATCTCTAAATTTCGTCCAAGAACAACCAAATACTCCCATTTTGATCTTGTTTTAACCATGAAATCCTATGTTATTCATACATATGATGATGCCCTCTTGAAGCTCTATTGAATGGTGATGATTATAACATCCAAAAAGAAGTTTCCTTGGTGTCTTGAGGCTGATTTTCCACAAGGTGTTTATGAAGAATGGTGGTCTTGAAGATGGTCTTGATGCATCACAAGTTTCTCCATCAAAATCCATGTTTTGATCACAACCTACATCATCATGGTGGTATAAAGATTGTCCTCCTCATCTTCTTGTTATTTTGATTATGTAAATATGTATTTTATTTCCTATTGTATATGTATATGATGATTATATGATGATAAAAATGTTATGTAGGGATTTGGTGTTGATAAACATGATTAAAAAGGTGAAAAACTATAAAGAACAAGGTTAAAATCTTGGTTAAAAGTGATGGATGTATAAAACAGTAAAGAAACAGGTCATGGGCTGATAAAATGATGAAGTAGAATCCATTTACAGTAAGCTATATGTCTTGTACACATGTGAGAGTTGGCCATGCAATGGAATCAAAATAATGAGTGAGATATGATCAAAACAAGTTAGGTGGTCTAATCTGAATAAGCAGTATTGTAGGGACTGTTAAGGCAAGATGAACTCAAAATGGGCAGTAGCTATAACTAAGTTAAATGTAGCACATAATATGAAGAACTTGTCACCCAAAAATGAGCTTCTAATTCATTATAGAACTCTAGATATGGTAAAAATGGTGAACATGAAGATAAAAATCAGATTTTTGGAATTAATGTTTATTATTATTATATAAGCACTCACATTTTATTTTATAAAATGTAAAATAAAAACCCACTAACTTATAAAACTTATTTATATAGATATATAAAAGGTTAATTAAATGGATAAATTACATAAATGGTGGTGAAATAATATTTATAAAGTAATAAAAACTATAAACTTGATTTTTACGACTTTTTCGGCTATCGCCGTAAAATTAACGTTTTTCGCCAAATAAAACTTAGACGACCAAACCCGTCTAATGTAAAGTTTATAAAAGTCACATACTGATATATAAGTATCTAATACAAGTAAAAACCGATAAAACCCGAACTATAAGAAATACGGACATTTACGAGCTAATTAAGCATATTGGACTAATAATTGGACTAAATAAGATAAAAACTTGTAAAAAGAACTTATTTGGCTTAACCCATTTGGGCCCAACATGGAAAGTATACATACTGATAAAATAAGTATAGCAAGGACTAAAACAAGCAAAAGAACTTATAATGACCTAAAACACGTAAATAGGTAAAACGAGAAAACTAGTATAAAAGTTATCGACACATAACACAAAAATGAGTAAATGAGGATATGTAAACCCACTTGATCATCATATATATAAAATCATCATATGTATACATAATTGTTATTTTTATAAAGTCATTGGACATGAGTCTAAGACGAGTATTATTTGTCTAGGTTTCCGTGATTGAAGCACGTACCGTACGTCCAAATTGCCGATAAACCGCATTCCCACATCAACGTGAGTTCATAGCCTCGCACTCTTTTAAATGTTTTTATAAATGTTTTATAAACCCGCGAGGGAGATAACATGTTAGTTTTTATAAAATAGGACACCATTTGTCCCGATTGTTTGTTTATTGATTTGGACCCGAATGATTGTATGACCCGATAAATGATTTAATGACCAGATAGATGAAATGAAATGGATTATTAAAGTTAGGTTATGTCACTAAAAGTCCCATTAGCATGAATTGTGAACTACCGGGATTTGGTAGACGCTTATGCATATAATAGTACTATTTGGGGACGATCACCCCAGTTCGCGCCTTGACGGTTGATCCCCGTCGTGCCACATTGATTGGTAAGCGAATTTATGTATGAGAAGATTTCCATAGCGTGACTTTTGTGACGACACGCTACTTTATATGGGCAAACTGAGTATCGGGTTAGCTACCCGTTGTTTGTTTAGTAAGGTAACAATGTCATGCGGCTTATAATAATCCAAAACTAACGAAATACTACAAGACGCTTCGAATTACGATGTATTGCCTGACTAGCAATACAGGGTCATACTAATGATATTATGTTTGTGTTTTGGTTTTCATAACCTTATTTATATAATGGTTTTTATTTGATTTTATACAACGTTATAAGACGTATTGTATGATGTTTTTACGACATTGGCTCGAATAATGATTTTTACGGCAAATGCCTATATTATGATTTTGATGAAGATTTGTATAAAATGACTTTGGCTATTTTATGGCCTATTAAAATGATTTGTACAAAAATGATTTTCAGTAATAATCTTATACTGATATTATATTGATGGATTTTATTAAACTCTATGAATTCACTCGGCGTTATCGCTGACCTTTTCTTTTAACATGTTTTATCTCAGGCACTTGAAGGTAATTCTCGGGAAGACAACAAGAATTCATGGCCCGCACCTAAACTATATTTTCCATTCAAATACTTTGTAAAACTTTGTATGAAATAATATGACTTGGGACCGATATAACTTTGATATTTATGAATGGAAATGATTTATTATTAAACAACGCGATTTTTATGCGTTGTCTATGATGTGAGTAATGTGCTATCCCGTAACACCAACTAGTCTTCCGCTGTACTAAGTTGTATAAATTTGGGGGTGTTACAGTTTGGTACCAGAGCTCTCGTTATAGAGAACGAAAGATTTTTAAAACCAAGGTTTTGAATAAAACATTTCAAAATATTTTAACTATAAACATTTTTCTCAAAATGTCTAAAAATCTTTTGACTATAACGGTGCCGAAGAATTCCCGAGTTACCGACAAGACCAGACTGAGAAGTGTTATTTTTATATATATATAACTTGGATTATATATATATGATGTAATTTGATTACATGATTGTTTGATGATTATTTCTATATTTTTACGAGGTATTTATACGACGTAGATTGTCACAAGAAACCCTAACTTCCCTAGAAAATTAATCGAAGCTATTCTCGTAGGAATTCTAGCTATCCTAGATCTAAACCAAGTTGTGGATATCTATGATCCCAACAAATGGTCGATATTCATAGAATTGTAGATATTAGTTGATTGTGATATTGAAAAAGAATTGGCGAGATTAAATCTGATATCGATGTTATGACGATCTTTCCTTATATAGTGGAGTTGACAAAACATTACCACCTAGAAAGATGTCATCTGATTCGTTGTCATCCAATTCTTAAATTGAAATCGAAAGGGTGAATGTTGCATTTGAGGCTGTCATTGGAACCATTACCCAAAAGCCTCATGCCACTAATACCTTTCCGAGAAGTCTAGTTGAATGATCAAGTCATTTCATACTAGTGACTCATTTGATAATTGTTGTTGTAAGAGCTATAGGATTGGAAATTAAGTGTTGTTCATATCGAGCATTTATTGTACTTTGAAGGTCTAAGAATAAGGTTGAAAGTATTGGAGAATTGGGTAGGATATCGAATTGAGTATAAATTGGTTGGAACTTGAATAAAGTAAAATTTAACCCATATTAATAAAGTCGTTAAGTTTTGTGATTGAATTATAAGGTTTTAATTGATTGTTGATTCGTGTTAAGGGTTGTTCCTAGGCCATTGTCCACTGACGAGGATGCCCAGTGTCCAAGAAATAAATTGAAGAAATCTTCTTCTGAATTGAGACCGATGGATCTTTCGGGACATGTGGAACACCTAATGACTCTTGTAGATTAGTATTCATTGTGGTATCGTTTAAAAATAATCCCTAACTTAACTGAGATATCAGCTGGTAGGATGAGTTCTGAGAATTGTATGACATAGAGACACGTAATGTGTTCGGTACAATTTAGACTTGTTTGTGATTAATGAAAAAGACTACCTTTGATTACTAAATTTTACATGTATCGATGTTATCTATCTCTTATTGCTTCATCCAAATGTTCACATTAGTGATGCAACCATTGAACAACTACTCATCTCGATTTGAGTTACGTTGTGGATTATTCTTTTGAGTGCCATCGAGATCATGAACCTCATGACTATTTGGCTAAGCTCATTTCCTATCGTATTGTAGTTAGTTCTTGGTGAACAAGCTTTCATCACTCTTTTGCAGATCACTCATTGTTTTTATAAGATAAAACAGTATCAATTGAGGAAATTGAGTTTTCATCACTATAAGGATTATTCAAAATAAGATTTATAAGTGATTGTTATTGAAATGAGGTTGTTTATAAAACGCTTTGGAAATTTAATTGTTTTCATAACGAGGAAAATCTTCGTAAATTTATTTTGATTCTTATTTAAGAATTAAGCATGAAAATGTTTTTATGATGATAATATTTTGACGAACTGAGTATTGCATCGTTAATCTTGAAATTGTATATAGTTGCGCGCCTACATACAATTCGGAATGGACCATGCAAGGCTGATTAGTAGTCACCATAAAACTGATCAATAAACACTACATTTTCTTTGAAGATTGTGAAAGATTAAATTTTATAAGATCTGCAAGAAGTGGAAAATAAGGACATAGTGTTAGGGACACCTACATATGTGCCTGTAGCATCTATTCTTCTGAGTCGAATTTACTCATCTGTGGAAATTGTCTTATTTGACAATTGACAATTCTTTCTTGTCTAATTCTCCCGTAGTGAGATTCTTGGGAAAAGTATCTGATTACCGAGTGTTGATACCCGACTGGATGTATCGACGTTCCTATCATTTCTTTTGATTTGATTTCATTTGAATGACCTGGGTAACGATCCGAGGATCTTTCGAATGCGTACTCAAATTATGAAAACATGGGATATATTCATATTCGTTAAATGTTTTCGTCTGCATCTGATTCGAAATTCTCTCGCATAGATTATGCGTTGACCTTACTCTTTTAATAGTAGTTGTGTCTCCAGATATCCTTGAACTTGTGAAGGATTATGAGTTATTATTAGTCTTTTGAGAAGTTCGCATCTTATCGACGGCAATGAAACTGAAAGGTTGATAATGGCGGTAGAATGGATTGATTGATTATGACATGACGACATTGTCTTAATTGATGGGAACTCGAGTAGAATTCCCTAAATGATAAGATGTTGATTATCAAAAATGATCTAAATAATTCTTGGTGGATGACGATATCCTGTATTTAGACTTAAAAATTATACCGTGAATGGTTGTGAACTAGTTATAGATATTATAATCTAGAAAGAACTTAATATGAATTTATCAAAAGATGTTTCTGTTATCTGAAACTTTAGTAAGTATTTGTTAATGAATTACCTAGACTTTTGCCATTAAGGTAAGTTGAATTTGGTATTGATTATATTCCCGGTGCTGCACCTATGGCTTGTGCACTGTACGTCAGCACCATCTGAATTTAAGGAATTACCGTACAACTGAGAGAGTTGTCGGAGAAAGATTTATTCTACCAAGCCTGTCATCCTGAAGAGCTATGGTGTTATCATTCCTTATATTTATAGATTACTATAAACTGAGTAAATTGACAATCGAAAACAATATCCATAACTCGAAATGGAAGATTTGTTCGATCATTTACAAGGTTCTTGCATATGTTCTAAAGATTTGATCCACAGCATGGTTATCATCAACTTCGCATCTGCGAAGAAGATTATCTATTCCAATCACTACATCCAGAAATTGTAATGAACATTATGAGTTTCACGTGATGTCGATTGGATTGACCAATGCACATGTAGCATTCATAAATTTGGTGAATCACGTGTGTAGACTGTAATTTGATAAATTCATGCTCGTGATCATTAAGGACCATTTGTTTGTTTACAAGAATAAGAATGAAGTTAATAATTAATTATAAGATTGCTCTGAATTGGCCGAACAAATGAAAACCTATACCTTAAATATTTAACATATGACTTAAGACTTAACCTTCACATTATTTTACTGTGTGATTAATAAGATAATGGAATACATTGACTCTTTAAAAATTAAGAGCCCTTTTAAGACTTTGGGTTTTACTAAAAAGAAAGTGCGAATATATTTTGACAAATGTTTTAACAAAGGATTTTAAGGGATTATTCCCTTATACACTAAACATTTAACTAAACTTCTGTTTAGGGGTAAATGTTTGTGTATACCTCAAGATAACTTAAGAAGGATTGAGTAAAACCATTTATACCATAACCTGAAAACTTAAAACGACAATTTTTGCTTTTCAACTAAGAAAACTTTGACCAAAGTATAAACAAAGGTTTTTCGAACATTTACGAATGTTATTAAATATTTTCGATAAATCAACAAAAATCGTGTTAATAAAATTCAAATTTATCTTTGAACATTTTATATAATTGGTCGAACTAAGAAATTTAAAACCTTTACGTTTACATTTCATAAAAATTGAATATTTAATATTTAATTAGTTGTAATAATTATCGACACTTTAAACGTAGGATTGAGAAAAACTGATAAAAATGATAGTAAAGACGAAACTAAAACATAGAAGATATGAAGAAAGAAATTTTGAATAAATACGGTTATGATATTTATTTCATCAGGAAAGTGAACGTAACTACTGACGCATAATATAGAAAGAATATCTGAGTAAATTGTGGACATGATAATTACATCATCATGAGAAGTGAATATAGATACTGACATATTATATAAAAAGGATAAAGAACCAATTAAGATATATTTCTTAATAATGAACATGCAAAATAAAGTGCCGAACAATATGAAAATAAACAATGTTTGTAAAAAGGATAATATAGATAATAAAAGGGGTTCGCGTCTAATGTGAACCATTAGCATTAAGAAGCCGTTAGCGTTAAATATTTAAAATACCACTTGTGATTGTCTAAATATGGAGATTGTGAGATATAGTTATGTTGGAATTTGTAAGTATAAGTATTCTATTTATGTCATTTTATGACTAAAAGTATCCTTGTCTGAAGAAGTTGTACTGATGGCAATTATGAAGGCAGACATCACCTCATACATTAGTAAACGTCTAGCTATTGCAAAGGTCATCATCTGAATTTGATTCATTTGGGTCATCGTCGACAGACTGACCAAATCTGCTAATATCATTCCCGTTAATGATAAATGCAAAAGAGTTATGTAAACATAGTGTGCCTGTATCGAACATCTTTATCAAGATCCTCGCTTCGCATCGAATTTCTAGAGATTTGCTCAGAAATCATTGAGAACGAACCTTGATGAGAGTACTATGTACCACCCCAAATCGAAGGGACGAGGTAAAGTAACGATACAAAGTAATATAAGTGTTGTTTTATGTTTGAATGATTGACCTTTGGTAATAGACCGTATAATCGCTTTCCTTTGGAAGGATTATCATTGATAATCATCGTATTAGGATCGAGATCGAATCTTGTTAGGATCTAAATATTAGAGCATCTGTAAGCAGGAGTTGAGATGAAGACACCCGACATACACCCATTGTGAGTTGGACCTGTCTTTTAGGCTTAAGGTTTCCTATGATGGCAAACCTAACCTTGCAAAATACCTGACCCGCGAGATCTGAAATGATTATTGAAATTAGGATCTGATTATTGACTGCCGGTAGTGGGCAAGAGGTTATGTGAATATGAAATGTAGATCTTGAAGTGCCAAATGGGTAGCGAAGTTATGCCACAATTTTAACCTTGGAAAAATGAATTCATGATCTGACAAATCATGGGATATAAGTCCCCGTTGTATGGGACCATTGAGATGATGTAAGAAGATTGGTTTGAAAGGCATATAAGTTGGATCTACCCTAGGACTTCAAGAGCTGCGTAAATTATGTTTTGTATATCGAACTTGATGGAATATCTATCAAGTGAGAATCTGATTATTCTTAGTAGAGCTTAGATCGGCGAAAAGTTGCATTCATCAAAAACCCGTGAACATCATGGATAGCGAAGGTAAGTCAACATTTAGCCTGATCCTATTCCCATAGTTATGTTTGATGAAACTCGCGTATTGTAATGAATTACACTTGTGAGAAAAGACCGGATGTGGAGGAAATAACCACGTGGCTTTAACTCTATAAGAAGCGAGTAGTAAGGTAAGATGATCTTTGAGGACAAAGATCCTGTTTAGGGGTAAATGCTGTGACAATCCGTCAATTTATGGTCGATATTTTATTCTCAATATTTGTTTGAAAACATTATTTTAATGTTACAATATGAACTCACTTATTTTTGGGAAGAAATTTGGATTTACGTCTTGAAGTAGCATCGACTACGTCTAAACCGGAGGATTCAACGTTACGTGCTTACGTTTACATACACCGTCCTTGTTGACAGACCGACATTTCAGAAAATAAATTTGTCCGTGAATATTATTTTGGAGTTTTAAATTTGTTTTGGTTCATAAACTCACAAATTTACGAGAAGAGATTAGGACTTACGATTTTATTTTAAAATCCTTTACGACTAAACCGGAAACCCTAGGATTACGTATTTACGTTTTCGAACTCCGTTTTTGATGAGACAATTTTTATTAGATTTGTTTTGTGCCGTTGATTCATAATTTATAAAAACGTTTTTCGTAAAACGACCCGAGGGCACGTAAATCGAGGAAACTAGAATCGAGGAATACCCGTAAATTAGCGGGATGGGACAAAACAAGTTTATCCCACCCCACTCAAAAGGAAGGTCAACTAATTCCACCACATCACTTGATGTGTCAAACTTGTAACTATAGCTTACACATGTAAGCTTAAGCTTAACATGTAAGCTACATCCTCCACCAAACCATCAAAACCACTTCATTTTACCATTTGCTCTCATAACTCATGCAAACCACTCACCAAACTCTCTCCTCTATCTCTAAATTTCGTCCAAGAACAACCAAAGACTCCCATTTTGATCTTGTTTTAACCATGAAATCCTATGTTATTCATACATATGATGATGCCCTCTTGAAGCTCTATTGAATGGTGGTGATTATAACATCCAAAAAGAAGTTTCCTTGGTGTCTTGAGGCTGATTTTCCACAAGGTGTTTATGAAGAATGGTGGTCTTGAAGATGGTCTTGATGCATCACAAGTTTCTCCATCAAAATCCATGTTTTGATCACAACCTACATCATCATGGTGGTATAAAGATTGTCCTCCTCATCTTCTTGTTATTTGGATTATGTAAACATGTATTTTATTTCCTATTGTATATGTATATGATGATTATATGATGATAAAAATGTTATGTGGGGATTTGGTGTTGATAAACATGATTAAAAAGGTGAAAAACTATAAAGAACAAGGTTAAAATCTTGGTTAAAAGTGATGGCTGTATAAAACAGTAAAGAAACAGGTCATGGGCTGATAAAATGATGAAGTAGAATCCATTTACAGTAAGCTATATGTCTTGTACACATGTGAGAGTTGGCCATGCAATAGAATCAAAATAATGAGTGAGATATGATCAAAACAAGTTAGGTGGTCTAATCTGAATAAGCAGTATTGTAGGGACTGTTAAGGCAAAATGAACTCAAAATGGGCAGTAGCTATAACTAAGTTAAATGTAGCACATAATATGAAGAACTTGTCACCCAAAAATGAGATTCTAATTCATTATAGAACTCTAGATATGGTAAAAATGGTGAACATGAAGATAAAAATCAGATTTTTGGAATTAATGTTTATTATTATTATATAAGCACTCACATTTTATTTTATAAAATGTAAAATAAAAACCCACTAACTTATAAAACTTATTTATATAGATATATAAAAGGTTAATTAAATGGATAAATTACATAAATGGTGGTGAAATAATATTTATAAAGTAATAAAAACTATAAACTTGATTTTTACGACTTTTTCGGCTATCGCCGTAAAATTAACGTTTTTCGCCAAATAAAACTTAGACGACCTAATCCGTCTAATGTAAAGTTTATAAAAGTCACATACTGATATATAAGTATCTAATACAAGTAAAAATCGATAAAACCCGAACTATAAGAAATACGGACATTTACGAGCTAATTAAGCATATTGGACTAATAATTGGACTAAATAAGATAAAAAATTGTAAAAAGAACTTATTTGGCTTAACCCATTTGGGCCCAACATGGAAAGTATACATACTGATAAAATAAGTATAACAAGGACTAAAACAAGCAAAAGAACTTATAATGACCTAAAACACGTCAATAGGTAAAACGAGAAAACTAGTATAAAAGTTATCGACACATAACACAAAAATGAGTAAATGAGGATATGTAAACCCACTTGATCATCATATATATAAAATCATCATATGTATACATAATTGTTATTTTTATAAAGTCATTGGACATGAGTCTAAGACGAGTATTATTTGTCTAGGTTTCCGTGATTGAAGCACGTACCGTACGTTCGAATTGCCGATAAACCGCATTCCCACATCAACGTGAGTTCATAGCCTCGCACTCTTTTAAATGTTTTTATAAATGTTTTATAAACCCGCGAGGGAGATAACATGTTAGTTTTATAAAATAGGACACCATTTGTCCCGATTGTTTGTTTATTGATTTGGACCCGAATGATTGTATGACCCGATAAATGATTAAATGACCAGATAGATGAAATGAAATGGATTATTAAAGTTAGGTTATGTCACTAAAAGTTCCATTAGGATGAATTGTGAACTACCGGGATTTGGTAGACGCTTATGCATATAATAGTACTATTTGGGGACGATCACCCCAGTTCGCGCCTTGACGGTTGATCCCCGTCGTGCCACATTGATTGGTAAGCGAATTTATGTATGAGAAGATTTCCATAGCGTGACTTTTGTGACGACACGCTACTTTATATGAGCAAACTGAGTATCGGGTTAGCTACCCGTTGTTTGTTTAGTAAGGTAACAATGTCATGCGGCTTATAATAATCCAAAACTAACGAAATACTACAAGACGCTTCGAATTACGATGTATTGCCTGACTAGCAATACAGGGTCATACTAATGATATTATGTTTGTGTTTTGGTTTTCATAACCATATTCATATAATGCTTTTTATTTGATTTTATACAACGTTATAAGACGTATTGTATGATGTTTTTACGACATTGGCTCGTATAATGATTTTTACGGCAAATGCCTATATTATGATTTTGATGAAGATTTGTATAAAATGACTTTGGCTATTTTATGGCCTATTAAAATGATTTGTACAAAAATGATTTTCAGTAATAATCTTATACTGATATTATATTGATGGATTTTATTAAACTCTATGAATTCACTCGGCGTTATCGCTGACCTTTTCTTTTAACATGTTTTATCTCAGGCACTTGAAGGTAATTCTCGGGAAGACAACAAGAATTCATGGCCCACACCTAAACTATATTTTCCATTCAAATACTTTGTAAAACTTTGTATGAAATAATATGACTTGGGACCGATGTAACTTTGATATTTATGAATGAAAATGATTTATTATTAAACAACGCGATTTTTATGCGTTGTCTATGATGTGAGTAATGTGCTATCCCGTAACACCAACTAGTCTTCCGCTGTACTAAGTTGTATAAATTTGGGGGTGTTACACACAAGGCCACAAGGCCTTGATAACCAGTAATCCCAAACAACCCTTAATCAAGTACTTAACAAACAAACTTGTGATTTTAACTAGAAACCTACTGATTTTAATGATCAAAAACACTTAAACAATAGCAACTAACACAATCAAACTCAAAAATCACCAGCACAAACACCAATACTCAAAATCAAAGCACCAAATCCAAAACAGTCATAAACATGAAATTTTGAGTGGAATCTTAACAAGGGATTATACCTGCCTTCCACAACATCCTAGGAAGGCCAGCTATGCTCCTTGGACCTTGTTCAACAACTAGAACAAGACCAAGGTACTTCAACAAAGGTGATGCAACACTGCCTTGGTTGATGGTTCAAAGTAGAACCTCATGGACTTGATGTCTTCAACACAAACAGCAAACAACTCAACCAAGGGCTCTAATCCCTTCACAAGCTTGGTGTCAACAAGCTTGTAAGAGCTTATAGCAAATGGTCAAGGGTTAGTACACAAAATAACCAAAACAGAACCTAGGATTTCAAGGTTTTCAAACCTTAAAAACCTAATGAAACAAGACGTGCCTTAACCACAAGATTAAGGTAGGCCTCAACAATCAAATGGAACTCAGAATTAGGCTACTCAAACACCAAACTTTTAACTAAATCAAAAAGAGATTTCAAATTTTCAGAAATTCAAATTTTATTTAACTTAAAAAGGAATTACAAAGATTGATAGCCTAAAACTGGAACAAAGGGACTCTCACATGTTGAGGTCTCCTTTTATAGGCAAATGCCTAGTTAACACTATTCATAAACCCTAGAAGTGAAATTCCCTAAATGCCCTAAGTCCTTCTAGACGAATCCTTGGTGTGAGCTGTTTAAATTCATCTTGGACGTTCATTTCAGCTTTGTTATGAAGCAATGATCCTTGGCTGTTGATTTGGCCACGTCATTTTACTTGAAGGCTAAGTTGTGTTTTCATTGGGTAAAGAGTTTGAGTGTGGGGTCCAGGGAGTAGTGGGAGTGAGGGTTTTGTGTGTGGGATTAGTTTCTGCACATGCGAATCAAGTGTGGGTTAGGTTAATTTGGATTTACCCTATGTTTAAGTTGGTGTAATTTCTGGGTTGGTAAAAGGTGAATAGTTGTCCTTTGATCCGTTTTTGTAGGAGTGTTATGTTGTTTGGCGCAAAAACGTGTTTGAAAGTTTCATTTGCACAAGTTTAGCCCTCCTCTTTCCTTTCTTTTGTCACTTGGATGCAAACTTCTATCAGCGCCCATTTTACATGTATCAACGTTCCACCATTTGTCACTTTTGGCACAAACTTTATAAAAAGTGTTTCAAGGGTTATATTTGACATTTTTGAATATTGCAAGGGCTGATTTTGGACAATGTTGATCTTCCAAGGTCTTCAATGTATCTTAATCTTCATGAGGGACCATTATTGGCAGTTTGGATTTGTTGAGGGACTAATCTTGCCATTTCTTCAAAGTTGAAGGACCTTTTGTGTAATTTTGACAAACCTAAGGGACCAAACTTGTAATTATGAATATACAAGGGTTTTAAGTGTCATTTCTTCAATAAATGAGGATCAATCTTGTTTGTCTTCAAGTCTTCAAGGGTATTTTGTTGAGAATTCCATGATTAGGGCCCGGTTCTTTGTACGGCTTCGTTTCTCGTGTCCGTTTTTCCTTGTAACTTGTGATCTTTTGTCTTTTTCACGATATCCATACCTAAAATACACAAGTAAACAAACACAAGCATATATACGGTATTTTATGACATTTTTATGCATTTAAAGCCCGAAAAGAATGATGAGATCATGTATAAATGCCATCTCATCAAGGTATTATATAGTATTTTTACCTTTTTAATTGCTTTGTGCCAATTAGACATAAATACCATTCAATTTTTACAACCAAAAACAATAAAGTCAAGCTTGGATAGTTATATCAGTTCGATAAGATACCGAGACGAAACGATACTAAAAACGAGTTATTAGTAGTCATGCCATTTGGCCTTACCAATGCTCCAGCAGTGTTAATGGATTTGATGAACAGAATCTTCCATGAATTTCTGGACAAGTTCATCATTGTCTTCATCGATGACAACTGATTTTCTCTAAGTCCAAGGAGGAACACGAAGCCCATGTTCGTACAGTACTACAGTTTCTTCGCCAGAAGCAGTTGTATGTTAAATTCTCCAAGTGTGAGTTCTGGTTAGACAAGGTGGCATTCCTAGGTCACATTGTATCAGCAGAAGGAATCACGATGGATACAGCGAAGGTTGAGGCTATTACCAAATGGCCAAGGCCGACATCAGCGACTGAAGTCCGCAGCTTCCTAGGCTTAGCTGGCTATTACCGTAGGTTCGTGGAGAGATTTTCCCGCTTAGAACTACCATTGACCAAACTGATGGGGAAAGGGGAGAAATTCGTCTGGACTGAAGAACGAGAGAAGAGCTTTGAAGACCTGAAGCAGAAGTTAGTATCTGCACCTATTCTTACTCTCCCATCTGGTACGGATGGATTTCAAATCTACAGTGATGCATCGGGGAAGGGACTTGGCTGTGTTCTCATGCAACATGGGAAAGTGATCGCGTACGCTTCACGGCAGCTTAAGCCTTATGAGGAAAATTACCCTACACATGACTTGGAACTTGCAGCAGTCGTGTTTGCATTGAGATATGGAGGCACTACTTATATGGAGAATTATGTGACATTTTCACGGACCACAAGAGCTTGAAGTATATCTTCACTCAGCGTGTATTGAACATGACACAGAGGAGATGGTTAGAGCTGTTGAAGGATTATGACATTAATCTGCAGTATCATCCCGGCAAGGCGAATGTAGTGGCAGATGCACTTAGCAGAAAGTCCGGAATGATCAACGGCAATGAGATTGAGGAGAAAATCATAAGAGACATAGAGAGACTAGACATAGAGATCATGGTACGTGGACAGCACGGTTACTGGGCTAATCTTAGAATAGAACCCGAGTTACTCTCTAAGATCAAGGAAGCTCAGAAAGATGATGGAGAAATCTGGGCGATAATTCAAAATTTGGAGAAGCAGACAGACTTTCGAGTAGATGCAGATGGAATCTTATGGCAGGGCACGAGACTTTGTGTTCTTGATGATCAAGAACTCCGAGAAGCCTTGTTAGCTGAGGATCATAGCTCCCCATTCTCTATACATCCTGGTTCGACCAAGATGTACCATGACATCAAGCAGTACTTTTGGTGGAGTGGTATGAAACAGGATTTTGCCACTTACGTCTCCAAATGTCTTACCTGCCAGCAGGTTAAGATCGAGCATCAGCGATCTGACGGTCTTCTTCAACCGTTAGATATTCCAGAGTGGAAGTGGGATAAAATCACCATGGATTTTGTTACTGGTCTTCTGCCAACAAAGAGCAAGCATGATGCAATTTGGGTTATCGTTGATCGACTTACCAAATCAGCTCATTTCTTACCGATCCGCAAGGAAGATTCGGTCAGTAAACTCGCCGATACCTATAGAAAGGAGATCATGAGACTTCACGGTGCACCATACAGCATCGTCTCATACAGAGATCCTCGATTCTGGAGAAGTCTGCAGAAAGCTTGGGTACACAACTTAAGCTTAGCACGGCTTTTCATCCTCAAACAGACGGGCAGTCGGAGCGAACGATTGAGACACTGGAAGACATGTTGAGGTCATGTGCGTTGGAATAGACGGGTGATTGGGAAGATTATATCTGTTTGGTTGAGTTTGCATACAACAATAGTTGGCACGCAAGTATCAAGTGTGCTCCTTTCGAGATGTTGTATGGCAGGAAGTGTCGTGCCCCAATCTGCTGGGATCAGGTTGGTGAGCGAACACTTGAAGGACCAGAAATCATCGATCTTACTAATGAGAAGGTCGTAGTAGCTAAGCAGAAACTGCAAGAAGCACGGTCACGTCAGAAGAGCTACGCAGACAAGCATCGTAGGGACTTACATTTTAACGTAGGAGATCACGTTTTCCTTAAGGTTTCGCCGGCACGTAGTGTTAGACGTTTTGGAATAAAAGGGAAGCTCAGTCCTTGATTCATCGGACCGTTTGATATCATTGAACGAGTCGGTGAAGTATCTTACCGTTTAGCGTTACCTCCGCAGCTTTCTCATGTACACAATGTTTTCCATGTGTCCTTACTCAGAGGGTACCAGTATCATCCCCTTCATATGGTTCAATATCCACTGGAACAGATTCGTGAAGATCTCACTTTCATAGAAGAACCCGAACGAGTTCTTGACAGACAAGAACGAGTCATGAGAAGGAAGACGATTCCATTCGTCAAAATCTTTTGGAGGGACCATACCGAGCGGGAAGCCACTTGGGAAACAGAGGAGTCTATCCGGGCTTCTTACCCTCATTTCATATTTTGAATTCGGGTATGTTCTTCTTTTCCAGTTTACTTTATCTATAATTCGGAGACGAATTATCCTTTTTAGGGGGGAAGAGTTGTAAAACCCGCATGCTTTTACCATGAATAGTACCCTTACGATAGTACATACATGATTAGAACTTTCCTTTTATAACATGTTTACGTTTCAAGAACAAGCATTACAAGTATTGCATACGTGTTATAACACGATAAGTATTAATTACGTATTAACACACAATAATTATTTCAATAATAATTATAATCACGAAAATACGAACATGAAATCATGAACGTAAATTAATCACGAGCTAATATTACGCATGTATGTATATTTATTTCGGTTACGAATAAATATATTAAGTCACGAACGATAAATATTAAATCACGTAAAAACATGAACACGAGAACACACTAATTATTTAGTCACGAGAAATGTTCGGGTTACCCTTGTGGGCCCCCTTACCCGCGGACACAACAAGAAACATGGGCCAAGCCCATGCGAAATATACTAAACTAGGAAAAAGGGAAAAACATGTTTCATAATTCAAGAATTTAGAAAATAACTAAAAACCCTAATCCCTTTTCTTCTCCTTCTTTGGCACCGGGTATAAGAACACCAAAGGGGTGTTTCGGTTGATTTTTAGTGTTCGATTTATTGCAAGGATCGTTGTGTGTTCATCCTCATTTGATTCATGTGATCGGTATAACCTTTAACCTTCTTCTTTTTATGTTTTGATTTACTAATCACATAAAATCATGAATGTTTTTAATAGCAAATTAAAAACAAGATATAAACATGTTATTTAATCATGGGGTATAATTAATTAGTGGTTAAGGGGGTGTTTTTTGTTGGTCGACGCCTAAACCGAGCCCCAAGGGGGTCTCGGCTTGGCTTACTTCGCACCATCGAGACCTTATGGTCTCGGTTTGGTGGTGGTGGTGTCACGGAAGCAGCAAGGAAGGGTGACCCCGACCTAGGTCGGGGCATGGTGGTGTATTTGGGTCCGGTTCATGGGTTAAAACACGGGTCCGGTTCACACATGTTAGATTTAAAACACGGTCCGGTTCATGAGTTATTTTTACAAGGTTAAATATTTTTACAAGTTATATTTTTACAAGACTTAAATTAAAATAACTAAAAACATGAACATGATTAATTTAATTTACATGACTTAGGTTATTAATTTTATTATTAATACATGAGTTTTAACCTAAGTATTTATCATTTAATTAGACTGTATAATTAATTAATTATTAAAACCATGACTTATAATTAATCAATTTATATGACTTAGGGTTATATTATTAATAGTTAATAATACATGTTTTAACCTAAGTATTTTACCTTTATTTAATTAAACCATGTTATATTTAATTAAATACTTTAACCTATAGTTTATTTAATTCACATGAAATAATTAATAAACTATACTATATAATTACATGACTTAAAATATTAATCAGTAAACACTTAAGCTTATATAACTAGCTTAATTATCCAGCTTATATCTAATTATGGAAACTTTCTATTTTTAGAAACTCATTTATATAAGGCAGCTAATCTATTTATGGAAACTTTCTATTTTTAGAAACTTATCTATTTTAAGCAGTAAATCTATTTTCGGAAACTTTCTATTTTTTTAAACTTTCTATTTTTGGTAACTTTCTATTTTTGGAAACTTTCTATTTTAGGAAAACTAGTATTTTTAGAAAGTTACTTATTATTACACCACAAGTATAATAATACATGAAATATAAGTAATACTTAATCAGAATAGACAGAATAAGCTTAAATCAGTAAAACATGACATGAACATATAAAACAAGCTAAGACATGTTATAAAACCAGTTACGTATTCAGTAATCAGATACTTATACACGTATGTATTTATGTAGCATTAGTGAGATCGAAGTAGGACTATCTTCCGTTCTTCTTCTTCGTTCATTGTACATAAGGTACGGATACTCCGTCCTTTCAGTATGGACATTCTTTCCTTATTAGGATTTCCCCGTATGCAGCCAACTGTTTTCCCAGTATATGTATTATATGTTTTGATTTTCTTAGTTTAATTAGATAACTAAAGCCATATACATGCATGACCAGTTTCACCTAGTTATGGAGGTACCATAACCATAACACTGGAGGAACCAGTGTTATGACTTCACCACGGCGGAGTGATAGCTCGTGGCGTCCCTTTCAGCTTTTGGCCATATTATTATTATTATTATTATCATGTGGGGTGTATGGGTGCATCCTAGTTTACATGTTTTCATTAGATTACTCAGTGTGAATGTGGTGTGTGCCTTGCATCCTTCACAAGGAGCTGATCCCTCCTACCCAAAACCAGTATATTAAATTAGAGGTAGCCCCTCTAATTTGCATGACGAGGTCACCCCTTCAAGTATTCATGCACGTTGATATTTCATGACCTATATTGGCTAATGGTAAAATATGTTAAACAGTTTTTACAAGATAAACATAAGGTTTTTCAAACTATAAAACCAATTTTACTAAGATATAACCAGGTTATCCAGGACTTAGTCTTTTCTGGTGCTTCATGTTTATATGCTTAAATTATTCATGCTATATTTGTATATCCGTTCACTGAGCGTATTGCTCAGCCGTTTTTCCTTTTCATGTTCCCAAAACGGCAGGTACTCAGGGACGCTCGTATACTTTAAGCGTACGTGCATATGGATTGAAAGCTTCCTAGCCTTCTTTACTTTATGCATTTCTTTATACTTTGATACTTATTTCCATGGACATTGTTTAGTCCTTTCATTTACATTACTTATGTTTTTGTGTGATGAGTTCTACTTTTGGGGTACCGATGTTTGATTATGGTATTTCCTTTATGTTCATGTAATGTTTATACATTTATCCTTGTATGCTTTGATGACACGCCATAATCACACGTGACATTCCATTTATCAAAATAGGGTGTTACAGTTTAGGTACAACAATGATATGCTCGTAGTAGTCATTCGGTTGAGTGACTTAAAAATTTGTATCTAAATGGAATGGGACATTTAGATATTGAGATTTTAACTCGCCCAACTATAAGTTGTTTAAGGTTGTCTTATTTAAATGGATTAGGACATTTGAATGAGAAAATTTTAAACCACTGGACCTTAGATTGTCGTGTTTTCCTTATTCAAATGGAATGGGACGTTTGAATACGGAAATCATGATGTAATTTTATTAACACCTTGTATTTACTATGGTATTTTGATATGATATCGTGTTGAGAGGTAGTAATACTTGAGTAGGATGACTTATAAATGTCTCGTTGAAATGGATTGGGACGCCTTTTCATTTGAACAAGAAAGTTATAAGTTCCCGAACCGTAAATTTATAAACTCTTGTATACATGAAAGGGGACGCCTTTTGATGTAGACAAGGAGTTATAAATGAGTAGACCCAAGTATGTCTGGCTCGATTTGTGAATGTTTGGTGTGCGTACGTTATTCTTCGAATCATTTTTCTTTTATATGAATCGTTCAGTGTCGACGTCATTATGATTATCATCGCTTATCATCTATGTACGAATAACCCGTTGTACTTCTCTCGAGTTGTGATTTATCTTGATGGACCATTTCTAATGTGTCTCGATGATCGCGAGTTTTATAAGAAGATTGTTAAGAGTTGTTAAGCGTTCCGGGAATAGGTGACTTGTTTAAGCGTCACCAGGATCTATGGGTGTACTTGTGGATTGACTAAGGATCAAGTTATCAATGGCGACTAATAGTGGATGTGACGATTTTGTAATTTTACTTGCTATTATCAAGGATTCGTTCAAGGTTTCACGAAGATCAACGGTGGAAATCTGTATATGATGTTTATGTTTGACTTTTGCTTTTAGATACGTATGTGGCATGTGCTCTAGCCGAATGATCGTAAGTTGTGAGAACTTGAGACGGCATTTTCTAATGACGTCTGATCATGGAGAACGTGTACCATATAATATATTTTGACTTTCCTTGGAACTTAGACGATGACTTGCCTGTTTTTCACTCTTCACTGTTAGACTGAAGACTGTCATATACGAATTAAGCGTCGGGACGTCGCTTCCTAAAAGGAGTGGATGATATAACAACCCAAAAATCTTGACCAACGTTAAAACAAAGATTTTTCGAACATTTACGAATCTTGTTAATTATTTTCGATAAATCAACGAAGATCGTGTTAACTAAATTCAAATTTATTTTGAGTATTTTCTTTTAGTTTATGAACTGGGAAATTTAAAATTTTTATGTTTACGTTTGATAAATTAAATAGTTATTATTTAATTACTTGTAGTATTTTTCGACGTTTTAGAGTCGGACTGAGCGAAAATAATAAAAATAATAGTTGAAACGATTCAAAACAAAAACTTTGAAAATATGAAGAAATAGTATTTTTCATTATATTCTAAAACGTTGCTAATAACGTGTGTATTTGAGTTTATGTTTTATTTTTACGGTGAAATCTAACGGAAAGAGCTAGAATTGATCAAACGGGCATTTAAATAAATAATAGCAAATGTTTTCGAAACACGACGAAGTACGGACTCATTTTTATTGGAAAAATGATTTTAAAAATGCTGGCGCAAGTCTCGTATTGAATCGTCCGTTAAGTCGTCCAAACGAACCTCAAACGCTTATTGAAAAAAAGTAAACAAAACACTTACAAAATATACCCTAAACTATTAACTAGTTGCCATTTTGTTTTATATGGTTTTGGTATAAAAGGAAAAATACCCTCATTTCTCTTATTTCACCTCAAACAAAACACACACACATCTTCAAAAAGCTCTCAAGCTTCATCAATGGCTTTCACCGGAAAACTTTTCCGGTGGTCTTTTTCCGACGACCACCATATTTTCCAGCGACCTTCATTTTTCCGGCCAAGACCAAAAATGCTCCAAAACTCCGGATCTATCCATGCATGGTGGTTACATCAATTGAAACTTGTAGATCTAGTCCGGATCTATCAATGCATGGTGGTTACATAAAGTGAAACTTGTAGATCTAGTTCGGATCTATCCATGCAAGATGGTTACATCAAGTGAAACTTGTAGATCTAGTCCGGATCTATTCATGCATGGTGGTCACATCAAGTGATGACAAAATCTTGAATGGTTGCTTGCATGCATCACTCACTAGTACCACGACTTTGATAAGCATCATAAGATCTACGTTTCAGTCTTATTTATTATTCCTTTTATTTTTCTAGATCTCATATATATTCCGAATATATATATATATATATATATATATATATATATATATATATATAAAAATTGATTAATGAGTATCAGGACATTGTATATGAATTTTTGACACTAAAATAAAGCTAAACAAGCCCTACTAATGACTTGATGTATACGATTTTAGAACGGTAGCTAAAACATATTATATGGTCGAACACAGTGGGTTGGGATACTGAAAACTACATATTAAGATATATAATTGTTTTGTGATTAATTCCCCGGGTGCCTCGTCCCGTGACGAATTTTAGATAGTGAGATATGACTAAAATACGAAACAAAGTCAAATCTGAACATACTGTTTTGATGGACTGTTTTCTCGTGAAATTTGTATACTGACCTACGAGTATGTAAAACTAAAAGTTGTAGATAAAACCATGAAGAAGTAAAATCAATCGGATGGTTTACCAATTCCTTACGGTTTGGAAATGGTGGCCAAAATAGTGAAAACTAGTCAGATCTGAACATACTTTTTTGATGGACTGTTTTCTCATAAAATTTGTATACTAACATATGATTATGTAAAACTAAAAGTTGTAGCTAAAATCATGAAGAAGTAAAATTAATCGGATGGTTTACCAATTCCTTACGGTTTCGAAATGGTGGCCAAAATAGTAAAAACTAGTCAGATCTGAACATATTTTCTTGACTGTTTTCTCATATAAGAACTCAGAATCATTGAAAAAGGTAAATATGTAGGTTGTAGATAAAATCATGAACAATTAGAATCAATTAGATGGTTTATCAGTTCCTTACGGTTTGGAAATAGCGACCGAAATGGTGAAAACGAGTTTGGCTGCCTAAAATAGCCAACTCTTCTAAGTTAAGAAATGGGTTAATTAGCTACGAAAAGTATAAATTGGGGATAATTAGACTTATAATTAGTATAGTACATGAGTTAATAATGATTTTGGTAAAAAGAACACACTTAGATGTTTTAGGGTTCAAGAGATATGATCAAATTAGCGGGACATGTCGGAAGAATTGTAATAAACGAACTATACCTCATTAACGTAAAAAGTGATGATTTTATATAAACCGACATGGTAGGACCCACTTGTCGGGGATCTTGGACTTATTTATATACTGATGATTAGATGGCCCGAGACCCGACCAACGTGAAATATTAAGTGTATGGGGCTGTGATGCGTTTTAGAACCCAAAAACTATACAAAGTGGACTTGGGCCATAAAAGCCCAACTTACACTTGGAATGGCTATTGGGCCATTATTGGACCTGAGGTTTATAACCAATTTAGAGTGAAATATTGAATTTAAAATGGACCTAAGTTATATAATCATGTAATGGACCACTATGGGGCTTAGGATGGGCTAAAAATATCAAATTGGATATTACACTAAAATGGTTAAGTTTTCACCTAAACGTTTTATAAAGAATCATAAAACTTATGCAATGTCCAAGAACTTATTAAGATATACTTATTACATATATGTACGAATTATTTCTTGTCTCGAGCCTAAGACGCGCCTCGTTATCTTTAGGTCTCGTGTGATCATATATCGACTGTTGACATTTTTTCTTGATTGATTTTCGTTCTCTATTAACTATTGTGACGATTGTATCAGGTAAGTCTATAGCCTCGCTTTTATACTATCTTTTAAATGGTTTTTAAACCCGTGAGGGGGAATACATGTTTTTATAAACTTAGAACACAAGTCTTTTATGGTATGCTTGTCCCTCTATGAATGGACTTGTGGTTGCCTTTAAATTGCATTAAGTGATTGCCATTATTAAAGCCTCAATTATGGTCCGTTAATTAACCTATGATGGGTTAACCGCTAGTACAATTAATAGATCTATGGGGGAAGCAGCCCCAGTTCAGTTTGTGTGAACTTGTCACAGAAGCTTAGGCCCGACCTCCACACTGTTTGAACATATTGTATTGAGAAGTCAGGTATACGGTAATGTACCAATAATCTGGAGGTAACGACAATTAATAAATCTTCTTTCTTATTAGACCTACAAGGGAGTGTCTAAGGGCTCGGTTCCATGAGCTTAATGCAATTTATGCTATATACAATTATTATTGTTGATGCAAATTCGATGCTTGTTGCCTTCAAGTATGCCACAAATTTATAATCTTTGCTTGTGTTCAAAATGATTTGTAAAACCTATAGACTTGCTCAACCTTTGTGTTGATGATTTTATACATGTATTTCAGGTAAACAATATGGATAGCAGCGGAGCATGCAAGGAGGAAGTTGATGCTTACTTGTCTAGATATTATAATTTTTTTCCATCCTTTGAACTGAATAAATGACTTTTAAAAGTCTTTAATGAATGTGATTTGTTGGTAACGATTTTTGGTACTAAACGCTACTCTGATTTATATATTCGGATGGGAAACTTTTTAGACAAAATTGTATAATATTTGAACGTCTCTTTTGAGGTCGTTTTCTATGATTGTGTGTGATGTGCTATGAGTAGCGCCCCAAAGTGGTATTCCGCTGCGTGTTAATTTAGGGGTGTTCCACAATAATTGGTGTGCATGTAAGATTTGCTTTGACTGTTTCAAATGCTAAAAGGCATTCATTATTAAAATCGAATGTTCTTTCTTTTTCTAGAAGTTGAGTCAAAGGTCTTGTGATCTTCGCAAAGTCTTTAATGATTTGTCGGTAAAAACCGACATGACCTAGAAAACTTCTAATGCATTCCACATTATTAGGAGGTAGGAGTTTTGAGATTACGTTTATCTTTGATTTGTCAACTTCTAAGCCTGCGCCAGACACTTTGTGTCCAAGCACAATTCCTTCTTTAACCATAAAGTGAAATTTTCCCCAGTTTAGCACAAGATTTGCTTCTTCACAATGTGTTAACATTTTATCGAGATTGCTAAGACACGTGTCGAAAGAATTTCCAAAGACGGAAAAATCGTCCATAAAGACTTCGACTGATTCTTCAATCATATCCTCGAAAATTGCAATCATACACCTCTGAAAAGTAGCAGGTGCATTGCATAGGCCAAAAGGCATGCGCCTATATGCGTAAGTTCCAAATGGACATGTAAATGTGGTTTTATCTTGATCCAGAAGGTTGATTGGGATTTGAAAGTATCCGAAAAAACCATCGAGGAAACAAAAGTATTTATTCCTTGCGAGTCTTTCTAACATTGATCCATAAAGGGAAAAGGAAAATGATCTTTCGCGGTTGCGTCATTTAATTTTCGATAGTCAACACAAACTCTCCATCCGGTGATGGTTCCTGTTGGTACTAACTCGTTGTTTTCGTTAGTCACCCTCCTTTTTAGGTACACAGTGAATAGGACTAACCCATGGGCTATCAACGATTGGGTAAATTATTCCAGAATTTAGGAGTTTGAGTATTTATTTTTTAACAACATCCTTCATGTTAGGATTTAATCTCCTTTATTTTTCAACGATTGGTTTTATGTTATCCAAAAGTTGGATTTTTTGTTTGCAGAATGATGGACATATGCCAGGAAGTCAGAAGTCTTCCAAGCAAAAGCTTGTTTGTGTTTCTTGAGAACTTCGACTAGATTAGCTTTGTTTTCTTCCGAAAGTTGGGATGAGATAATTACAAGTAGTAATTTTTCTTCGTGAAGAAATGCATATTCCAAGTGTTCAGGAAGAGGTTTAAGTTCTAAATCTATAGGAGGTTCTTCCACAAATTTCTTAACTTTGGAATCGGTTTTGAAAGTTATGGTTTCAAATGGTGTTTCTTTTTCTTCCTCGGGGGTTTCTATCGGTTCGTCGGTGTGAACGGCTATGAAGGCGTCAAATTCAGCAAAAAGTTCTTCTTCGAGGATGGTTCCTTCGATAGAATATAAAATTCCGCTTCCTTCATCAAGAAGAGCGTCGAAAACGGCTTCAATGACTTCGTCAATGACATCAATACTAAAGCAATTATCATCATTAGAATATGAGTGTTTCATTGCTTCGTCGATAGAAAAGGAAATTATATCTTCTCCAACTCCAAGGTTGAGTTGTTTTTGTTTTACTCGAATCACAGCGTTGGCTGTATGTAAGAAAGGTCTACCAAGGATAAGTGGTACCTTGCTATCTTCTTCCATTTCTAGAATTACGAAGTTAACAGGAAATATGAATTTTCCGACTCCTACGAGCATGTTTTCGGCTATTTCCATTGGATATTGAAAAGAACGGTCTGCGAGGCGAACGCTCATTTTTGTGGGTTTGATAACATCTTTTGAGAGTTTAGCATACAAAGAGTATGGCATGAGGTTGATACTAGCGCCAAGATCGGCCAAGGCGTTAGACGAGTATGAATGATGGAAAGTATATGGAATTAGAAAACTTCCAAGATCTCCCAGTTTTGGTGGAACTTTGTTTTGGATAATGGCAGAACATTCATCATTCAGAAAAACTGAAGAAACATCTTCAAACTTATGTTTGTTTTTATAAGTTCTTTGAGAAATTTTCCATAGTCTGGCATTCCAGCCAGAACATCGACTAAAGGCATATTAATTCGAACTTCTTGGATTAAGTCGAGGAATTTACCATACTTAGGTTGCATCTTTTGCGTGCGTAAGCGTTGGGGGTATGGTACTTTTGGTTTATATGGTTTGGGTATTGGGTTTTTGTTTTCAGTGGGTTTGATTTTTGTTAGTTGTGCTTCGTCCTCATCGCCACTATCGAGTGGATTTTCGATGGGTATATCTTCGGTAGGTTTGGCGGGTGATTCGTATAATAAACCGCTCCGCGTGAATACGGCCACACGCTCATTAAGAGCTTGCAGTGGTTGGTATTTCTTGTTGTTCTTTGGGTTTGTGTTGGTATTGCTTGGTAAAGAACCAAAAGCGCGATTCGATTGCTTGTCGGTAAAACGATCGAATATAGCTTCAAGGTTTTGAATGGAAGCTTGGTGGTTCTTGTTTGAAATCTCGAACTTTGTTTTAAGGTCAGTGAACGTATCTCGCACGAAAAGGTTGGTCTTTCTTTGAGATTCAATGAAATTATCGAGCTTGGTTTCGAGGTTGGGTTTGTCTTAGGTTTGAGTTGGTGTATCTTTGTCTCGACTGTAACTTGGTTTATCGTTATATCTCCAATTATCGTGGTCATGATTACGATAATCGTTATAAAATTGAGTTCGACAAAAAGTGTTCATGAAATTGGCTTCTTCTTCTTTCGTCATGGGTGTGTCATCGTCTTCACATTCACTAGAAGGATGGTTTCCTCCACAGTGTTTGCAAGTTTCACGAGATTTGTTTTTCATCTCTTTGTATTGAGTATCAATTTTGAAGGTCTACGAGATCATTGGCCTATTCTAAGATGATGGATTTGATGGATTTGATGTATGGATTGTTAAATAATATAAAGAAGATGAGATGAAGGAGATGATGGAGTAGAGAGAGAAAGGAGAGAAGGGAGAAAAGTAGAGAGAGAAAGTAAAGAAAAATTATGATTGAAATTATAAAATGAACAACCAACCCCTCCTAACATGCTAGGAGGGGATATATATATAGCCCACCCTACATGTGGGCTATATGGACTATACATTAACTAAATGGATCACGAGCCCATTACATAATTATCGTTGGAGCGACCGATCCTTCATAAATACGTAAAACGTATTTCCAACAATCTCCCCCTAAGGGAGGTCGCTCCAAGAGACAAAGTTCTAAAAAGTCTATATCTCGTGATCTATGCTAACTAAGATGTGACCGAGACTTTATTGGGAAAAACGTATTTCCAACAATCTCCCCCTAAGGGAGGTCACATCTTTTTACAAAATCTTAAACCTAGCATCTATGCTTGAGTCTTCGATCTTGTTCTTGTGAATATGCTTGATGTGATCTTTGACTTAAGTCTTGAGCATTTTTTCTTGCCTTGACCTTGTGCATTCGTCACTTGTGACATTCGCCTCTTCGTGACTTCATGTTCCACATACTTATACTTTTAAATTCTTGAAAGCTTCAGCGTTTGATACAGCGGAAGACTTGACCTTCAGGCTTTCTTGAATTTGTTGAAGTACTAATTGTATGTAGTATAAGCATGTGGTGACGACTTCTTCTGGATTGTACACCGCAATGCCACCTTCTTGTTACGCTGCATAAGACAGTTAGCAACAAACAATATACACGGATGAAATGGCCTTGAACATTTCATTCTAATTCGGTAGCATTTTACCTCCGGTCGGTGAAGACCGTTGGACGATATTAAATATCGTACTTGTGGCAGGTAGTTTCAATAAAGAACCTCCTTGACAAGATTTCGCGGGTAAACCCGTTCTCTTTACTCGACCGTCCAAAGCTGACTGCGAACGTAAAGAGTGAATCATTTGGATAATATTATCCGCATGATTTGAAGCCGTCAATTCATGTTCCTGGAACAAGTGAAGTTCAATTAAGAACCGCACCATCGTTGCTTTCCAGTTGTCACTAGCTTGATTCATATAGAATCTTGCAAGTTACCTACCAAGTGCTGTTTGATGTTAACACTAGAAGGATTTCCATTCGTCACTGTAACTACTTAATAGTATTACTCTGAATGTTCTGGCAAGATCACTAAGATATTGCGTAGAGGCCTGGAACGTGTTTAAATTCATTTAAGAATTAAACCACTGTTGCTTTCCAGTTATCACAAGTTTGATTCATAAAGAATCGCACAAGTCACCTACCATGAGCTTTTTGATATTCGCTCAAGAAGGATTTCCATCTTCATTGTAAATACTTTCGTATTACTCGGATGTTCAGGCAAGATCATGAAGATTTTGCGTAGGACTCTTAAGATCTTTCTTACTTTTCACAGTGTGTGAAGAAGCAAGGAAATATGAAAGTGTGTCCTAATGAGATATTTGATGATCTCAAATGGCTCTAGACTCGATCGTGCATTTTGGATTTTTAGTGATCGGAGGCTGGAGAGGAGTGCCACCTTTTCAATACCAATTTATTCGGAGTGAATAAACCAATAGATAATGTGTTGATCTCCATGTGATTAAAACAAATACCTTTTGAGAGATATTTGAGTTAGCTGGGAAGGGTTGTGCATTGCATCACTGGGTCCATGATGTCTTTCTTCAATATCAAGAATCATTAAAAATGATCTCAATAGCATATGAATTGACCCGGTTTCTGCCTAAGTTGTAAGGAGGGCTTCTTTCTTTACACCCTTTATCTTTACAATTCTTTTTCATTCTTCAACCCCTTCAATGCTTACCAATACGTCATCACTAGCACCTTGTTGTGATTGTTCCAGTGCTAACTTAAGTACTTGGTCGGCATTCAGCTACGTTCACAATCTTTCTCCATCTTTCCTAAGGACTACTATTTCTATCTAGGGAATTGTCCTTGGGAAGATTCCTCAGGTTCTAGAGAAATCATTGGACTTTAACCTATCCTACCATCCTTATATCACCACAATCTTCACCGTCGTGAATAGAGATGTTTTTGGGTAAGTGTATGTCACCATGAAATCCATTTTGAATTGCAAGTCCATTTTGCTCCCCCTTAACATATGCCACGATATCCGAAAACATTTCACACATGTCGGGATGAGCTAGCACGTTAAGTCAAACCATTTTTGATTAATCATTTCCCATATTAAATCACATTTTCTCCCCCATATTAAAAATATTAACCCAATCGATGTTTTTAATATCAATTGATTTAATAGCAGTTTAAGAAAATTTGGGAAGAAAAATGCAAATCCAATTATCTTCATGAGTTACACAAGCTCCCCCTCAAATTAATGAGGGTGTGCTGAAACATAAATTAAATACCTTTTAAACACAAGTGTAAGGTATTTATCACGTCCAAAGATCATATATGATAATGAATTCACAAGATTAACAATTTACGAGGTAGGACCTGAATGATGGAGAACATCATATGAAAGATTCACATGGTTCTTGTTCACGAATGTTGGTCACCTCGTCACGTCCCCGAGAAAATTAATTCCCGTTGTTGAGTCAAAGCTTTCCGGTGAAATGCTTGACTTGATTATGAAAAGCGGGTTGCTATCTGAAATAATAGCAAACCATATGGAGCATGTTTTAAATCTTTTAAACTTCTGCTCGAACTTTATTTACAACCCCGTGTCATTATTGAATGACATTTCTAGGTTCGTAAATATTATCGATTCCAGAAGACATGCTCTTTTTATCAAAACGTTTTGAACACACAATTTTGAAAGATTTAGAAAAACCTTTTGAAAAATTCTTGAAAAATTGTGTTCAAAGTTTTGAAAACCGATTACTTGAGCTTAAGATGTTGAATATCTTAAAGGCGATCTCAAATCCGAGAAGTTGTAAACTTCCCGTTGTTAAGGATAAGTTACCATCGGCGATAAACTTTCCTTTTATCTGAAGGACGAGTCCTAAGCTGACATTTACTTAGAAGTCGTTTTCATGAGCTTGAAAACTTTGACTATTTTAACGGAAAGCTCGTGACCGAGAAAGGTTAATTTCTCGTTACGAGGAAAAGTTCTCTTATTTAAAAGATACACTTTCCTTTCTGAGCTTAAAACTTCGAATGTTTTAATACAAGCTCATGACCGAGAAATGTTAATTTCTCGTTATGAGGATAAGTTATCATAAAAGATAATCTTTCCTTTATTTGAAGTTCGAGTTACAGTCTAACATTTAACTGTAAGTCATTGTGCATGAGCTTAAAAAAACTTCGAATGTTTTTAATATTAGCTCATGCCCGAGAAAACTTAATTTCTCGTTGTAAGGATAAGTTTATCATCGGCGATAAACTTTCCTTTCTTTGATGCACGGGTTATCGTCTGAAATTTAACGATAAGCCATATACACGAGCTTAAAACCTTTGAATGGTTTTAGGGTAAGCTCGTGTCCAAGAAAACTTAATTTCTTGTTAAGAGGGTAAGTTATCGTTGCGTGGATAAACTTCCCTGTCTCTGAAGTCCGGGTCGTCGTCTGTCATTTAACGAGGAGCCATTGTGCATGAGCTTAAAAACTTGGAATGTTTTTTATATAAGCTCATGCCCGAGAAAAATTAATTTCTCATTGTTAGGATAAGTTTACCATCGGCGATAAACTTTCCTTTCTTTGAGGATCGAGTTATAGTCTGTGATGTGACTATAAGTCCTTATGTAGTTAAGCTTAACCATGAATCCCCTGAGATACTAGTTTCTCTGATATCTGCTTCTTCAGCAACCAAACTCTGAGAGTGTCCTTAGTTGAACGGTATACAACGATTGGACCGCTTCGTTCTTTTGGAACATCAACTTTGGTACCTGCATTCTCATTAGGAGTTTGTATACTATTGCATGGGTTAGAGATATTTATTTTAGAAGCACGTGGGGGTTCACGGTTTTCTTTTCTTGTGTCAGAGGTGGCCTAAGGGGATGATTCACTTGTCTTAGTTGGTAAACGTTTTCTTTTATAGAAAACCTTAAGTTCAGGCTTAAGTGATGTATCATCCTTTGCAATTTCCTCCCTAGTAGTCTTCGTAGAATCAGAGACTATCCTAGTTAAAGGGCACTCGTTTCCTACAAAAGTGAAAGTTCTACCAGTGGGGCGCCACATTTTACCAATGGGTTTGATTTTGGCAACCCACTGGGATTTAAGTCTAGCACGGGAGTTCACCTCATTAAGTAATTTCTTGATACAGGAATCATGATTTTCCGTAAAGACACATTTTCTACATGTTTTACAAGTAGCATATTTAATGTCCGAGTAATTCCTAGATGATTGATCGGTGCTCCTAGGAGACGTCATGCTACGGTTAGCAGTGTTGGGTAATCTAGAAGGCATCTGACTAGGTTGGACATTGCTATCTCTTACATGTGTCTTTTGAATAGCTTCCCTTTGACCAAAATCATGGCGCACATCAGTTGAACTAGTTCTAGACGTGTTCATTGAACTATTCTTAGAGAAACTAGGGGCAATCATGTGATGAGGTCTTGCTAAAACTGTTTTAGTCACATTAGGCCTAGTTGGTGGAGTGACTGTTCTAGAAATATGACCCAAATCAACTTGGGAGGCAAACCGCGGTCTCGAGGATTGTGGTCGCTCGGATCTAAATGCAGTAGGTTGTCTGACAGTCGGTTGTCTGACGAACTGATTTGTAGGCGGTTTCACCAAGATTGATGGTTTTTCAAGCTTAGTGTCCACACTAGGTCCTCTAGTTTTCCTTAACTCGTTTTTCAACGCAGCTATAGCAAAAACCTTTTCCTGTACTTGGGCCTTTAAAGGCTCATTCTCTTTGAGCAAGTTATCTTGGGATGCCAACTTAGATTCAAGCAGTTGAATTTGTTTCAAAAGATTATCCTTTTCAGCTTTAGAATCTAGAACAGTTTGATCCAATTTTTTTTCAAGAACAACGTTTGACTTTTCAAGTTTTTCAAAGTATGTTTCAAATTTGTCCGTTTTCTTAGAAAATTCAAGTTTGGCATCCTCAAGATCTTTTGATTGTCGAGCTACGATCGTTTCGAGCTCTTTAATCTTGGAATCAGAATCAGTTAACGAGGCAGTTATAAAGCATTTATCATGATGTACTATAGCATTTTGAACACTTTCTCCCCCATTATGACTCACATCGGATGAATCAGAAGTGGTATTTCTATCACTCTTTTCCATCCCATGTTTGTCATAATTAGGTTCAGAATGCTCAATATGCGGCATGTCATCAGCATATACATCATAAACAACATTACATTGTACCATGTTTGCAGGCGCTTCGTCATAAACGGGTAAGGTGTCAGCAAAAGAGATCTCGTGAACAGTCCCTGACGTGCCACTGGTATCATGTTGTCCTCCTGATTCCGTGCTCTTGCCATCGTTAGGCTCCAAGTTTTCAACCGTATGAACAGTTTCCTCTTGCATCGAAGAGTCTTGCATTCCATTCTCATACCCTTGCTGAAGTCGAGATTTTTCATAAATCGAAGACGAGACCGATGACATGAGTTTCAAAATTGTATCACGGAAAACTCGAAGCTCGGTATGTGTATCTCGAAGAAATGATTGGCAAATCACTGAACTTTCAGGCTTGATGATATTGAATTCGAGGAAAGGCGTGAGTTGTGTCACAAGATCCTTATATGCAAGTGCCGTTGCAGAGTGATTAAAGTTGTCATAGTTGAGTTGCTCGGCGAGTTGGGTCAAAGTTGTGAAAATTGAGTCGATAAATATATGACGATCTTGTCCAAAGATGGTCACAAATTCGCTCCCTCCTTGAAGCCGTGAAAGAGTAACTAGATGATATTGAAGCATTTGAAACGAATTTATACCACTTTCTCTAGCTTTGTCGTGCATTCGATGCAAGTCTCCCTCTTTAAGTGTCGAATTTAACGAGTCCATTGAAAATCGAGGAAAAATGATGTGGATGTTGTGGTTTTCAGGATTTTACAATTCGATTCGGCTCAAAAGATGTTGTCGGCTCAAACGATTATGAATTAAACCCGTTAAATATTTTTTTTCACGTTAATACTTTTAAAAATACCCGCCTCAACACGTTTTGCCAAAAATTAATAAACAAAATATACTAAACTAAAAAAAATAAAAGTGACAAAAATTTACTTAACTAAAATAGAATAAAAATAAAATATAAATAAAGTAAAAATAAAACACAAATCTGATATTGAAAAATAAAAGTCGTCCTTAAATAAGAATACGTGTTGCCTGGTGACGTTTGTAAAAAAAAAAAAAATACATGGCTAACGTGGGCTGAAACAATTATAAGAACAAAAGTCAAAACTAATGCATTGTATACTCCGCATCTACCTCCCTGTTTTCTCTCAAAAACTAAACGATTATCTCTCTCCTCCTCAAAACCAGTGAACCTCCTCCTCTATTCTCAAAAGTTCCGCCCCTTTAATCTATTTATCACAAAAGAACAAAAGACTTGGCTTCAAGATCTTTTTATAAAGATCTCGGGTAGGTATTGTTTTTCTATTAATTATAGTCTTTCTCTCATCTTTAGTGTCTTTCTTGTCAGTCTTGGGTTGAGTTTGTAGATCGATGATGGTTTTTTTAGACTGAAATCTTGAATATTGGGTGGGTTTGTGTTGAGTGCTAGTATGCGTGATGTGATGTGGGGAATGATATAGGGTCGGGGTTTGATTGTTGTGAGTGACGAGAGTTGGTGTGAGTTAGTGTGAGTCGAGTCTGGTGTCAAAGGTTGTGTGGTCGTGGGTCTGTTTGGATTTGAGAGTTCTTCGAGTGTGAGTGAGGTTCGAGGGTGTTGTGAGGGTGTGTTTTGGTTTGTGAAAGTTTTAATTGTGATTTGTATCTGTTAAAGATTTGACTTGGGTCAGAATGATGAGGGGGTCGAGTTGAGGTGAGAGGGAGACGAAGGTTTTTGTTCAAGTATTTTGGGTGAGTCGAGTTGTTCCAGTTGAGTTTAGAGGCGAAGGTGGGTGGGTGATGTTAATTGTCTAGGTATCGAGTCTAGAGTGTGAGAGTGTGAGTCGAGAGTCTTTTGGTTTTTGTTGGTGCGAGAGGATTGTCAGGGTGTGAGGGTCGAGAGGGTGTGAGTGGTGTTTGATAGATGAGTCGTGTTGGTTGGAGTGGTGTTTGGTCGAGAGGTTGAGGGTCAGGGTTATGGGAGTCCGAGAGAGTTAAGGGATTTGAGAGTGTTGGTGGGGAGTAAAAGAGTCGAGAGGTGAGGTTGCGTCTGAGTCGGTTATGACCTTTGATAAAAAAGGATAGAGTCCTTTTGTTTTGTGTCAACTTTCAAACCGAAACAAAATGGGTCAAGGTTGAGATTTTAACCAGTAATTAATTTTAACAAGTGTCGAAAGGTTTTGAGTCGAAAGTTGTGAGTCTACAGTGCTTCGATCGGAACTTCCGTTCGTTCGTAACTTCCGTTCGTTCGGAACTTCCGTTCGTTCGGAACTTCCGTTCGTTCGGAACTTTCGTTCGTCCGGAAGTTTCGTTCGTCCGGAAGTTTCGTTCGTCCGGAAGTTTCGTTCGTCCGGAAGTTTCGTTCGTCCGGAAGTTTTCGTTCGTCCGGAAGTTTTGGTTCGTCCGGAAGTTTTCTTTCACCCGGAAGTTTTCTTTCACCCGGAAGTTTTCTTTCACCCGGAACTTTTCCTTCACCCGAAACTTTTCCTTCACCCGGAACTTTTGTTCACCCGGAACATTTGGTTTGATTCGGAACTTGAAGAATGACAGTTATGATAGGACAGTTTTGGACAGTGATGATTGAAAAATGACAATCTTTGGACTGTTATGACTTTGGACAGTTTGACAGTTGACCAACCCAAAAAAATGATAAAACTGATAAACGAAAAGACTGATTAAAAAAGTTATATAAAAAACTGATTATAAAAAAAACTGATAAAAGAAAAAACAAATAATAAAAAAAATTAAAGTGGAAATTGATTAAAAAAAAAGGATAAAATTAAATGTTCAATTTAAGGAACTCAAACAAACAGGCAATCAAAATAGAAAGGATTTAATCAAAAAAAAATAAAAATAAAAATAAAAATAAAAAAATAAAAAAAATAAAAAAAAATTAAAAAGAGAAAAACACAAACTTTTTAAGATTTGATAATAAAATTTTTGATTTTTGTATAAAAATTTGTGATTTTTATCTAAAAAGTAAGTAAATCTAAAGATTTGACATAATTTAACACATAAAAACACAAACTTTTTATAAAAAATACAAACTTTTTAATATTTAAGCATGATTAAATCAAAACCCACCAAAATCAAAAAGAAATAAAAGCAAGAATAAACCAATCAAACCTTGGCTCTGATACCAATTGAAGGTCTACGAGATCATTGGCCTATTCTAAGATGATGGATTTGATGGATTTGATGTATGGATTGTTAAATAATATAAAGAAGATGAGATGAAGGAGATGATGGAGTAGAGAGAGAAAGGAGAGAAGGGAGAAAAGTAGAGAGAGAAAGTAAATAAAAATTATGATTGAAATTATAAAATGAACAACCAACCCCTCCTAACATGCTAGGAGGGGATATATATATATAACCCACCCTACATGTGGGCTATATGGACTATACATTAACTAAATAGATCACGAGCCCATTACATAATTATCGTTGGAGCGACCGATCCTTCATAAATACGTAAAACGTATTTCCAACAAATTTTAAGAGACATGGCATCCATACGAGCCATAACTTTTTCGGTTTCGGTTGGGTTCTCGCTTTCTTCGGCAAAAGCTACGGTTTTTCGAGGGTTTTTGTTTTTATGGTTTTTGGACCAATCAAGCTTGAGTAAGACTTTTTCATCTAACAATTGGTAAGCTTGGTTAGAAATTTTGTAAAGTAAAATACCGCCCGTTGTGGCGTTAATGCATCTTGTGTAGCATCGTCAAGACCATGATAGAAAATCTTGATTATACCTGTTGGGAATAAAAATAGCTAAGTCAGTGGGACGCTGACAAGAAGAACTTAGACGCTGACAAGAGATAATAAGGCACTGACAGATGGACACTGACAAGAGATATTGAAGCACTGACAAGAAGGAGTTCACCCACTGATAGAATACTTAGTCTACACGTTTTGTACTTCGAGTAAAGATATGTTTGACATTGTATTTTCTATGTTTATCTTTACCTAAAATAGTTGATACGTAGACTCTTGTACAAGGTTCCTTACTCTATAAAAGGAGGCCTTTAGGTTTTAGTTAAACATATGTTTTCCACTTTTATTGTACGCAAGTTTTGATCATTAATCAAAGTAAAAGTTTGGGTTATTCTGTATTGTGTGTTCTTGTTCTAAGTGTTAAATATCGCATAGCACTTACATTGTTTCATAACACAAAGTTTCTCTAAGTGTTAATCTTGATTCAATCTCGTTAACACAAAGCTAATCGATCTAAGTTTGGGATTAACAAGTGGTATCAGAGCTTGTTGAGTAAATTTGATCTAAAGAATACGAAACCCTAAAAACCCTAAATCGCCAAAAACCCTAATTATTCAAGAAACCCTAAAAACCAAACAAGATGACTACTCCAGATATGACCTCCTCCTCATCAAGTCACAACCTAAAAATTCCCATGTTAGACCCTGACAACTTTGAGCTATGGAAGTTCAATTTTTAACAGTACCTTCAAATTCAGGATCACACACTTTGGGTAACTATTGAATATGGAAACACATTCGATAAAGAGGATAAGATTGCTGCTGCTATTGCTTTAAGATCAGTTGAGGGTTGAACTGAAGAGGATCGAAAAGAAATACTTACGGATGGGAGAGCTGTCTCAGCTAAGGATATTACAAAGAGAAGGAATGACATGAAAACTTTAAGTATTCTCAAACTCTCTTTGGGATCAAGCAATCAACACAAGTATAGAGGTTTTGGGTCTGCCAAAGAACTTTGGGAAGCTCTTTAAGCCAACTATGGTGGTAATGACGATACTGCCTCAGAAAAGAAGAAGAAACTCTTGCATGAGTATGCTGTGTTCAAGGCTCTTCCCATTGAGAAGCTAAGTGGGGTAAGAAGCATGCTTCTAGACATCACTAGCAAATTGTCCTTTATGGGAACAGTGTATAATGATGCTGATATCATTACTACTTTCCTTAAAAGTCTTGGTGATGCATGGAAAATTGAAGCTAGATCTATTATTGCTACCAATGCCCACAAGAGTTCTAATTTTGATGACGTCTACAATAAGATAAAGATTGTAGAGAATGAAATCCTCTTGGATCAAGGAAGCAAATCTACCTTTGGAAACATGGCTTTCATCTCACATAGTGAAGCTCAAGTTGATAAGAGAGAATCATATGTGCATCCTGTTACTGGATCACCTTGTGTCAGCGGTGGATCAACCTTTGTCAGCAGTGGATCAACCTTTGTCAGCGCTTCTCATTCAGACGCTGGCACATACAATGTTGACTCACCAAGGATTAAACCTGCTGGTTTTGATCTAGACATAGTATGTGCATATATTGCTGCATTGCCCAATGGTTTAGTGATTACATATGAGGACCTTGAGTAAATCAGTGAGGAGAATTTGGAGGAGATGGATATTAAATGGAATATGGCACTTGCAAGCATAAGGGCCAACAGATGGAATAGGAGATTCAGGAAGAAGATGACCTTCAATGCTAAAGACACTTCTAGGTTTGATAAATCCAATGTTGAGTGTTACAATTGCCATAGGATGGGTCACTTTATGAGGGAATGCAGATCTCCAAGAAGATCTGATGCCGGAAAGCCTTCAAGCCAAATCATCAAGGTTGAAGACACAAAGGCTATGGTTGCCATGCAAGACATTGATGGTGTTGGATGGGACTGGAGCTTTTTAGCAAAGAATGTGGAAGAGAACAAGGCCTTAATTGCAGAGAAAGAAGAAGAAGAGCATGTTCACTTTGCTCTCATGGCACATTCTTCGTCTTCATCGGATAATGAGGTATATGATGATGCTTTTTGTAGCAAAGGTTGTCGCTTAAACACTGAAAAACTTAACAAAGAAATATTAAAGTTAAAATCAGATGTTTTGGATGAAAAATGCATGCTATCTAATTATCAAATGGCTCTTGTTCAAACTGAAAAGACTGTAGAAGAATATAGGAAAATGGAATTTGACCTAAAAGATCAAATTAATGTTTTGTCTCATGACCTCAAAGTTAGTGTTGAACTTAGGGACATACTGGTGAGATCCAAATGAGTAATACAAACTAAGTTAGATGAGGTCATTCAAGATATAGAATATAGGGCTTAAAATTCAAAAGTTTGATAAAGCCACTCAAACCCTAGAAAAATGTGTAAGTGAGCAAAGAGATTCTAGGGATATGTCTGGGATTAGGATAAAAGAGTATGTTGATGTTCCACCACCTGTTGGAAACTTTCATGGTGTCCTAAGAAAGGATTTATCTTGGACTGGTGTAACAACCCGAAAATTTTGACCAACGTTTAAACAAAGATTTTTCGAACATTTACGAAACTTGTTATTTATTTTCGATAATTTAACGAAGACAGTGTTAACTAAATTTAAATTTATTTTGAGCATTTTCTTTTAGTTTATGAACTAAGAAATTTAAAAATTTTACGTCTACGTTTCATAAATTAAATAATTATTATTTAATTACTTTTAGTATTTTTCGACGTTTTAACGTTGGACAGAGCGAAACTAATAAAAATAATAGTTGAAACGATTCAAAACTAAAACTTTGAAAATATGAAGAAATAGTATTTTTCATAATATTCTAAAACGTTGCTAATAATGTGAATATTAGAGTTTACATTTTATTTTTTTTGTTAAAATCTAACCAAAATAGCTAAATTAATTAAACGAGCATTTAAATAAATAATAGCAAATATTTTTGAAACGCGACGAAGTAAGGACTCATTTTTATTGGAAAAATGATTTTAAAAACGATGGCGCAAGTCTCGTATCTTGAATCGTCCCTTAATTCGTCCAAACGTGTCTTGAAACGTTTATTGACTAACATATAAAGAAAGTTACACTTTAGCCCTTATAAAATAATTGCAAACATAAGCCCTCAAGTATTATAAACTTTGTAAATAGGTTTTATAACTTTTGATGGGTATAAAAGGGGCAACTAGGGTTTCACTTTCATTTCATACAAACCCTAGCCTCCATCTTCACACACACACACTTTCTCTTTCTCCTCCTTAGACGAAATCCACCACCACCAAATCACCATTTTCATAATTTTTACAAGCTCGAATCTTATCATAACTTATTCGTCTATGATCATCACAACTAATAGCGATGTTCATCTACTCATTTGGAGCCTTGAAGAAGGAGATGCATACACTTCGTGGGGCTGAAGTTTAGGACCATGTTGATGGGTTAATGCATGTCTAGATCTTGGTTAGATCTATGATTATACGGGTCTAACAAGGAGGATCTAATTGGTGTATCCGTCCTTTCGTTTCTAGATCTCGGATCTAAGGTTTACTCCACTTTTCTCTTGATTTTGATCTTTTCATTTTATTTCTTATATTAACTAGATCTCATATATTCTGAAAAAATATATATAATAATTAATTAATGAGTATTTGGACATTGTATATGAGTTTTTGACACTAAAATGAAGCTAAACAAGCCCAAGTAACGATTTGATTTATAACGATTTTTGAACCGTAGCAAAAACAGATTGCATGTCGAAATTAGTAGGTTTGGGATACTAAAAACTTACATATTAAGATAGATAATTGTTTTTTGAATAATTCCCCTTGTGGCTCGTCCCCTGACGAATTTTAGAAAGCAAGATATGACTAAAATAGTGAAAACTAGTCAGATCTGTACATACTGTTTTCATGGGCTGTTTTCTCGTAAAATTTGTATAATAACCTATGATTATGTAAGACTAAAAGTTGTAGATAAAATCATGAAGAACTAGAATCAATTGGATGGTTTACCAATTCCTTACGGTTTGGAAATGGTGGCCAAAATAGTGAAAACTAACCAGATCTGAACATACTATTTTGATGGACTGTTTTCTCGTAAAATTTTTATACTGACCTACGAATATGTAAAATTAAAAGTTTTAGATAAAATCATGAAGAACTAGAATCAATTGGATGATATACCAATTCTTTACGGTTTGGAAATGGTGGCCAAAATAGTGAAAACTAGTCAGATCTGAACATACTGTCTTGACGGACTGTTTTCTCATATAAGAACTCAGAATCATTGAAAAAGGTAGCACTGTTGGTTGTAGATAAAATTATTAACAAGTATAATCAATTGGATGGTTTACCAGTTCCTTACGGTCTGGAAATGGCGACAGAAATGGTGAAAACGAGTTTGGCTGCCCAAAAACAGACCACTCTTCTAAGTGATAAAATGGGTTAATTAGCTATGAAAAGTATAAATTGGGGATAATTAGACTTTTATCAGTATAGTACATGAGTTAATAATGATTTTGGTAAAAAGAACACACTTAGATGATTTAGGGTTCAAGAGATATGAACAAATTAGCGGGACATGTCGGGAAAATTATAATAAACGGATTATAACTCATTAACGTAAAATGTGATGATTTTTATATAAACCGACGTGGTAGGACCCACTTGTCGGGGATCTTGGGCTTATTTATATACTGATGATTAGATAACCCGAGACCCGACCAACATAAGATATTAAGTGAACGTGTTTGTGATGCGTTTTAGAACCCAAAAAAACTATAGAAAGTAGACTTGGGCCATAAAAGCCCAACTTACACTTCTAATGGCTATTGGGCCATTATTGGACCTGAGATTTATAACCAATTTAAAGTAGTACACTGAATTTAAAGTGGACTTAAGTCATATACTTGGGTAGTGGACCACTATTGGGTTTAAGATGGGCTAAAAGTGTCAAATTGGATATTTCACTTAAAATAACTAAGTGTTCACCTAAAAGTTTTATAAAGAATCATAAAACTTATGCAATGTACAAGAACTTATTAAAATATAATTATTACGTGTGCGTACGATTCATTTATCGTCTCGAGTCTAAGACGTGCCTCGTTATCTTTAGGTCTCGTGTGATCATGTATCGACCATTGACATTTATTCTTGATTGACGTTCGTTCTCTATTAACTATTGTGATGATTGTACCAGGTGAGTTTATAGCATCGCTTTTAACATGTTTACTTGTTTTATAAAACCCGCGAGGGGGATAACATGCTTGTTTTATTAAAAATAAAGAGTACAAATATAGGTTGCGGTAAACCAATTAAATGGTGCAACCAAAAGTTGTGGAAACTCTATTTTACTTGAAAAGTAATTATTAAAAATGAAGGGTACAACTATAAGTTGTGGAAGACCCATGTTTGTTTAAAATTTAGAACACAAGGAAATGTTTAATGCCATGGTTATTATTATTATAAGCTTGTTATTTCGCTATATGAAAGTCCCAATTATATCATGAGTTGTTAACTACCGAGTTATCTCATGTCCTTGAAGGTAATGGCAAAGGAGGGAATTCGGTGCTTGCGGTTTAATAATAAAGATGTTTAAATCTCACCATTTTGGAAATAATCGTTCAATGATTTTTATAAATGAAAAATGTTGTGTAACTTGTTAGTTAAACATTTGGGACCATGTTGTGAACGATTTATCAAATGCTATTTCAATTGAGATTTTATTTTTAAAACGATTCTTTTCGATTCGTTTTCTATTACTTGAGCTGTTATATTATGAAGTAGCACCCCATATGAGCTTCCGCATATGACCCGAAATTGGGGGTGTTACAACTAGTATACCAGTACTCCAAGAAAAAGAATTCATTCCTCCACCAAGAGTTCTTACTCCAGTAGAGGAGTATAAGCAGAAAGTGACTGACTTGGAACAATTGAAGAAAGCCAATCCAACATTCTTTGTTAAAGGAGGAATGCTTAGTGAGTGTCTACTTGAGTCTACACCCATAACTGTAACCAACCCTTCTACTGGAAAACCTGTTGACCTTGGCTCAAATGTTAATAGAAAACCTAGTGTTAAGTATGTAGAAATGTATAGGAAACCTAGGTCACCACAAAGCCAAGTTAGTGATAATGGAATAGGGTTCTTTTCATCTAAACCTAGGGTTATGTCTAGAAAAGCTTGTTATATATATGGGAGTTTTTCTCATTTGGCTTATAAATGTGTCAGTGCTTCAAAAGTCAACGCTGACAATAGGTCAACCATGGTCAACCCTAAACCTAATGTCCAATCTAGCTTATAGTCTCCCAAACCAGCTCCCTATTTCTCTAAAAGAACTAACTCCCATGGACATAGGCCTTTTCAAAAGACCAACACTTGGTCAAACAGACAATGGGTTCCTATAGCAAACCCTAGTTTTGGCGCTGACAGAAACAAATCAGGAACTTACAGGTACAAATGTGACACTGATAGGACCAAAATAAACGCTGACAGCTTCAAGTTTGGTATGAAAATGCCACGACTGGCTGTTGTTAGACCATATATTAGAGCAATTAATGGGAGGTATTTGAAACCCATAGGACAAGGATCTAAAGCTTCATCCAGTTTGTCATGGAGACCTAAACAGGATCAAAACCCTAATTTTAATGGTTTTTCTATGACGTGTGACATGTTTAAATATCTTGAAAAAGTTATTTCTAAACCAATTGGTACAAACTGGTTGTTTAAGGCACAAAGAGATGAACAAGGGGTTGTTATAAGGACTAAATATGTTCTTGTTGAACAACCAAATGAATCCAAGTCGGCTCAAGCTTGGGTTTCCAAAGAAAACTAATTTGTTTTCTTTATGTACAGGGCATTCAAGGAGGATACATGCGTGAGAGTTTGATATACACTTAGCGAGGTGTATGGTGGGCAAATATGATGGAAACGTTTCAATTTCATGAGGCTTATAATAAATATTAGTAACTTTGTTTGATCCACATTGTTATGGTTGATGGCTTTAAAACATATTGGTGTTCGGTAATGTCTATTTATAAACTCTATAGATTCACTCAACTTTTGTTGACAAATTTTTAGCATGTTTTATTTCAGGTCCTTGAAGGTAATGGTAAAGGAGGGAATTCGGTGCTTGCGGTTTAATAATAAAGATGTTTAAAGCTCACCATTTTGGAAATAATCGTTCAATGATTTTTATAAATGAAAAATGTTGTGTAACTTGTTAGTTAAACATTTGGGACCATGTTGGGAACGATTTATCAAATGCTATTTCAATTGAGATTTTATTTTTAAAACGATTCTTTTCGAGTCGTTTTCTATTACTTGAGCTGTTATATTATGAAGTAGCACCCCATATGAGCTTCCGCATATGACCCGAAATTGGGGGTGTTACAACTAGTATACCAGTACTCCAAGAAAAAGAATTCATTCCTCCACCAAGAGTTCTTACTCCAGTAGAGGAGTATAAGCAGAAAGTGACTGACTTGGAACAATGGAAGAAAACCAATCCTACATTCTTTGTTAAAGGAGGAATGCTTAGTGAGTGTCTACTTGAGTCTACACCCATAACTGTAACCAACCCTTCTACTGGAAAACCTGTTGACCTTGGCTCAAATGTTAATAGAAAACCTAGTGTTAAGTATGTAGAAATGTATACGAAACCTAGGTCACCACAAAGCCAAGTTAGTGATAATGGAATAGGGTTCTTTTCATCTAAACCTAGGGTTATGTCTAGAAAAGCTTGTTATATATATGGGAGTTTTTCTCATTTGGCTTATAAATGTGTTAGTGCTTCAAAAGTCAACGCTGACAATAGGTCAACCATGGTCAACCCTAAACCTAATGTCCAATCTAGCTTATAGTCTCCCAAACCAGCTCCCTATTTCTCTAAAAGAACTAACTCCCATGGACATAGGCCTTTTTAAAAGACCAACACTTGGTTAAACAGACAATGGGTTCCTATAGCAAACCCTAGTTTTGGCGCTGACAGAAACAAATCAGGCACTTACAGGTACAAATGTGACGCTGACAGGACCAAAATAAACGCTGACAGCTTCAAGTTTGGTATGAAAATGCCAAGACTGGCTGTTGTTAGACCATATATTAGAGCAATTAATGGGAGGTATTTGAAACCCATAGGACAAGGATCTAAAGCTTCATCCAGTTTGTCATGGAGACCTAAACAGGATCCAAACCCTAATTTTAATGGTTTTTCTATGACGTGTGACATGTTTAAATATCTTGAAAAAGTTATTTCTAAACCAATTGGTACAAACTGGTTGTTTAAGGCACAAAGGGATGAACAAGGGGTTGTTATAAGGACTAAATATGTTCTTGTTGAACAACCAAATGAATCCAAGTCGGCTCAGGCTTGGGTTCCCAAAGAAAACTAATTTGTTTTCTTTATGTACAGGGCATTCAAGGAGGATACATGCGTGAGAGTTTGATATACACTTAGCGAGGTGTATGGTGGGCAAATATTATGGAAACGTTTCAATTTCATGAGGCTTGTAATAAATATTTATAACTTTGTTTGATCCACATTGTTATGGTTGATGGCTTTAAAACATATTGGTGTTCGGTAATGTCTATTTATAAACTCTATAGATTCACTCAACTTTTGTTGACAAATTTTTAGCATGTTTTATCTCAGGTCCTTGAAGGTAATGGTAAAGGAGGGAATTCGGTGCTTGTTGTTTAATAATAAAGATGTTTAAAGCTCACCATTTTGGAAATAGTCGTTCAATGATTTTTATAAATGAAAAATGTTGTGTAACTTGTTAGTTAAACGTTTGGGACCATGTTGTGAACGATTTATCAAATGCTATTTCAATTGAGAGTTTATTTTTAAAACGATTCTTTTCGAGTCGTTTTCTATTACTTGAGCTGTTATATTATGAAGTAACACCCTATATGAGCTTTCGCATATGACCCGAAATTGGGGGTGTTACAGATTGGTATCAGAGCTTAATTTATAGAGAACAAAAGATTTTCCAAAATAAAAGGTTGTGAAATCTTTTAACTATAACTGTCGCAAGCGAAATCTCCGAATTACCGATAGGACCGGAAAGAGAATATATATATATATATATATATATATATATATATATATATATATATATATATATATATATATATATATATATATATATATATATATATATATATATATATATATATATATATATATATATATATATATATATATATATATATATATATATATATATATATATATATATATATATATATATATATATATATATATATATATATATATATATATATATATATATATATATATATATATATATATATATATATATATATATATATATATATATATATATATATATATATATATATATATATATATATATATATATATATATATATATATATATATATATATATATATATGTATATATATATATATATGAGATATATATATATGTTTTAATTTTGGAATATTTGTACCTGTAAATTACAAGCCATGTATTCATTTATTTAATTATAAATGTTAATTTTATATTGATACGAGGTATTATTTTGACGTAGATTGTTATGGTTTCGTAACCTATCGCATATCGACTTGTTTAAGTTCGATTGTTATCATCGTATCGTAGTGTGCCATTTTTGGACATCTCCTTTCGAAACATAATTGAAAAATGCGATGTTCATGTTTTCGATACTCCTTATGACTTTGAAGAATCATTTATCCGAGGCGACATCTTCTATGTAATGCGACGTGTGATATGATTTTATATATGACTACGTTTTATTGACGAAGAGGAGGATGCCAAATATATATGACGTGTGATTTGAAATGATTTTATATAATGCGACGTGTGATATGATTTTATATATGACTACATCTTCTATGTAATGTTAGACTTAAGATATATATATATATATATCCTAATCAAATATATATAGTTTGGGTACCACAATGATATGCTCGTAGTAGTCATTCGGTTGAGTGACTTATTACTGTGTATCTAAATGGAATGGGACATTTAGATATATAGATTTTAACTCGTCCAACTAAGTGTCATTTAAGGTTGTCTTATTTAAATGGATTAGGACATTTGAATAAGAAATTTTTTAAACACTGGACCTTAGATTTTCGTATTTTCCTTATCCAGATGGAATGGGACGTTTGAATACGGAAATCATGATGTAAGTTTATTGACACCTTGTATTTACTATGGTATTTGGATATGATATCGTGTTGAGAGGTAGTAATACTTGAGTAGGATGACTTATAATTGTCTTGTTGAAATGGATTAGGACGCCTTTTCATTTGAACAAGAAAGTTATAAGTTCCCGAACCGTGAATTTATAAACTCTTGTATACATGAAAGGGGACGCCTTTTGATGTAGACAATGAGTTATAAATGAGTGGGCCTAAGTATGTCTGGCTTGATTTGTGGATGTTTGGTGTGCGTACGTCTTCCTTCGAATCGTGTTTCGTTGATATGAATCGTTCGATGACGTCGTCATTATGATGATCGTTGATTATCATTTATGTACGAGTAACCCGTTCTACTTCCCTCGAGTTATCATTTGTTTAAATGGACCATTTCTAATGTGTCTTGATGGTCGCGAGTTTTATAAACTAATCATTTAGAACCGATTGACCGTTCCGAAAATAGGCGATTTTTTTTAAGCGTCACCAGGATTTATGTGTGTACTTGCAGATTGACTAATGAACAAGTTATCAATGACGACTTATCGTGGATGTGAAGTTTTTGTAATTTTACTTGCTATTATCAAGGATTGTTTCAGATTTTACTCGATGACCAACGGCGGAAATCTGTATTTGATATTTATGTTTGACTTTTGCTTTTAGATACTTATATGGCATGTGATCTAGCCGAATGATCGTAAGTTGTGAGAACTTGAGACGGCATTGTCCAGTGACGTCCGATCATGGATAACGTGTACCATATAATATCTTTATACATTCCTTGGAAAACCTAGACGATGACTTATCTGTTTTTCACTCGTCACTGTTTGATTGAAGGCTATCGTATACGAATTAAGCGTCGGGACGTCGCTTCCTAAAAGGAGTGGATGATGTCACAACCCGAAAATTTTGACCAACGTTTAAACAAAGATTTTTCGAACATTTACGAAACTTGTTATTTATTTTTGATAATTTAACGAAGACAGTGTTAACCAAATTTAAATTTATTTTGAGCATTTTCTTTTAGTTTATGAACTGAGAAATTTAAAAATTTTACGTTTACGTTTCATAAATTAATTAATTATTATTTAATTACTTTTAGTATTTTTCGACGTTTTAGCGTTGGACAGAGCGAAACTAATAAAAATAATAGTTGAAACGATTTAAAACTAAAACTTTGAAAATATGAAGAAATAGTATTTTTCATAATATTCTAAAACGTTGCTAATAATGTGAATATTAGACTTTACATTTTATTTTTTCATTAAAATCTAACCGAAATAGCTAAATCAATTAAACGAGCATTTAAATAAATAATAGCAAATATTTTCGAAACGCGACGAAGTAAGGACTCATTTTTATTGGAAAAATGATTTTAAAAACGATGGCGTAAGTCTCGTATCTTGAATCGTCCGTTAAGTCGTCCAAACGAGTCCCGAAACGTTTATTGACTAGCATACAAAGAAAGTTACACTTTAGCCCTTATAAAATAATTGCAAACATAAGCCCTCAACTATTATAAACTTTGTAAATAGGTTTTATAACTTTTGATGGGTATAAAAGGGGCAACTAGGGTTTCACTTTCATTTCATACAAACCCTAACCTCCATCTTCACACACACTCTCTCTCTTTCTCCTCCTTAGCCGAAATCCACCACAACCAAATCACCATTTTCATAATTTTTACAAGCTCGAATCCTATCATAACTTATTCGTCTATGATCATCACAACTAATAGCGATGTTCATCTACTCATTTGGAGCCTTGAAGAAGGAGATGCATACACTTCGTGGGGCTGAAATTTAGGACCATGTTGATGGGTTAATGCATGTCTAGATCTTGGTTAGATCTATGATTATACGGGTCTAACAAGGAGGATCTAATTGGTGTATCCGTCCTTTCGTTTCTAGATCTCGGATCTAAGGTTTACTCCACTTTTCTCTTGATTTTGATCTTTTCATTTTATTTCTTATATTAACTTGATCTCATATATTCTGAAAATATATATATAATAATTAATTAATGAGTATTTGGACATTGTATATGAGTTTTTGACACTAAAATGAAGCTAAACAAGCCCAAGTAACGATTTGATTTATAACGATTTTTGAACAGTAGAAAAAACAGATTGCATGTTGAAATCAGTAGGTTTGGGATACTAAAAACTTACATATTAAGATAGATAATTGTTTTGTGAATAATTCCCCGAGTGGCTCGTCCCGTGACGAATTTTAGAAAGCAAGATATGACTAAAATAGTGAAAACTAGTCAGATCTGAACATACCGTTTTCATGGACTGTTTTCTCGTAAAATTTGTATAATAACCTATGATTATGTAAAAATAAAATTGTAGATAAAATCATGAAGAACTAGGATCAATTGGACGGTTTACCAATTCCTTACGGTTTGGAAATGGGGGCCAAAATAGTGAAAACTAGCCAGATCTGAACATACTGTTTTGATGGACTGTTTTCTCGTAAGATTTGTATACTGACCTACGAATATGTAAAACTAAAAGTTGTAGATAAAATCATGAAGAACTAGAATCAATTGGATGATATACCAATTCCTTACGGTTTGGAAATGGTGGCCAAAATAGTGAAAACTAGTCAGATCTGAACATACTGTCTTGACAGACTTTTCTCATATAAGAACTCAGAATCATTGAAAAAGGTAAAACTTTTGGTTGTAGATAAAATCATGAACAAGTAGAATCAATTGGATGGTTTACCAGTTCCTTACGGTTTGGAAATGGCGACCAAAATGGTGAAAACGAGTTTGGCTGCCCAAAAACAGCCCACTCTTCTAAGTGACAAAATGGGTTAATTAGCTATGAAAAGTATCAATTGGGGATAATTAGACTTGTATCAGTATAGTACATGAGTTAATAATGATTTTGGTAAAAAGAACACACTTAGATGATTTAGGGTTCAAGAGATATGAACAAATTAGCGGGACATGTCGGGAAAATTATAATAAACGGATTATAACTCATTAACGTAAAATATGATGATTTTTATATAAACTGACGTGGTAGGACCCACTTGTCGGGGATCTTGGACTTATTTATATACTGATAATTAGATAACCCGAGACCCGACCAACATAAGATATTAAAAGCCCAACTTACACTTCTAATGGCTATTGGGCCATTATTGGACCTGAGATTTATAACCAATTTAAAGTAGTATACTGAATTTAAATTGGACTTAAGTCATATAATTGGGTAGTGGACCACTATTGGGCTTAAGATGGGCTAAAAGTGTCAAATTGGATATTTCACTTAAAATAACTATGTGTTCACCTAAAAGTTTTATAAAGAATCATAAAACTTATGCAATATCCAAGAAATTATTAAAATATACAACTATAGGTTGCGGCAAACCAATTAAATGGTGCAACCAAAAGTTGTGGAAACTCTATTTTACTTGAAAAGTAATTATTAAAAATGAAGGGTACAACTATAAGTTGTGGAAAACCCATGTTTGTTTAAAATTTAGAACACAAGGAAATGTTTAATGCCATGGTTATTATTATTATAAGTTTGTTATTTCGCTATATGAAAGTCCCAATTATATCATGAATTGTTAACTACCGAGTTATCTCATGTCCTTGAAGGTAATGGCTAAGGAGGGAATTCGGTGCTTGCGGTTTAATAATAAAGATGTTTAAATCTCACCATTTTGGAAATAATCGTTCAATGATTTTTATAAATGAAAAATGTTGTGTAACTTGTTAGTTAAACATTTGGGACCACGTTGTGAACGATTTATCAAATGCTATTTCAATTGAGATTTTATTTTTAAAACGATTCTTTTCGAGTCGTTTTCTATTACTTGAGCTGTTATATTATGAAGTAGCACCCCATATGAGCTTCCGCATATGACCCGAAATTGGGGGTCTTACAACTAGTATACCAGTACTCCAAGAAAAAGAAATCATTCCTCCACCAAGAGTTCTTACTCCAGTAGAGAGTATAAGCAGAAAGTGACTGACTTGGAACAATGGAAGAAAGCCAATCCTACATTCTTTGTTAAAGGAGGAATGCTTAGTGAGTGTCTACTTGATTCTACACCCATAACTGTAACTGTAGAAACTAGAAGGGGGGGGGGGTTGAATAGTTTCTCTTCGATTGGTGACCAAATTAAAATTCCTTTCAATTTGGTTTGTATCAAAACTATCTTTTACTTAAAGCTAAGTTGCATAATGATTAGGTTCAATTGAAATGCACTAGCAAGATTAATAAGCAAGTATAATGATAATGAAATAAGTAAAGAGAAAGGAAGGAGACAACCTAGTGGGAAGACACCAAGATTTATAGTGGTTCGACAACGAGGCTCTATCCTCGTTTCTACTCCACTCCTCGAGTACACCTACTCGAGATTTCCACTATATCCACAAGCTCCCTTCTCGGCGGAGAAAACCTTACATCGTTGCTTACATTATTTTCCGACACTAAGCTAAATGTCGAGACCTAATCTTTAGCTAGGACCAATCTACACGACGTTGCCTACTTCACAATTTAACGACACAAGGCTAGATGTCGAGTTCTAATCTTAAGGTAGAACCAATCTTCACGACGTTGCCTACTTCACCATTTTACGACACAAGGCTAGATGTCGAGTTCTAATCGAAAGCTAGAACCAATCTTCACGACTCTTCACTTTGAAGCTAATTGAGAACTTCACACAACACAACTACTAGTCACTTTAAAGTTTAGTGAGAACTCACAAGACACAACCACATCACTTTATAGTTTAGTGAGAACTCCTAATAAAATCTATTACAACTCAACTAGACTTATCCAAGTATACACTGTAGCTTGGATTTACACAACACAAATCCAAGCAAACACATATGTAATGGATGTACACAACAAATCCAAGTATTCACAAATAACTTGGATGAACACAACTAGTCCAAGTATTCATAAATACATTGGATTGACGTAAAACACAAAGGTATCATGATGAATATGACTAGCTCATAAATTCATCTTTATCACTACACTAGTGAGTGAGTGATCTTCTCATTAGACATGGTAAAGGAGGGGATCAAGAGGATAATCATATGTAAACATCCTTAACAAATTAAGTGATCATTTACTAATGATTATGCTATAGAAAATAGAAAAGGGGCTGAGAAAAACGTCCAAGAGGCTTACTGGAAAATGAGATTTGACCCACTATTTAAAGGAGACAAAGTTACAACGGATCTATAACGGCTACTGTGCGCGGTACCTTATCTCACCCCGCGGTACCATATCGCTAAGGTACCGCGTAGGTACTTAAGGTACCGCCACTAGACTCCGCTCCGTTTTTTGTCTTTTACTGGGGTGGGAATATCTGAGGTATTTAAACCCTTCAAAGGATATTCTAACAGCATTTGGAATATGCTATTTTCAAATTTTCATTTTCCATTTTAATAAAACATTTTCTAAAAAAGAAAGTTTATTAAAAAGTCTTTTGTCTTATTAGAAAAAGTGAGTTTTAAGGATAATCATTTTGATGATCACTAAGTATGATTAAGAAAGGTTAGTGATATTATTATTACCTTGATGATAGTGTTAGTTAAATAATTCATTTTGTGTTTCTACACTAAATGTGTTGTATGGTTTGTTGTGATCAAAACTAAGAAAGATTAGTTAACACTAATAATGTTTTTAGGCATTACTTGCATTAACAATCTCCCCCTTTTTGATTACAACAAACGATAAACTCATTTACATAGAAACACAAACTATGGAATTATTAACTAGTTTATCACTATCATTTCTCCCCCTTTGTCGTAGCAAAAAGGTTAGCATAAGTCTTTGAAGTGCATAGAACTTTGCTAGTAGCTCCCCCTTGGTGGTTGCTCCCCCTTGCTCGGGGCACCAAGTTTGTGAGCTAAGGTGACATGCTACACAAAGGTTAGTAGAAAGGAAAGAAGCACCAATGTATATATGACCACTACCTACTTAGTAACTTGAGAGGGAGAAAGAGAAGAAATCTCAAATTAGAAGCAAGTATTTTGCTAAGTATGTCCAAAGAGGTAATTGACAAAATCAAACTTCAATAAAATGAAGATGATAAGCTTGTCAATGGGTTAAAGCTTTAGAATTGATGGAATCACCCATAAGCAATTGTAAAAATTTAACCAAGATCAACTCAAAAATAGAACTAATTAGATAGCACACAAATAACAAAAAAGTAAAAAAAAAATAATACAACAAAGAAGATAGTCATACACATAGTATGAGTATCTAAAAGCAATAAATATGGAAAATAAACCACTAAGCATAGGCTAGTCTAATAGTGATATTTTCCAAGATTGCTAAAAATAAAATAAAACTAAAAAGACGACGATGCATCATTCGAAGTTTTGTCCACCAGAACGAAAACTTGAATAGGAGGTCGAGTGAGGAGGAATTCAAGAAAGTTTAACTTCTCATACACATGAGCAAGTTCAATTTGTTGAACTCGGCAACAATCACACGAGGATCCATGATGCAACACAAAATCGTTTGATGGGGTATGGCATCAAACTTAGGGTTTGGTGGTGGTGGGGTAAGGGGTTTGGGAATGTTTTCACAATGCCTTGTGAGGTTTGGGAAGGTGGAAGGTCATTGAGTTGGGGGGTATTGAAAGATTGTGGTGGTGGTGGAACATTTTCTTTTGCTCCGATGATGGGGTTTATGGTATAAGTCTCATTCCAATACTTGATTGGAGAGAAGGTAGGGTTTTTGGGTGGTTTGGACGAAGATGGTTCATTCTTCTTAACCCAAACGGGTCGAACCGAGATTTTCGGTTTCTTTGAAAGCTTTGATGAGGAAGCTTTGGGTGAGTGGGGTTGTGACAAAGAAATGTCAAGGTTAGGAATGTAGGAGTTAGGCATTGTGAGAGTGTGAGAATGATATCTCAAGGTTATGTGAGAATGAATTCTCAAGGTTGGGAAGGTGTGAGAATGAAATCTCAAGGTTGGGGTATAAGTAAAATGTAATCAAGGTAAGAATTTGAATACAAAATGTGTAGTGTCAAGGAATGTTTAGTCAATTTGAGTAATCAAGGAATGTTGATTGGGAATAGGATTTAAAGGTTTTGACCAAAAATTCATCAAAAGTCACTTTCTGGCCGCGGTACCTTATAGGGTCCGGCGGTTCCATATCGCTAAGGAACCGCGGGTCTTTAAGGAACCGCGTCCAGATGACTTTAAACCATGTTTTTCCTGGGTTTTGGGAAAAACTTAGACTTTTTCAAAAAGTTGCAAATCTTGGAATTTTACCTCTATTAGAACCAAAATATGCTAGGGTTGCATAAAGCAACACATTCACAAAGAATGTCTTGACAAAGGGTGAGAAAATAATTTAGATATCATTTTGAACCAATTTTAGTCAAGTTTAGGGGTTGTGATAGATTTAGGTTCAATTTTAATTTCAAATTAAAGTTGATTAGTGTGCACAAAAGGATAGAATCACACAAAGCTAAATCCATAAGTCAACAACATAAAACATTCATTAGTGAAACAAGTACAAAGATAAATAAAACTAACTAATACATAGCTAGATTATCATTAAATCTAGATAGGTGGTTTTCTTTGGCTTGTTGTTGGAAATCTTTTTTAAAAGAACTTCATCATTCATCTCCTAGGAGGAGGCATGGAGACCAAGGCAAGCAAGAAGTTTTGCAACCTCTTATGTAGTTCATACATGTCCATCCTAAGGTTATGGATGATGTAGTGATTGTTAAGACAACATGGGCAACTAGGACCATGAGTTTGATGAAACCCAAAGTAAGGATCACCCAAGAGGAGGGAAAGAGGGACACCCAAGATTGGGATGTTTGAGTTGGGTGGAGGTGGAGGAGGCATGTTCTCCAAGGGTGAAGTGGGTGAAAGTGGAGGCATGTTCCTCAAAGGGGAAATGGGTGAGTGTGGAGGAAAATTCTCCAAGGTTGGTGAAATTGGTGAGTTGTGAGGGGTAAATGGTGAAGTCACCAAAATATCATCAAAGTCATTCCCAAAAGGAATGCTTTGGATTGGTTGAGGTTGTGTGGTCACTTCCAAGGGTGCACTTGGAGTGAAGGGTGAAGAAAGCTCATTCATTCTAGAATTGAATGAAGAGGAGGTAGAACCAATGGAGTGGTTAGTACCATGGGTGGAAGAAGTCTTGCATGGTGTAAGAGGTGGGGAAGGTGATGAAGAAATGAGGATAGGAACATTCTCATTCTTAGGTGTGAGGAAAGGTGAAGAGTTAGGCTTAGCTACCTTAACCCTTATTTTGAGAGTTTTTCTTGGGGTGGAGGTCTTGGAAGTGTTTGAGGTTTTGGTACACACCATGGTTGATTAGGGTGGCTTAAGGTTTAGGGAAGTATGTTTGATGTGTGAAGAACATGGCAAACAAGGTGGGTTTAAATGGTTGAGGGGATGATCCAAACTAGTAATGGGTTAAAATCATTTTAGGTGAATAATGAATTTAGATACCCTAGTTTAGGAAATGTGCAGTTTATTACTGAAAATCATGCAAGGTTTACACAAAATTAAGAAAACAGTGTAAAGCAAAGATGCTGTCGTGCATAGTAACCGGCGGTTCCTTATCTAGGACCGGCGGTACCTTATCGATAAGGAACCGCGGGTCGATATGGAACCGCGACCAGAAGGTTTTCAAAAATTTCCCATCCCATTTTTTGATAAACCCAGATTTTTCCAAAAGGTTTCACAAGCCAAAGTTAACTACAGATCATAATCTAATAAGCTAACTATCAAAAGGCATGCACAGAGCAATGTAAAACACAATCATGAAGGCATAATTAACATTAAGGATCAAAGTAAATAATAATCCAAGCATAAATTAATACATAACCAAATGAAGAGAAGAGAGTCATGAAAACATCCTAGATGAGTGTTGCAAGTCACTATGAGCATAACATCTAATTCCTTGATTCACTTCTGAGGCGTTCTCGAAGAAGATGATTGAGATAAAATTGATAGTCGGAATCAACTTCATGGGAGGACAAGATGGAGATTGAAGAGGACATGAAGTTAATGAAGTTTGAGGGAGGGTTACTAGAAGACTCTTCTTGAGAAGTATTTTCGACTTGACACGAGTTCACATTGATCTCGGGTGAAATGTTCCCTTGAATGGGAGACATGACACGATCAACGGAGTGATAGGGTGAAGATAGAAGAGACGGAAAGTCAATAAGGACTCTTCTAAGAAGACGAGAAAGAAGCATTCCATAGGGCAGACTTGACTTAGGCTCAAGAATAACAAACCTAATTCTTCTAGCTATGAAAAATGCGAGATTGTAAGGAGTTGTGGTGGCAACACAATACAACATGTGTGCAAGACAAGCGGGTACTAAATCCCGATTCCCATCAAGACACATTGCATTTTCCCTAATGATTTCAGCCCAAGGAGACATGAAATCATCAATATCACTAGATAGTAATTCCCAAGGAGAGAGAGTTCGAACAACTCCTTGAAATTTACCATGAATAGGATGCTCACGAGGTTTGGAAATGGTATGAATGATGTCCGAAGAAGTTGGAAGCACGGTCACATAATGAGCATCAATAGGGGACGATTCCAAAGAGTCTAAACTCCAAGCATCGGTGAATCGACATTGACCATTAGATGGCACTCCAAGAATATCACCGAATTCTTCAAGAGTGTAAATAATGATTTTCCCCATAATGGAAAATCGTATAGACAAACCATTATTGATGCTTATCAATGTGAATGAGCTAAAGAACTCCATAAGAAACGAAGGAAATATTGGCTCATCAATATCAAGAAGACAATCAAACCCAATAGATTTAAACATGAAGCGAATAAACTCATTTGCAAAATTGGAACAAACAATGCGTCCTTCATGGAAACAACAATGTTCGAGAGACTTAGACGAGTTTTTGTGAGAGTGAATCAAAAGAGGGTGAGAGGGCATGTATGCTCGTGTTCGTTCGTGATCTTTTTGATATCTTGAAGACATGACGAGTACCTAAACACGAAAATATCTATCCAATCACTCATATGAAAAATTAAAATCAACAAACAAAGAATATGAGAATGTGTTATATCAATTTCTTGACAAACAAAGGATTGAATCCATATCATTCTCATGTTCACAATGTAGCTATTCCATTATTTACCAAGAACATATGAACTATGTTGGATCAACAATGAACTTAGAACATTGGTTTTTCAAAACAAGGTTTTTAGGTAAGCATTAACAATGTCATTACCTACTTGTTCATGGGTTCATCTCAAATCCATAATTCAACCAAAATCATTTAGCCTAAATTCGGATATGTTCTATAAGTGGGTTTTAGTGAAATCTTAATGAATATCAACCTAAGGAATCATAGTAAGATTACCATGTCAACCCACATTCCTATTAAGGTTTTAATTCAATTTCAATTTTAAAAATCCCCAATTATGAAAGGATGAACCCTAGAACAAAATAGATGAAATTGAAAGAAAATACTTACAATTAATTGATGTTAGATGAAGGATGAGTGAAACCCACAACTTGGAATCAATTAATTTGAGTGATTGAAGGTTTTGGAAGCTTCAACTATGGTGTAAAGGGTAAAACCCGTCGGCTGTGTGTTTTTGGGAGAGAGAGAGTTTGGTTTGAAAAAGAATAAAAAAACACAAACTGGCGCTCTGACAAAAGTTACTGCCCGCGGTACCTTATCGATAAGGAATCGCGGGTTTGAGCCGCGGAGATAAGGAACCGCCTACAGAGGCAGGTTTCTATCTCTGAAAAACGCCAAATTTTGAAAATCCAGTTTTTCTAAAATACTTGAAATTAAATCATGAGCCTTTTAGAATATCATTGGATCATCATAACACTAAGAAATATGCCTTAACGAAGGATTACGAGTTAAATCAAGATCGAAAAGAACCGAAACGGACAAACGACTACTCGTAGCAAAACGACTAAGTGGAGAGAAGTCAAGAGAAATGAATCAAGACTAGGATCAATGCTCAAGGGATTAATGACAATCTTCAAGTAGTTGAAACGAAGAGCTTGTGTCATATATAGTGGTTTAAGACGTGCCTTTCCGGCGAAACGTTAAACGGCTTTGGTAATGAATAAGCACAAAGCAATTATTCAAGTATAGACTAAGATCACTTTCAATAATAGTCTTAGTCTAAACCAAAATATGAGCAAAGTATTAATTCACTTTCTCTCCTACAAAGGGCCTACTAACCGTATGGGTGCAAACCATAGAAATCATGCTTGATACTTTAAGCTTCTACTAACTCACTCTACATCACCATAGTGAGTCAAGTATCCAAGCAATGAAGGTTTGAGAGGATAAGGAAAAGAAGCAGAAACCACAAATAGATGTCAAGGAAAGGATGCCGAGAACAAGCACATAGTCAAGTAATGATCAAAAGAATGATCAAAGGGCGTGTGGAAGAACGAAAGCGTACCTTGGCCACAAAGAGCAATCCATGAAGGAACAAGTGCTAAGCCCAATCAATGACTATGATGAGTACTAAGTCTTCAAGGACTAGTATCATTCCCAATCATCTTGGTATTATCATTCAAAGATGTTAAAGATCAATGAAGATGATTCTTCTAAAAGTGCAAGTAACTCAATCCACAACCAATTAAGTGATTGATCTTCATGAGTACCTACACAAAGCAAGATGCAAACTAGTAGATACATTTCAAGAGTATATCTAAAATGCATAAAGGCTACTAATCTTAAGTGGGATGCAATGTTATCAATTAAAAGACCTATTTTTCAAAGAAAACATAGTTTTGACCAAAGAGAAACTTTAGTACAACTAGACCTTCTAATTTGAGGAGACAATGGATCGATCCAAGTTTTAAAGTACAATATACTTCAAAGATCTTGAGTGACCATCGCTCTGATACCAATTGTAGAAACTAGAAGGGGGGGGGGGGTTGAATAGTTTCTCTTCGGTTGGTGACCAAATTAAAATTCCTTTCAATTTGGTTTGTATCAAAACTATCTTTTACTTAAAGCTAAGTTGCATAATGATTAGGTTCAATTGAAATGCACTAGCAAGAATAATAAGCAAGTATAATGATAATGAAATAATTAAAGAGCAAGGAAGGAGACAACCTAGTGGGAAGACACCAAGATTTATAGTAGTTCGACAACGAGGCTCTATCCTCGTTTCTACTCCACTCCTCGAGTACACCTACTCGAGATTTCTACTATATCCACAAGCTCCCTTCTCGGCGGAGAAAACCTTACATCGTTGCTTACATTATTTTCCGACACTAAGCTAAATGTCGAGACCTAATCTTTAGCTAGGACCAATCTAAACGACGTTGCCTACTTCACAATTTAACGACACAAGGCTAGATGTCGAGTTCTAATCTTAAGGTAGAACCAATCTTCACGACGTTGCCTACTTCACCATTTTACGATACAAGGCTAGATGTGGAGTTCTAATAGAAAGCTAGAACCAATCTTCACGACTCTTCACTTTGAAGCTAAGTGAGAACTTCACACAACACAACTACTAGTCACTTTAAAGTTTAGTGAGAACTCACAAGACACAACCACATCACTTTATAGTTTAGTGAGAACTCCTAATCAAATCTATTACAACTCAACTAGACTTATCCAAGTACACACATGTAGCTTGAATTTACACAACACAAATCCAAGCAAACACATATGTAATGGATGTACACAACAAATCCAAGTATTCACAAATAACTTGGATGAACACAACTAGTCCAAGTATTCATAAATACATTGGATTGACCTAAAACACCAAGGTATCATGATGAATATGACTAGCTCATAAATTCATCTTTATCACTACACTAGTGAGTGAGTGATCTTCTCATTGGACATGGTAAAGGAGGGGATCAAGAGGATAATCATATGTAAACATCCTTAACAAATTAAGTGATCATTTACTAATGATTATGCTATAGAAAATAGAAAAGGGGCTGAGAAAAACGTCCAAGAGGCTTACTGGAAAATGAGATTTGACCCACTATTTAAAGGAGACAAAGTTACAACGGATCTATAACGGCTATTGTACGCGGTACCTTATCTCACCCCGCGGTACCATATCGCTAAGGTACCGCGTAGGTACTTAAGGTACCGCCACTAGACTCCGCTCCGTTTTTTGTCTTTTAGTGGGGTGGGAATATCTGAGGTATTTAAACCCTACAAAGGATATTCTAACAGCATTTGGAATATGCCATTTTCAAATTTTCATTTTCCATTTTAATAAAACATTTTCTAGAAAAGAAAGTTTATTAAAAAGTCTTTTGTCTTATTAGCTAAAGTGAGTTTTAAGGATAATCATTTTGATGATCACTAAGTATGATTAAGAAAGGTTAGTGATATGATTATTACCTTGATGATAGTGTTAGTTAAATAATTCATTTTGTGTTTCTACACTAAATGTGTTGTATGGTTTGTTGTGATAAAAACTAAGAAAGATTAGTTAACACTAATAATGTTTTTAGGCATTACTTGCATTAACAGTAACCAACCCTTCTACTGGAAAACCTGTTGACCTTGGCTCAAATGTTAATAGAAAACCTAGTGTTAAGTATGTAGAAATGTATAGGAAACCTAGGTCACCACAAAGCCAAGTTAGTGATAGTGGAATAGGGTTCTTTTCATCTAAACCTAGGGTTATGTCTAGAAAAGCTTGTTATATATATGGGAGTTTTTCTCATTTGGCTTATAAATGTGTCAGTGCTTCAAAAGTCAACGCTGACAATAGGTCAACCATGGTCAACCCTAAACCTAATGTCCAATCTAGCTTATAGTCTCCCAAACCAGCTCCCTATTTCTCTAAAAGAACTAACTCCCATGGACATAGGCCTTTTAAAAAGACCAACACTTGGTCAAACAGACAATGGGTTCCTATAGCAAACCCTAGTTTTGGCGCTGACAGAAACAAATCACGCACTTACAGGTACAAATGTGACGCTGACAGGACCAAAATAAACGCTGACAGCTTCAAGTTTGGTATCAAAATGCCACGACTGGCTGTTGTTAGACCATATATTAGACAAATTAATGGGAGGTATTTGAAACCCATAGGACAAGGATCTAAAGCTTCATCCAGTTTGTCATGGAGACCTAAACAGGATCAAAACCCTAATTTTAATGGTTTTTCTATGACGTGTGACATGTTTAAATATCTTGAAAAAGTTATTTCTAAACCAATTGGTACAAACTGGTTGTTTAAGGCACAAAGGGATGAACAAGGGATTGTTATAATGACTAAATATGTTCTTGTTGAACAACCAAATGAATCTAAGTCGGCTCAGGCTTGGGTTCCCAAAGAAAACTAATTTGTTTTCTTTATGTACAGGGCATTCAAAAGCAGGTAAATGATTATAGATATTGGGACAGTGGATGCTCTAGGCACATGACGGGGAAGGAAGATTATTTGACTAACTTTACCCCCATTAAATATGGTGACAAAGTGTACATTGGAGGAGGATATGGTACAATTTTTGGTAAAGGCACTCTTATCACCAATAATTTGCATTTTGAAAATGTATTTCTAGTAAAAGAACTTGATTATAATTTGTTTAGTGTGTCATAAGTGTGTGACGATAAGAATAAGGTTCTTTTCACTGACACTGAGTGCTTGGTGTTAAACAAAGACTTTAAGATGCCTGATGAAAAGTTTATTGACTATAGAACACCTAGGCATAAGGACATCTATAATGTAAATCTTAATGGAATTAGGATGAACAACAATTTGTCTTGTCTGTATGCTAAAGCTTCAGTAGATGCAAGTAATCTATGGCACAGAAGGTTAGGGCACATAAACTTAAAGAACATAAACAGGCTTGTAAGACATAGTTTAGTTGATGGTTTGCCTGAAAAGGCTTTCCACAATGATCATTCTTGTGTTGCATGTCTTAAAGGCAAACAGCACAAAGTCTCATTTAAGTCTAAACTTGTGCACTCTAGTTCTAAACCACTTCACTTACTACATATGGACTTATTTAGTCCAACTAATATAGAAAGTTTAAATGGTAAATCTTTTTGTTTTGTCATAATTGATGATTTCTCTAATTTACTTGGACTTTCTTTTTAGCTTTAAAAAGTGAAACTACCACAGTTTTGATTAACTTTATTACCCAGATTGAGAAAAAGACTAGGAATAAGGTTAAAATACTTAGAGGTGATAATGGTGGTGAGTTTAAAAACCAATTGTTAGATGACTTCTGTGTCAATAAAGGGATTACTAGGCAGTTTAGCATAGCTAGAATCCCACAACAAAATGGGGTGGCGGAAAGGAAGATTAGAACACTCATAGAAGCAGCTAGGAAAATGTTGGCTGATGCTCATTTTCCCATTGCTTTTTCGGCTGAGGCTGTGAATACAACATGTTATGTTTAGAATAGAGCTTTGGTCAACAAAATGCATAACAAGACACCTTATGAGCTATTCTAGAATAGGAAACCTAATATAGGTTTTCTTAAACCCTTTGGATGTCATGTAGTGATTTTGGATACTAGTGATGCCTTAGGGAAGTTTAGTGACAAAGGTGATGAAGGCTATTTTATGGGCTATTCAGTGCAGAGTAAAGGATATAGGATTTACAATAAGAAAGAAAAACGTATACTTGAAAAGGTACATGTTAATTTTTAGAAAGTAAACCTAGTGATCCTAAGAGTGGACCAAATAGGTTCTTTGATTTAGAACCTTTATCTAGAACCTTGAATTATATGCCTGTTACTAATCCGGACATTATGAAAGAGGATTCAAATGTTGTGGAAGAACCTATTGTTGAAATTTTAGGTACACAAGTTGAACGGGTACAAGGATCACATGCAGCCAAATTAGACCCCATACTTGAGTATGTTACCATTCCTATATGGACTGATGGATTTGCACAAGTTGTTGCTGCTGCTAAGGAGAAAGTTGGTCCACAAGAAAAACTAATTGATGAAAACATGCATGAATCTTCAAGCGCTGATAAAGGCAAATCCGACGCTGACAGGTTAAACTCAGACGCTGATAGATCAGACGCTGACAATATGTTTGGGCATCCATTCTATTCCAATACTTTTGAACAAGTTGAACCTTCCAAAGTTCATGAAGAGGTTCATTCTAGTGGTGATGGAGGAGGATATAAAGATGATATTGGAAACATGGAGACTGAGATTGAAAAGAACACACTCATTGAAGGAGGAACACTTACATCTACTATCAAAAATCATCCTCATTCTCTAATCATTGGTGATGTTTTGTCTGTTGTTCATACAAGAAGGTCTCATCAGAATCAAGGAGGTTTTATTGCCAATATCCACATGAAGGTTGATACCCCTCTTGTACAGGCATGTTTGTTTGCTTGTTTTATGTCACAACAAGAACCTAAGAATATTTTTGATGCTCTCAAAGAACCAAGTTGGGTGGAAGTAATGAAAAATGAGCTTCACCAATTTGCTATTCAAGATGTTTGGGAGTTAGTGGACTGTCCTAGGTATGTAAGACCTATAGGGACAAGATGGGTTCTTAGAAACAACAAAGATGAAAGAGGGATTGTGATCAGAAACAAGGCACGTTTAGTTGCTCAAGGCTATACACAAGAAGAGGGAATAGACTATGAAGAGGTTTTTGCACCTGTTGCAAGGATTGAAGCAATAAGGATTTTCCTAACCTATGCTTCTTGCACGGGCTTCATAGTTTATCAAATGGATGTGAAGAGTGCTTTTCTTTATGGCACAATTGCAGAGGAGGTTTATGCCATGCAGCCTCCTGGTTTTGAAGACTCAGAGCATCCAGACAAAGTGTATGGGGTGAAGAAAGCAATGTATGAACTTCATCAAGCCCTAAGAGCATGGTATGGAACATTGTTCACCTATCTGGTGGAAAATGGATTTAAGAGGGGCACCATAGACCAGACTTTATTTACCAAGAAGGCTGGTAAAGATTTTCTACTTGTTCAGGTCTATGTTGATGATATCATCTTTGGTTAATCAAATCCAAAAATTAGTGAAGACTTTACCAAGCTCATGACAAACAAATTCAAGATGAGTGCAATGGGAGAGATGAAATTCTTTCTAGGGTTACAAGTTCAACAGAAAGAAGATGGTATCTTTATCTCTCAAGATAAGTATGTAGAAGAAATCTTGAAAAAGTTTGGATTTTCTCCACATGAAAAACGGGCTAGCACACCTATGGATAGGGAACACCCTTAGGGAAAGATTGGAGATGGAAAAGAAGTGGATGTCATGCACTATAGATTAATGATTGGATCATTGATGTATCTTACAGCCTCAAGACCTGACATTGTGTTTGCTGTGTGTGCATGTGCACGTCATCAAGTGAATCCTAAGGAATGCCATCTTCATGCTGTTAAAAGAATTTTTAGATACCTTAGGTGCTATCCCTCTTTGGGATTCTGGTATCCTAAAGATTCTCCCTTGGGGCTTATTGGCTATTCAGACAGTGATTATGGAGGTGACAAGTTTGATAGAAAATCCATAACTGGTGGATGCCAATTCCTTGGAAGCAGGTCAATATCTTGGCAATGCAAGAAACAAACAGTGGTGGCTAATTCTACAATTGAAGCTGAGTATGTGGCTGCAGCTGCATGTTGTGGATAAGTATTATGGATTCAGAACTGATGTAGCGTGAAATAACAAAGTAACAAAGATAAGTAATTGGATCTGTTGATTCAAAAAGAATATCAGAAACAACTCTTCCAACTATCGTTGATTCAAAAAGAATACCGATAATCAGGTAAACTCCAACAATCGTTGATTCAACGAATACCCAATTATTAGGATGAAATCAAACAATAAACCCTAACCTAGATTTAAGTTGATTAACAAAAGACTAAAAGTCTGTATTTTTTTATTCATAACTTCATAATAATTCAATACAAATAAATCCTAATTTTATAGGAAAACTAAACTTGGGAAAAAAGAAAACAATATTCTTCCCAAAAAACACAAAATAACAAAATTAAATAAAAGATACCACAAAATAAGAAAACTAAATAAAAGATATCAACCAGTTTATTCTTGTTCCCCGTCATTCTCCCTCACTTCAAAAAACTCGTCCTCGAGTTTGTCTCACTTGTCCCTTGTACTCGTAGAATCCAAATTTGTATCCCTAGCATCAAATTACCGTTATTTATAATGAATCAACCTCGAATCTTGATTGTCTTCAAACCCAATGTATTGACCATTGTAGTTCGGATCATTGTAGAACAAAGATTATTGGCCACAACTACACTGTATTCAATGTTGTCTTTTTCCCCACCAAATTCTTTTTTCCCCGTAAATCCTTCTTTTTCCTCAATGACATCTTCGTAGACTAGCATCGGTTCTTCTTCATATTCATCAAATATGGGAGGTCCATCATAATCATCACCACCAGCCGCACCATAATCTTCCCATTCATCAGAAGATGAACAATCAACCTCAAAAACGGATATTCTAACATCTTAATCAGGAACTTCGGCTCTGATACCAACTGATGTAGCATGAAATAACAAAGTAACAAAGATAAGTAATTGGATCTGTTGATTCAAAAAGAATACGAGAAACAACTCTTCCAACTATCGTTGATTCAAAAAGAATACCGATAATCAGGTAAACTCCAACAATCGTTGATTCAACGAAATACCCGACTATTAGGATGAAATCAAACAATAAACCCTAACTTGGATTTAAGTTGACTAACAAAAGACTAAAAGTCTGTATTTTTTTATTCATAACTTCATAATAATTCAATACAAAATAAATCATAATTTTATAGGAAAACTAAACTTGGGAAAAAAAAAACAATATTCTTCCCAAAAAACACAAAATAAGAAAATTAAATAAAAGATACCACAAAATAAGAAAACTAAATAAAAGATATCAACCAGTTTATTCTTGTTCCCCATCAAGAACCAACTGTTGGATTATGGGTATAATTTTATGCATACCAAGATTTTTGTAGACAATAACCATATATTATGCATTTTTAAGAATCCTATACATCATTCTAAAACAAAACACATAGAAATTGGACATCATTTTATAAGAGATTGTTTTGAAAAAGGTTTAATACAACCAGATAGGGTTGACACTGAAGAAAATGTGGCAGATTTGTTAACTAAACCTTTTGATGCTGGGAGGTTTCAGTACTTGGTAATAAGTATTGGAATGATCAATCTTACCTAAAATGTGTTTTTGGAACTTATTGTAAAAGTATGTACAAGATATGCACTGTTATTGGTCTTTGTAAAAGTATTAGGTCTTTCCACTATTATTTTCTAACGCTGACAAAGTTTGTAGAGACGCTGACAAGTGTTTAGATTGACGCTGACAAGTGTTTGTTAAGACACTGACAAAGTGTTTAGACAGACGCTGACAAGTGTTTATTGAGACGCTGATAAGTGTTAAAATGTACGCTGACAGAAACATGTTAGTTTTTGTGGTTTTTCCTCTAATCATGCAGGATTGTGAGTATTGTACAATTGGATACAGATTTCCTTATGTATCTTTTGAGCTTCAAGTACTGCGTCAAAGGTTTATGGATGACGGTTGGAATATCATTCCAATCTTGACATAAATTTTTAATTGCATATTTTATTTTTGGCAACTTTATATATCATAGTTTAAGGGGAGGTTTAGGCTACCTTTAGGATCTTGGGTATTCTTAGAATGCTCTTATCACAATTCTAGATTGTTTCCACATGTGAGTGGGGATTAGAAATAGTGAAGACTTCTTCTTTAAGAATTTGTTGGAATTTCTAATCCTTGAGGCACTGTAGCATGCACAGTTTTATACTTTGTATACTGCCAAGACTTTTTTACCTAGATTTGGTATTGGTCAGATGGGAGACTTGGTATATATATTTATAATGGGTCACCCTGGGAGTTACAAAGTGTTTAGATGGAGATTACTTCATCTCTAAGGACTTACTTTGGCAAGGTTCACCTCAGGGCAATTATGTCTATCTTGCTTATGCAAGTGTGTATAATTGAACAGAGAATGCTATTTTCAGTCTGTGTCAGATTTTAAGTTATCTTCATTAGGGTAAATATCTTTGTAAAGGTCTTTTTATTTTTCTTTATTTTATTTTTGGCCACTGACATATTTTACTCCAGACGCTGATAGGACCAATTTGAACGTTGACATGGCAAAATTTACACGCTGACAAGATATAGCTGTTAAGCTGACAATTAATTTTTGACCGTTGACAACATCGGGTCCTACCCAGTTGTTATTTTTGACGAAAATTTGGGCCGTAATTTTAACAACTTGGTAACTTCTTATTAATGCAAGGATAAGTTAAATATTTTCAAGATTTACATCATTACTTTTTGAATATCTTTGCCTTCTTTTTCAACCAATAGTGTGCTAGTTTCTTTACTATAAAGACGGCTCATATTGTTTCAATAGGGTAACAACTATTCTTGTCTAGCAAACCTTTCTAACCTTCATACCTTCATTATTTGTCACTTACAAGTTTTCATATACATTTCAAATGGCCCCAAAGTTTAAACCAGATAATGTGGAGTTGGAATTCAAGAGTCAGCATAATATGGTGGCGTATTTGGTTGCTGATAATAATCTTCATCCTCAATATACTGAGATGGTTACGTATTTGATGCTTCTCCTCTAAGGTATGCTCTTACTCACACTCCACTTGTCCCTATCACACACATCAAGCAATTTTGGAACACTATTCATTCCAAAACAGTTGATGGAGTGATTACATTATATGCTACTATTCATGGGGCTGAATGGGTGGTTATTGAAGCCTTGTTTCGCCAAGCTTTGCATCTTCATGATGATGATGGTATAACCACACTTCCCATAGACGAGCTAGAGTTGGGACTTCGAGGCTTGGGGTATGATTTGCCCCCTATTGGGCACTTAAACCGTTATACCAAACAACAATTTCCTCTAGCCTGAAAGTTCCTCATTCATGTCACCCTTCAATGTTTAAGTCCCAAATGCTCTTCATTCAATGAGATCAACAGATCTATCGGGAGTGCCATTGTTTGTCTTGCAAGAGGGCAAAATTATAATTTTTCCAAAATGATTATTGATGGCATGTTTCATAACAAGGGTACCAAGATGACTCTTGCGTATCCTAGATTTTTGCAAATGATTTTTGAAATGCAAGGCTATTGTACCAGGGACCATGATCATTTTTATAAGGTCCCTGAACAAAAGAAAACTATTTTTGGCAACATCAATTCACCACCCTATAGGGATTTGCCTCTTACCCCAGCTATGCATGTTGTCATCTTGGCAGCTACAAATCCTCCACTACCACCACCACAACTTGCTCAAGACCCTATTCCAGACCAAACACCATCACCACAACCCATGCATATTGACCCTCCATCCCCAGGCGCTGACATTCCAAATATCAACGATGATAACCCCAACCCCAACGCTGATACGACCAATCTTGACGCTGACACCCTTCACCCACAATCCCAACAGACCTTCATTCATCTTCCTCTGAACTCCATGATTATAGGTTAGAAAAACGACAAACGATTGCTGGAGTGTTCTCCTCTAGTGGTCCTAGCCATGTTGCAAAGAGAACCACCACCACAAGTGTGGTTGGTGCTATGGGTGAGGCTGGGACTAGTGGTACTCGCTTAGATGCAGGCCACGTCAGTCCCACCATCTTTAATTCCACACCCATGCTCAATGAGTCTCTTATGGGAGGGCAACTTCCCATACTAGAGGAGGGCAGTATGGAACCCTTATCAGTAATGGAATTGACGATGGCTTGTATGACCTTGCAAAAGCAAAATATGAACCTTGTACAGGTTGTCAATGCTCAAGGACGTGAACTCATTTCATTGAGGGAGCGTATAGCTGTTTTGGAGGCTGACAAAGTTCGCATTAGGCAGTAGGATTCTTCCAAAGGGGAAGGTGAACAGCTTCATGTCAGTGAAAAAGGCTCCCATGAAGGTGCTTCTTTTGGAAATTCATTGGATGTAGCTAAAGCCCTTACTAGTTTGAAAGAGCAAAGAGGTTTTGATGCTTCACTAGTTACTCCTACAAAGTTGACGTTTATAGAAATGATGGAGCAATTCACAAAGTCAAGCGTTGATAAGAACAAACCAAGCGATGACATTCAGGATTTGGACGTTGACACAAGTGCAGGTGTAGTTGGTGTATCCTAGTCATCAACTATCATTAAAGATGTGTCTACACAAGTACCATCAACTTCTTTACCTTCTATTGATGCATTGGATGAAGGTAAAGGTATTATGGTAGAAGCAGAGGTTCCCAAGGATGTAGCTCAGGTGCATTTTGATTCCATTTTAGCTGCACAAATTGAGGAAAAGGAGAAGATGAAGAAGACTGCTATTGAGTCACAAATTTTGACTACTTCTGAAAGTAATAAGGAAGTCAGTGATGGTAAGAGTATTGATTCAAGTGTAATGATACTTGAAGAGCAAGAGAGACTAGAATATAGGGAGGCGTTGGGTTTACAGAAGCTCAGAGAATTGAAGTTGAAGTTTGATTTGAATATACCTAAGATTGCTGAGCTTTTCTTTAAGTATGAGTATGAAGTTTTGTGTGATCCAAATGTTTCTATGTCTGAGTAGATTTGGTGTCTTGAAGGGATATTGAAGTTGCAGGATGATCTTAAGGTATGGGAGAAATAAACCTAGCAATATCAAATTAGAATCCAAAACAGTAAGGAGAGAGTTGTATTATTTGCTGTTAAGGAATTATCAAATTAGGTGGACTTATGCAAAGTTTAGAGGTCTTAGTTTTGAACAATTGGAGTGTTTAGCTTATCCTATTTGGGATTCTTTGTGTAAGGATATAACTTTTGAGCTGCTCTCAAAGGAAAGACAAAAGGAAATGGAGGAACAGATGAGGATTAAGAAGGCATCTATAGTTCCTAGGCCTGTGAAGAAGGGATTGCCAATTGAGTTTCCAAAGCTTGATCCATTGAATCCAAGTGAGGCTGTTTTAAGGAAGAGTATGAAGCTTTCACAATTGGAGGCTTCAAATCTTGTAGAAGTGTTGCCACTTGACTTTAGAAACCCCATATTTAACTATGAAGAAGATGCAAGTGGTTTTTGGAAGATCACCAGGACTGGTGATAAGGTACACACTTTCACTTCTTTCATGTCTATGTTTGCTAGTTTTGATAGAGAAGACTTGGTCGACCTATGGTCATTGATGAAGGCCAAGTATGAGACTGAAGAGCCTACTTCAGTTAATGGAATAAAGATTTGGTCCACATTCAACAGAATGATTGAGCCAAATGAAGCTGATCCAATTTAGTTGGATCTGGATGCTATTAGTGGGATGACATGGCGTATCTACTCAGCTGCTGGTGTTTATCATCTTAGTACATCCAAATTTTCAGAATATCTTTTGGTTGATGCTGAATATCCTATGTCACAAGATGTTTTGAAGTTGATGATATCTACACCATTGGAGGTTGATTATACCAGTGATGTTACTAAGGATTTGGTTAGATTTATTTATTCCCTTATTAAGAAAGAAGATTAGTTTGTAAGAATCCTCCTTGTATTTTGTTTTTATTATGAAACTTCATTACTAGAGTAGATATCAAGTTTAGGGGAGGATTGTTAGGAATAAAAATGGCTAAGTCACTGGGACGCTGACAAGAAGAACTTACACGCTGACAAGAGATAATAAGGCGCTAACAGCTGGACACTGACAAGAGATATTGAAGCGCTGACAAGAAGGAGTTCACCCACTGATATAATACTTAGTCTACACGTTTTGTACTTTGAGTAAAGATATGTTTGACATTGTATTTTTTATGTTTATCTTTACCTAAAATAGTTGATACGTAGACTCTTGTACAAGGTTCCTTATTCTATAAAAGGAGGCCTTTAGGTTTTAGTTAAACATATGTTTTCCACTTTCATTGTACGCATGTTTTGATCATTAATCAAAGTGAAAGTTTGGGTTATTCTGTTTTGTGTGTTCTTGTTCTAAGTGTTAAATTCCGCATAGCACTTAGATTGTTTCATAACAAAAAGTTTCTCTAAGTGTTAATCTTGATTCAATCTCGTTAACACAAAGCTAATCGATCTAAGTTTGGGATTAACAATACCTTCCTTTATTTAGTCCATGACCATGGCAGTTTCTGGGTAGTTCTTTCATTCTTAACCATGCGTTAGTGAGATTTTCTTGATCTTGCTGAGAAAAGCTACGGATTTCTCAGAGGAGTTTTTCAAATAGGACAGCAGGAAAGAATCGGCTAAAGCGTATCTAAGACCTTCCCATGTTTGAATGGTTTCTTCATTAAGTTCGTCGAGCCATGACTTGGCGTCTCCACTAAGGGATGATAGAAACATCATGAGTTGAGGATCTGTTTGTCCTTCTCCATAATTGAACATTTTGCAAATTTCGCTAAATTCATGGATGGGTTTGTGAGGATCGGTTTTTATTCGACCATCAAATTGGTTGTTTTTTACAAGTGTCAAATGGTTTACTTTGATTGCAAAGTCGTTTGCAATTTCATGTAGAACAATTGCAAAGCCAGGCGTTGGTGCTACAACTCTATCAGTTGACCACATTGGTTCATCATCGGTGTCTGACATTGGATCGTAACGTTTGATGAGTTTAGTGAGAAATAGAAATTGAGATAGGTTGTTAAAAGGTTGGTTGATTTCACGAGGTTGAGGTTGCTCGTGTCTCCTATCTAAAGGTACATGGCGATGAAGTCTACATAACCTTCGGTTAAGGATATGCTCAGGTTCTGATAACGGTAATACTGGTGTAGTTTCGGATGAACGAGTGTGCATCCAAAAATGGTTTTGGGTTACAGTTGGAATGTGCGTTGCACTTTTGAAATGTGCGGTGTACTTTGGTTCGCTACAGGAAGTGCGGCGCACTTTTGGGTTGTGCGACATACTTTCTGTACTGAAAGAAAAATTTTAGGTTGTTTCGAGTGAGAAATGGTTCAATTCTTCAAGGATTATGAAAACTTTGGTCACAAAACAAGATTGTAAGTCCCCGTCAACGGCGCGAAAAACTTGATGTTCGTTTCGCAAGTCTTAAATTTTTAACAAGGTTTGACAAAATAAGGGACTAGAATACAAACACGGGCAAGTATACCCTTTTGTTCGTAATATAGTTTTTTAGTGGTAAGCCATGATCGTTCACAAGGACTTAGTTTCGTTTTGGTAATCAATATAATAATTGAAGAAAGAAATGATTGAAATAGTAACAATAATAACAAGTATGACTTATATGGGATAGTTCGTATAAGTTCGTGATGATGATAATAATGATCGAGATATGTTTAGTTAGGTAAAGAGTGATAATCAATTTTTGTCAAAATGGTACTTCCACAATTCACCTTGGTATGATTCAAGACTTATGTTTGATTAAGCGACTAAGCTTAAAACAAGTTTCTAATAAGTTCAATATTTTATCAAAGTATCTAAGCGGATCTCTCCAACGAAAGATTCAAAACCATAGACAAGTTCTTAAAAACTTATTATAATAACTTGAGTCTCTAGACGTCAAATTATCGTAACAAATCAACTTTAGATAAAATATGGTAATAGAACTAAGTGGCAAAATGGTTCTACAACATTAGCTTCAAATCAATTATAAAGGATCATATCATAGCATCATCACTAGTTATACTCACATACCCATATAGTCACAAATTGTTTAGCCTAACATATTAATCAAAGTAACAAATGGAAAAGATTAAGAGAACATCATACTTAGATTGATCGAATGAACGAGTACACAAGTGTCACGATTGTATCATCTTTCCAAGGACCAAAGAGTAAGATACTCTCGTTACAAGTATTTCCCAAAAATGAAATATACTAAAATATAAATAAGAAAGCTAAGAATACTCGGATTTGCAGAGTAATAGTTGAGAGGTGTGTGTAAAATGAGATGAGAGGGTCCCAATTTATATTGCAGACTGGGGGTAAATGTGCACCGCACTTCTCCAAAAGTGCGCCGCACTTTGAAGGTGGGAATTGTGCGCCGCACTTCTGAGTTTATGCGCTATACTTTTGTGTGTTCCAGAATCTTCTCATATAATCTTTATTACTTGCACTTCAAGGACTCTTCTTTTTGTTTCTTTACTTTGTTCCTTCAAACTTTATACCTGCATATAAAACACAATGTATTAAGTATCTAAAGTTCTTATTTATAATACAGTGTGGCATAATAGTAACGGATTAAATATGAATATTTAGGTCATTATCAATTATTCAACCCCTTCCATGCTTAGCAATATGTCATAACTAGCACCTTGTTGTGATTGTTCCAGTGCTAACATAAGTACTTGGTCGGCATTCAGCTACATTTACAAACTTTCTCCATATTTCCTAAGGACCACTATTTCTAGCTATGGAATGTCCTTGGGAAGATTCCTCCGATTCAAGAAGAATCATTGGACTTTAACCTATCCTACCATCCTTATGTCACCACAATCGTCACCGTCGTGAAATAGATAAGGTATGGGCCAGTATATGTCACCATGAAATCTATTTTGATATCCAAATCCATTTTGCTCCCCCTTAACATATGCCATGATATTCGAAAATATTTCGCATATGTTGGGATGAGTCAGCACATTAAGTCAAACCATTGAATTAATTTATCTAATATTAACTCACATTTTCTCCCCTATATTAAAAATATTAACCCAACCGATGTTTTTAATATCAACTAATTTAATGAAATTTTAAGAAAATCTGGGAAGAAAAATGCAAATCCGATTATCTCCATAATTTTCACATGCTCCCCCTTAAATTAATGAGGTTCTACTTGATACGCAAATAAAATAATTCACGAGCTAAGATCATATATGATAATGTATTCACAAGATTAATAATTTATGAGGTTGGACCTGAATGATGAGAACATCATATGATAGAATCACGTGGTTCTTGTTAGCGAATGTTGGTCTCCCCCGTAACGTCTGAAGTTATCTCTTGACACCACATATACGAATGGTATCGTTGTCTTGATACCGATTGTAAACTTGGTTATGAAGTCTTTACACCAATTGAAAGATGAATACTTCGTCTTGATACCAATTTATGATATGACGGGCATGACACCAATTGGTAACACCGGCAAGTCACAAAGCATCAGCATCAAAGAATCTCAATGCTTGACAATTGCTCCCCCTCAATTGTTGACCCGTGTTCTATCTAAAGAGTTGTATTCGTCGTTTGAGTAGTCGTATCATCGAGTATGTAGATACCAATAGTAAAGAACTTCGATTTGTGGAGATGATAACTTCATAAAAACAAGATTTCTCTCGATTAAACAAATAAATGCACTAAAGCGTACATATATTTGTGTTAGATTATGTTATTACGTAATCACAATCCCGTACATGGCTATAAAGTAAACCATGCCCGAGAAAATTAATTCCCGTTGTTGAGTCAAAGCTTTCGGGTGAAATGCTTGACTTGAATATGAAAAGCGGGTTACTATCTGAAATAATAGCAAGCCATATTGAGCATGTTTTAAAACGTTAAACTTCTGCTCGAACTTTATTTACAACCTGTGTCATTATTGAACGACATTTCTAGGATCGTAAATATTATCGATTTCAGAAGACGTGCCCTTTTTATCAAAACATTGAGTTATAGTCTGATATTTAAGTGTAAGTCATTTTGCATGAGCTTAAAAACTTCGAATGTTTTTAATATAAGCTCATGCCCGAAAAAAATTAATTTCTCGTTATGAGGATAAGTTATCATCGGCGATAAACTTTTCTTTATTTGAAGATCGGGTCACGGTCTATTATTTGACTATGAGCCATTTATACACGAGCTTAAACTTTTGAATAGTTGTAATTCCAGCTCTTGTCCGAGAAAGTTTAATTTCTCGTTTTGAGGTTAAGTTATTGTTGACGAGATAAACTTCCCATATTGAAGTCCGGGTCATCATCTACCATTTAAAGACGAGCCATATATACGAGCTTAAAACTTTTGAATTGTTTTAATTCTAGCTCGTGTCCGAGAAAGTTTAATTTCTTGTTTTGAGGTTAAGTTATCGTTGAATAGATAAAGTTCCCTTTCTTTGAAGACCGGGTCATCGTCTGTCATTTAACGACGAACCATGTACACGAGCTTAAATATAAAACCCGCATAAAATAATGAAACACTAAATACACGAAAACACGGATAAATTAAAAGTTTATAATTAATTAAAACACGACACTTATCATGAATATTAAATGAACAAATACAAGTATTACGTATATTCTTATTTAATTATGACAAGTATTTACGTAAGTATTTACGTATAATAACATTTCACGACAGAGGATTAACACGAGTTTAAAACATGAACATGTGCCATGAAAAATAAAACACGAGAATCAACATAGCATGAATATGAAATACATAAACATAATAGGGGTGTTTGGCCGGATTTAAAGAGAAAGACAAAAAGGGCCCAAAGGCCCGGTCCACTAAGGAAACCTAAACAAAAACATACGTATGGTTTTTAGTCACTTTTACAACAAACAAGAAAACATACCAAAAACCCTAATGATAATGGTGGCCGCCGGTCTTAGAAAAGGAAAAGAAGGAGAGAAAATGTGGTTTAAATATTGATTTATTGAAGGGCGTTCGTGTTTGTCATGGCTTGTTCTTAATTATCCGATACATCATCAAACTTTTCTTTCTCTTATTTATGAATCATCGAATTTAATTAAAAGGATGATAAGAACACATGTGTCCTAAAATTTAACAAGATAAAATCAGGTTTGTTAGTTTGAATGGCATGGAAACCGAGAGCACCAAGCTCTCGGTGGGGTTTTGGTGCAAACTGGTCGCAGCAGGGGCTAGGGTGGCTTACCAGTCGCAACCCCTAGAGGGTCACGGTGACTGGTGGAGTACCGCTAGTGGGACAAAAAAAACCAACAGCAGCAACCACAGCTGGCACTGTGGCCTTGCAGTGGCGACAGTAGGCTAAGCAGTGGCACCAGTGCAGCAGGGGGCTGCTACTGCCGGTGGGAGGACTTGAGCTGTCGGAGGGGTTTATTGACTAGGTTGTGGGAACCCGCAGCAAGGGCTGCGGGGTGATGATGTTTGGTTGGTTCGGGTAAAACGAAACAAGGGGAAAGGGGGCGGTTAGATTTATTTCTTCCTACTTATTAAACAACCTATTATATTTGGATTTATTAAAATAGATTATTTAGTTTTAACGTAATTATTCATGACGAATTAAATCATGATTATTAAAAAGGGATTTTAAGACGTGGCTTATTTATTATGGGCGTATATAAGTTTTGGTTTAAGTAACACTTGGTATGGAGTCATGACTTATCGATAACATGCTTTTAGGTTATACTAGAGTAACACGGGCTTATTCATTTTATTTATCTTAATTGGAAATTATTATCGAGGTTCAAGGCTTAGCTATAATTAATTGAATTCATGAAATATATATTATTTATATTGATTATAATATATGACATGTTATTTAATATTAAATTACAATCCATGACATAATATTAATTATAGTGAATTACGTTTAACCATGGTTTAATTAAATTAATATCTACTTTAATTTAATTATACAATTATCAGTTATGGTAAAATTTTAATACAAAGAAAAAAACCCTAATTTTTTCATCAATGGCGGCAGAAAAAAAACCTTCTCTTGTGATTTGATTTTTTTGATCTATTAATCTGAATACCTTATAACAATGCTGTTTTCTCGTTTAATCTTGGATTAATCTTGAGTTAACATAGTTTTTATTTGGTTGAAATTTTTTTTAGGGTTTCTTTAATCGGTTGTCTTTTTTGTTTTTTTTCCAGTGCGCGTTGTGTGAAGGCGGTGGTTAAGTTTTCTAGGTTGTTTCGTGTGACTCTGTTCGTATTCATATAAATTCGTTGTGTGTGTCACGTGTTACCTGCACGATTGGCTCGTTAGTTTTCCATTGTAATCGCATATTAGGGTTTGGTTTTTCTTGTGTTTAGGATTTCTTTTTCGTTACTGTTGATTAGGGTTTCGTTGCTTATAATGGAATCTAATGATTATTCATTGATGGATGTGGATGCAAAGGCTGCGTTACTTAATAAGATGCAGCCTTGTACGATTGATGTAATTGGTAAGGTCTTTGGGATACCACTGCACACGGTGGCTGAAATTCGTGAGTTCATGCACAATTTAAAGTTGAAGAAATTTGCTTTATGTTCGTTGGTATCCAATGAACGATTGAAGGAGATCTTTAATTTGTTATGTGCGTATGAAGCTGATTTGATGGTCAAGTTGGGTAGTTCGAATGTTGATCAGACTAAGGTTCATACAAACCATAATGGTGACCTATATAGCCATGTTACTATGCGTCAACCAGTTAAGGATAGGCAGGATCTACTGGATGAGTTTGTTAGTGTATCCTCGCCTTTGGTGTCTAAATTCCTGGATGGGGAAACTAGTTTCTCGCTGGCTGATGGAAACCCTAATTTGGGTATGCATGTTAATGAAGGGGTATCGTTTGCTGGTGACGATTTTGCATCAAGGACGGAACAAACAGGGATTGGTGGGCAGCATAAGTATGGTGATGATTCTTTTTGGTCTACTAGTCCGACTATTTCAGTTCCGAGTTCAAATAATGTTTCTCGGTAAGTGAATGGGTCGGCTGGGAATGGTTCTCAACATGTGATTGTTGCTGGTGCTCCGTTTGTTCAGGTTGCTTTGGTGTCTTACGCTGGTATTGCTTCGCCTTCGAAAGGTAATACTAGCTTTAAGTTTACACAAGTGGACAATGTATTTGAAGGGTTGGAAATTTCTATTCAGCATCGTGTTATTCAAAATGTGGGGAATCGGTTTGAAAATACTCTATATGGATACTTCATTGGTAAACGTGAAGCTTTTCCTGTGGTTGAATACTATGTTAAGAACAATTGGGCGAAGTATGGGCTTAAGAGAATTATGCTTAATGCTAAAGGTTTTTTCTTTTTCAAATTTGACTCAAGCTCTGGTTTGGAAAGTGTTCTTGAAGGTGGACCTTGGATGATTAGGAATAATCCAATTATTCTTAAGAGATGGGCGATGAATACTTGTTTACTTAAGGAGGAGTTGACCCGTGTTCTGGTTTAGATTAAATTGCATGATGTTCCTTTAGAAATTTTTGATGAGGAAGGTATTAGTATTCTTGGATCTTATTTGTGGAAGCCAATAATGTTGGATACTTATACTAGTGCTATGTGTAAGGAGTCATGGGGCCGGAGCAGTTTTGCAAGATGTCTCATTGAGGTTAGTTCTGAGGCTCCTTTACGTGAATCAATTAGTGTTGGTATTCCATTACTAGATGGTACGGGTTTCAATAAGGATACTATTATGGTTGAGTATGAATGGTAACTTCCTAGGTGCGATAAGTGTAAGATTTTTGGGCATTCTATTGCGTCGTGTCCTGCTATGGTGGTGGCTCCTAACGAAGTTGCTAATGGTAATGATGGATTTCAGCAAGTGGTTAACAGAAAGAAGAAAACCAATAATGCTAGTAATAAAGTGGGCCTCTAACCTGGTAAGAAGTTTGTGTATGTCCGAAGGCTGATGGTAAGAATGTTAAGGGAAAATCTCAAGTGGAAAGACCTAATACGTCAACTAGTGGTCCAGAGAGGAATAGTGAGGGTTTGCATGGGTCGACTTCTGATCTGAATAGGCCGTTGGTTAAGCCTAGTTCTAAGGCTGCTTCTTTCCCGCAGGCTGCTCCCGTTGTGATTTCTAATCCCTATGATGCTTTATCTACTCTTAATAAGGAGGATAATGGTAAATCTAAGATTACTGTTTCAGATGATGAGGAGGATGTGGAGAATATTTATGATGAGCGGCAAATCTTATGAATGTTTCTCAATCAGGGGCAAGCACTCCTGCTGGTAACATTTTTAATTCGCTTCTTGGAATATACGGGGCTTGAACCAGTCCCCTAAGCAGAGAGAGGTTCGACAGGTGGTTACTAAGAATAATTTAAGCGTCTGTGCTATTTTGGAGTCTCATGTTGATGTATCTACTGTCTATGATACATGTTGTAAGGTTTGTAGGAGATAGAAGTGGATTTCTAATGGTAGCTTGTGTACTAAAGGTTCTCGTATTATTGTTGGTTGGAATGATGATATGGTTGATGTTGGTGTTATGGCTCAAACGGAACAAGTTATTCATTGCCAGATTAATACTCGGGCTGATCAAGAAAACCATTTTCTGTTCTTTTGTGTATGCTGCTAATTACTATATGGATCGTCGTGTGTTATGGAATAATCTTGCTGCTCATGCTTATCTTATGCGTGATAAGCCATGGGTTTTGATGGGTGATTTCAATGCTGCTCTTATTCTTGAGGACCACTCTTATGGTGGGTATGAGTCGAATATTGCTATGCGTGAATTCAAAGATTGTGTTCAACTCATGGAGGTTATGGATGTTAATGCTACTGGTCTTCATTTCACATAGAATCAAAAACCTCAGGGTGATTGTGGTGTTCTTAAGAAGATTGACAGGATTATGTCTAACATGGTGTTTATTGATGAGTTTTCGGGTTCTCTTGCGGTGTTTCAACCTTATCGAATATCGGATCATTCTCCGTGTGTGCTTCGTATTCCTAAGGTTAGTAGACCGAAGCCAAAACCTTTCAAATTCTCTAATTTTCTTGTTCATAAGGAAGGGTTTTATTCTGCGGTCTTGAATGGGTGGAATCTGAGTGTGTCGGGTTGTGCTATGTGTCGTGTGGTTAAACGTCTGAAACATCTTAAAGCGCCATTTCGCAAGTTGCTCCATGTGAATGGTAATCTTCATGCTCGTGTGATTCGGACTAGGGATGAGCTTGACGCGTCCCAAAGGAATCTTGATTTAGATTTATCAAATACTGATGTCCGTGAAGCTCATGCTCGGTGTCTTTTGGCGTTTAAAGAAGCGTCTCTTGATGAGGAAAGGTCTTTAAAGCTGAAAGCTAAGATTGAGTGGCTTCATGTGGGTGATGCTAATACAGCTTACTTTCATAAAATTGTTAAGTGTTCTAATGCCCGTAATAGGATTGATATCGTGCGCGATATGTCTAATGTGTTGTGTGAAGGTAATGATGTTGTGAATGCGTTTGTTGCATATTATGAGTAGTTTCTTGGTTTGGAGAGTTCTTCTATCCCTTTGGAATCACAGGATTTGTTCTCTAATGTTCTCGATGCGCAGCGTGCTTTGGTTATGGTTCAGGTGGTGTAGGATGCTGAGATTAAGAATGCTCTGTTCTCGATGGGTGCTGATAAAGCTCCTGGTCCGGATGGATTTACGGCTGCGTTTTTTAAGAATGCATGGGATATTGTGGGTGGTGATGTTACATGTGTTATTCGGGACTTCTTCACTAATGGTAAGTTGCTTAAGGACATAAATCATATCATTATTGCGCTTATTCCAAAGGTGATTGTTCCTAATAAGATCACGGATTATAGACCTATTTCTTGCCGTAATGTGATTTTCAAATGAATTACGAAGATTATTGCTAACCGCATTAAAGTGGTGTTGGGGGACTTGGTTAATATTAATCAATCTGCTTTTGTTCTCGGGCGTAGGATTTCGGATAATATATTACTTACTCATGAATTAACGCGAAGTTATCATAGGAATATTGGACCTCCTTGTTGTGCTTTTAAAGTGGATATTCAAAAGGCCTATGATACTATTGATTGGGGTTTTCTTAGGGTGATTCTGCTTGGGTTTGGCTTTCACACTACGATGGTTGAATGGATTATGGAGTACGTGACTACGACCTCGTATTCTATTTGTATTAATGGGAATCTCCATGGCTGGTTTAAGGGTAAGCGTAAGCTAAGACAGGGTGATACTTTTTCACCTTATTTATTTACGTTGGTTATGGAAGTTTTGACTCTCTTGATGCAAAGGCGTGTTCGTTTGGCGGAGGAGTTTCTGTATCATAATCACTGTGAGCACTAGCGTATTGTTAATCTATGTTTTGCAGATTATTTATTTATTTCCGCTAGGGGGCATCTGGATTCGGTTCGCACGATTATGGATGCTATGGAGGAATTTAAAAATGTGTTAGGTTTGGTTCCATGTATTCCTAAGAGTACCGCTTTCTCTTGTAATGTTCCACCAGATGTGAAAGCTAGTATTCTGGATCTTATGCCGTTTGTAGAAGGCACATTTCTAGTGCGTTATCTTGGGGTTCCTCTTATCTCGTCTAGGCTGCTTTATAGCGATTGCAAAGTCCTTGTTGAAAAATTGGAGAGTCGGGTCCAGGATTGGCGTAACAAATTTTTATCTACTGCATGGAGACTTCAACTTGTTAAATTTGTGCTATCATCTATGCACCTGTACTGGGCTTCAGTTTTTATCCTGCATGTTCGGATTATTCATGATCTTGAGAAGCTTTTGAGGAACTTTTAATGGTGTCAAGGTGAGATGAAGAAGGGGAAGGCAAATGTGGCTTGGGATGATGTTTGCATTCCCCAAAGTGAGGGTGGTCTTGGTATTCGGAGGGTTGATGATTTTAATGCTTCTCTTATTACCTCTCATATTTGGTGTCTTCTCACGCGTAAGGAATCCTTATGGGTTCAATGGATACATTCGCATAAGTTAAGGGTAGGAGATTTTGGGATGTTCCTTGTATTGGTGATGTAAGTTGGGGTTGGCGTAAGCTTCTTCAGCTTAGGACATGTGTGCGGCCGTTTATTTGGTATAGGCTTCATGATGGTAAATCTGTGTCTATGTGGTTTGATAGGTGGCCTGTTGAGTATCCGTTACGGGATACTCTTACGGTACGCAATATTGTTAGGTCTGATTTTACCCTTCATGATACTGTTTATGACTTGATTGAGAACAACGCTTATAAATGGCCGATTGATTGGGTGGACAGATTTCCTGCTATTGTCTCTATCCCTGTCCCTGCTCTGGATGAGGGGAGATCGGATTCTTTGGTATGACGTGATGGTGGTGGTTCTTTGCAGTCATTTTCTGTGGCTCTGGCTTGGGATACGCTGTGAACCAGGCGCCAGGTTGTGGTATGGTACCATGTTGTTTGGTTCTCTCATTGCATTCCTCGACACTCGTTGCATATGTGGCTTGTTGTTAAGCAGAAACTGAAGACCCAGGATCGTTTGCGGCAATGGGATGTTGGGCCTGCCGTTCATTTAAGCCTACTACGATGTCCTTTGTGTAAAGTCACTCCCGATTCTCATTCTCATTTGTTTTTTGAGTGCTATTATTCTTCACAGGTTTGGACACAAGTTAGGGTGCTTTGTGGTATGGATTCTATTCCTCCTCGTTTGGATGATGTTTTGGCATTTCTTATACCAATATCCAAAGGAAAATCTAATACTAGTATTATTGCTCGTCTAGTTGTTGCGGCTACTGTATACTTTCTTTGGATGGAACGAAATTCTAGATTGTTCAAAGGGAGACAACTTTCTGTGGATAAACTTTTTAGTATCATTACTTCTACTGTTCGCCTCAAGCTTATTACTTTCAGATTGAAGAAGATGACTACACGGTCTTTGGCCATTTGGATCGGTGGAGACTTCCGTCCTCAAATGTTTCTCATGATGGGGGTACCGGGTAAGGGTTGTATCTTTTTTCCTTTTTGGGGTTTTTCCCACAGGGTTTTTCTCAAAAAGGTTTTTTAAGGAGGCAGCCTTATTTGGATCCTTTACTTTCAGTATGTTGCTGCTAGTGTTGTGGGGTGGTTGCCTGGTTCCAAGAGTTCTTCTTATTGGAGTTTGCTAATGTTGTTTTTTACACTAGTTTTCGATTTGTACTGTTAGCTTAGTGTTGTTGTGTTTATGGCCTGCCATAAGCACTTGTTGATCAAGCTTTGGGCTTGAGGTTAATACGGTACTTGAGCCGTATTCCATTTGTACTTAACATTGGTTTTTTGGTTAATACATTTACCGGGGTAACTCCCTTTACCAAAAAAAATTTAATACAAAATCATGTTATATTATTAATTAATAATCATTGATAAATCATATATTATAATATTAATTAATACTTATATTAGTCCCTTTTAATTTAAGAATACTAAGTATAGACCTAACCCATGGTCAAGTAATGTAATAAACACAAGACAAAGTAAAGTAAATAACACAAAGGGTTTCAACGATTAACTCTTAGCTTTATTAAAGAATTATACCCTATTGTATGCGAAGCTACAATAGGGATTCAATAGACAATGTGTGAATAGGTGATCTCCTCACTAACAAGCTAGTCCAATCCTATCGATTGATAAGCTTGACGATTCTATCAACGAGAGTTTAGAACTCAAGTGTTTGATCGTATTTGGAGGAGAGAAACTTTGTTTGTGAATGTCTAAAGCATTTAGTGCACAAACTTGTTTCTCTCCTTTTTACAACCATCCTATTTTTAGAAGCAAAGGTAGATACAAGACAAAGAATTGCCCATGTGCAATTCTTGTCTTATTGGTACAGTGTACAATCTTGTCTTGGCATATTCTAAGTATTAGGACATAAGTCATTTTACGCTTTCAGTACCCTATCTATCCCAAAGGAGTAAGTCACGCTAATTATGTGATGTACTACATATTATCACAATTCAACTTATCCCGCCTTTACTTCAGTCTTTGAGGATGCTTGTTTCTTCAGGGAGATCATATGGGGTTCAGTGAGTCTATTGCCACAACTCATTGAACCCATCACCTTCTTCTTCGTCTTAAAAGTCATTCATTGAGCTTCGCCTCTATGAATGATCGAGTCTTTCTTTTAGACTCAGTCTAGGAACTCGAAGGTAACTCACTGAGTGACTGTTCACTCAGTGACTTCATTATGTTCAAGTTTAATACTTCACTTAGGCTGATTGTTATTCAAATCCATTAGTGAGATCATTAGGCACTGAATTGACCTAACAAACTCCCCTATTTGGATATAAAATATGCCTACGTAAAATTGTTATCAGTGAGCAAAGAGGCTTCTTCTTACACAAACTATTCTACTGATGAAAAGACTTGTTTTAACAAAGTACTTCATTTTATTCATCATTACAAATACTGAATAGTCTGATACAATGTGACATCCGTTAAATTTTTCATCTTTATTCCTTCATATAGTGAAGTACCCTAATTATTTACCAATGTGGTGTTGATGTAAGTGTATTGCTTGTTTTGCTTTGCGGACAAAGCCCTCTTTAGGGAGAGCGAATGTAACAACTCGAGTTTTCGCGTCTATTATATTATGAATGAAACGTGCGCGTTAGTAAACGTTTTATGCATTAACCGTTGTGCCGATTAGGATTGTTTGCTGAATCCCTCGAGAATACGCATAGTCATTTTTGATTAAGTCGTGTGTCGAATTTTATCATGTTGTTCATGTTATGTTTTCGCGTTTAAAACTAAGATATTTGACGAACCCCGCTGGACCGAATGTTACAGCTCATACCAAAAAGCAAATTAGTAAACTTTTATTTATCTTTTTCAAAACTTGGTCAACAATAGTCAACACTCAGACCTGGGAACTAAATACTTGTTTATACAATCCACTAACCACTAAAATCCAGCACACATGCCTACTTTACCCAAAATGGGTACATCACAAGACCTCCATTTCCAGTTTTAGACTAACCCTAAACCAATATTACAAAGTTAAATACTGTCCAAATTGTTCAATGTCCAAACACAACACAAAACTTATCCACAGTCCAAATATTACAAGATTGTTCCTGCTGAGCAGTTTTAAATACAAATTCTGGGTATAAGTATAAGGAGTAGTGATAAGTCTGAGCCAGCTGAGCCATTTCCTTCTCGTCTGAACCTGCAAACCGAAATCAAAACCCCTGTTGTGAGTCTTTTTAACCACCTCTTTTATTTTCCTGCATACGTCTTAGTTGTGCTCGTCAATTTCAAACTAACCTGCGAAAATAAAACAAATGGATTAGTCTTCTATTACGGTTCGGTTTAAACAAAAATATAAGGATAAAGGATAACAATATTAAATGGACTTTGACCCACAAACCACAAACCCATTGTTTCTGCCATGACCAAACCGAGACCCCTTTACAATTTTTCTTACATTGTTTCTGCCATGACCAAAGCGTGACCAAACCGAGACCAAACTGAGACCCCCATTATTCTGCCGAAGCTTTAACATAAGATTTACACAATTCCTTTTTACAGAAACATCTCTAAACCCCCATTAAGCCGCGGGTATAAAAACCCCTTATTAATCCGAAACCCTAAATTTGTAAATCCTTTTTATTTATGAAATTAACATAAATTATTTCTCAAAAACATTATTTAATTATAAATAACAACCGAGTAAAAAAACCCCCAAATTTATATAAACCCTAATTTTAATATATTGATTTAAACTCTAATTAGACCCAATCCGAACACGAATTGATTAGTTAATTTAATTAAAACCGAAATATGAACAAACCCCCAATTTGACCGAAACCCTAATTTTACAAATCGGACTATATGATGAAATTGATATGTTTTTATGATAGAAAACACTAATTAATTGTTATTAAACACTAGATTTACCAAAACCCCTAATTATTCAAAACCCTAATTTTTGAAAACTCATTTTATTCAATAATTAACATTAATATACGTATGAAAACATTGTTTAATTGTAATGAAACCCTAGATTTGGAAAACCCCCAATTATTTTCGAAAACCCTAATTTGATTCTTATTGAATTCGAGAACCCCTATGTTCACAGCTTTATAATACAAACGATTTAAACCCATAAATTCTTTTATGAAATGAAAATCAGTAAACCATTTAGTTAGAACAAAAAAAGGATTAAAACTTATCTTTTTGTGATGAATCTATCATCAAATCTCCTGGGAAAACATCTCAAATCGGATTGATTTGATGTGGGGATGAAACCCCACATCCCACGCATGATTATTCACCCTAAACCTTCATAATAATTGATGTTATTAATCAGAGAAACCATTTTTGCCATGGGAGATGTATTAGATCCGTTTGGTTTTTAGATAGAGAGAGAAAAGGGAACGGTTGGGAGTATTTTCGAGAGAGAGAGAGAGTTGACTGAGTGATATGGGGAGAATCAAAGGGTTATAACCCTTTTTCTTGTTTGTATCGCCAATTGGGCCAGGCCGGGTCAAAAGGCCATTGGGCCGAACCATTGGGTGGGTTAAATTGGATAATTGTTGGGCCATTTGTGTGTGTTGGGTTATAGGCCCAAACCGGATTTTATTAACTTAAGGGTATTATTTAGCCCATAAATCACATTTGTTAAATACCCGATTTTTAAGTGTCGTGTTTTCCGTAAACGAAAAGTACCGTCAAGCACAACTAGGATGATATGTTTTTATTAGTATAATTTTTGATGTCGTAACACGAACTTTATATTCAAATAGTTCGCGGCTAGCGTAACCGTATTCTCGAGCTACATTCATAGTTCCATTTATTTTGCTGATTTCACGAGGTGAGTTTATAGCCCCACGTTTAACTGCTTTTACTGCTTTTTGGGGTGAGACATTTCTTGATTTAACGTATGAACACAAGTGCATTTACTGATTTATATATTAATCTAAGTCCCACTAAAAACCCAGTTGCTTTGGCCCGTGAATCGTGAACCGTTAATTACTTTGTGTAAGCGTGAATGTTATGGATAGATCTATCGGGGTTGACGCCCGTGTCTGCCTTGGTCCAACAAGGTACAAGCGGGCACAGTTTCATTTGAGTCTGAGATAGGATGTCGTGGGTTTAGGCATCCATTTGGGCTACATTTATATGATTATACTACCGGTGTTGTTAACGCTTCGGTGTCACGAGCTTAGACTATAATAAATACTTTTATGATGACTTTGTATTTGTTATATTGTCATCACTTTTGGGAAAATCTTGTGGTTCATTAAACATTTCAAATTAACTAAACCTATGAACTCACCAACTTTATGTTGACATTTTAGAAATGTTTTTCTCAAGTATTAAGAAGGAAGATGCTAAGTGAGGTCTCATGCATTGCCGTCATTTCTATTGAAACAAAGATCATTTGTACTATTTGGAAACTATGTTTTGTAACTGTGACCAGTTTTATGCTTCCGCACTATGTTAAAACTATTTATTTTATCAATTACAAGTGATCTATTTTCCGAACGTCTCATTTAGAGGTCGTTCTTTGTAACTGTGTGTGTATGATAATCATGACGTCACCACTCCCTTGTTGCCATTATACTCTGATATTTTGGGAGTGTGACAGATTGGTATCAGAGCCATGGTTATAGAGAACTAGGTTGCATTTAGTAACTCTAGACTATAACTGCTATATGTTTAATCGATTATCATACGAATTGTAAGTACTAAGTATATATATACATGGATATATATATATATATATAAGTAATAAATGGGATACATGTGATTTATCAATTACGAGGTATAATTACATGGGTTACATGTGCAACGACAAAATCTGAATTATGTTATATGGGATACATGTGGGTTGAACAATGATTTCTATATGTTATGTCAATGTCCCTTTCACGGACTAATTATATGAGATATTTACACACATCTATTCTGTTTATGTTACAGCGATGTCTTCTTCTGATGATTCCACGTCTACAGGAGCATACTACAACCGCAGTTCACAGTCGACTATTAGTTCATCGGTAGGATTACCTAGAGGATCACCATCAGGATATCCGTGGTACCGGATGGCTTCAGATGATGAGATTGAGAGAGAGACTGAGGAGGTTTACCATTCACCGATCCATATCCCTGATGCATCAGCTGATGACGTACTTAGCCTAGAAGGCGGAGGAGAGGACGACCTAGCCGCTGATGTAGTGCAGTCACCAGGACAGGCGTCAGTCACTAGGGATGAGTCGATGGAGGAAACAGAGGATGATGATATGGAGTTCACCGAGGGTGAAGGTGAACCCATGGAGGTCACTGACACTGAGGACCCCCCTGCTACATATGTTGCTACTCCTGAGGTTTCCATCGCACACATCTCCTCGTCTTCGTCTGAAGATGAAGGGGAAAGGACAGACATCCCTACTCCAGCACCTGATACTCTGCCCTTCTACTATGTTAGGCGACGTCTTCGGGGGAGAGCTGCCCGACCACCACCTTCACCTTACCGACCCCTCATACCCTTCTCTGCCACTGACAGGCATGCAGCCCGCACACCTGTCAGTCCTGCCCCAGAGGCGTCACTACTACCACCACCACCAGAGACTGTGCCTGTTGTGTACCAGGAGATGCTTGTTGATGTTGGCATCTCTACTGGGCCGAGAGCTACAACTCCTCTTCCTAGGAGAGCTACATTGATAGTTGTGATGCTTGGAGCAGCAGATGGATGTGTGACGACCCGTTTAAACAGGTTAGAGGATGCTGTGGAGGCTTTGGGTGAGGAGTATAATGAGGTGCAGGATAAGCTAGAGGCACTGAGGAAGAAGAGTCCAGTTAGGGATGAGACGGTATTGACGGTTTGTGTGACCCGTCTACGAGGACAGCTCCATGCTGTTCTCGACTAGATGGATACCATGCCGAATGCTCGTCTTGAGGAGATCGAGAGCCTGATGACCCGTTGGGGAGTAGAGCCATTGGTTGAGACAGGTGGACTAGAGGCACCTGTGGAGGACCCCATTGCTGACTTGGATAAGAGGTTTAGGGCCGCTTGTTATGATACCAATGTTAGACTTAGGGATTCCCAGGCTCGTGAGATCGTGGTTGAGAGGAGGTTAGCAGAGTTGGAGAGAGAGCTTCACCAGCGCCGTGAGGGCACTAGTTAGACTTATCATGTACTGTTGACTTATTGTTGTACGACCACTAAGCTTTGAGGTTTATCTCAGCTACTTGGCATTTTCTTTTTTTTTATTATGTATGACGAATTATGATGTATTACAAAACACTTCTATGAATGACATTATGTTATTTGGGTTACAAAAATTATGAGATCATTATATATTGTTTATTATACCATGGAGCATTTCATAATTGTATTGTGTGTGCCATGCATGTTATGACTGGCAAAACTCATTGTCTTATTACCCTTTTAGATTATGGCGCCAGTTAGAAGATCTGAGACACAGAATCCACCAGCTACTACCGGTGGTATTGACCCCGTCATGCTCAGTCAAATGATCGCGGAGCGGGTGGCTGAGGCACTCGTAGCAGCCGAAGCGAATCGTACAGCAAGCACGCAAGAGGAGACAAACCAAGGAGCTACTATTGCCATTGCACGGACCTGTACCTACAAGGAATTTCGTGCAGTTACGCAAGTAAGTTTCCGCGGTACTGAAGGAGCAGTAGGTTTGACCAGATGGTTTGAGAAGTTGGAATCCCAATTTGGGATTAGCAATGTTGCTGAAGTTGATAAGGTAAAGTTTGCGTCAAGCACATTAGTGGATGGTGCTTTGACTTGGTGAACGTCTATGCTCATGCAGTGACCATTGACGTTGCCCAAGCGACGCCCTGGAGTGAGTTCAAAGCTATGTTTGTTAGGAAATATTGCCCACGAAATGAAGTCAAGCAGATGGAGGTTGAGCTGTGGAACTTGAAGGTCAAGGGTACCGCTCTTACTGCTTACAATCAGCGCTTTCAGGAGCTGATCTTGATATGTCCCGAAATGGTGCCCAACGACGACCGATTGTTGGAGCGATACATTGAAGGACTACCTTTGAGCATCAAAGGGAATGTGACTTCATCAAAGCCAACCGATTTGCATGAGGCAATCGATATGGCTCAGAGTTTGATGTACCAAGTGGTATAAGAGTTGGGAGAAAATATTGGAGACAAGAGAAAGTGGTCTGGCAATCACTACAACAACAATACCAACAATAGCAACAACAGCAACAACACTAACAACTACAGTCAGAACAAGCGACAAGAAGTAGCAAGGGTGTTTACTGCTGGGCAAGGTAATACTGGAAACTATGCTGGAAGGCTTCCTTTCTATGGAAAGTGTGGCCGACACCACGAGGGAGCATGTCCCCCTACATGCAACAACTGTGGAAAGGCTGGACATAAGGCAAAGGAATGTCGAGCACCACCCCGTCCTGCTAACCAAAGAGGACCGGGAACACAGGGTGGCCAAGGAGCAAATGTAACTTGCTTTGGATGTGGAGAGAAAGGTCACTACAAGAATAAGTGCCCAAGCAGTGGGAACCAAGGTCGTGGTAATCAGATTCGAGGCAACCAGAATCACAACCAAGGGAACCAAAAGCAGAATCAAGGGAACCGGTGAGGAAATAACCGAGCCACAACTAGTACTCCTGGAGGATTCACGGCACCTAGCAAAGTGTATCATCTGTGTGCTGAGGCTGTGGTGCAGGACAACAATGTTGTGACTGGTACGTTTCTAGTCAATAACAACTATGCTTCAGTACTATTTGATTCTGGTGCGGATAGGAGTTTTGTGTCATCTGTATTTAGTGAACGCCTAAATATTACCCCTACTGCGTTAGATATTAAGTATAATGTAGAACTAGCCGATGGGAAGTCAGTAACCACCGATGATATTCTGAAAGGATGTAGTATAAGGTTACAAGATCGTTCGTTCAGTATCGACTTACTCCCTATAGAATTGGGAAGTTTTGATGTCATCATTGGAATGGATTGGATGTCAAAGCATCACGCGGAAATTGTATGCCATGAGAAGTGCGTCCGTGTTCCTTATGGAAACGATGTACTAATCATACAAGGCAAAAGAAGTGGAGTGAAGAATGGATCAAGACTGGAAGTCATCTCATGTATTAGAACCCAAAGATACATTGAGAAGGGATGTCCAGTGTTCTTGGTTCAAGTAACCGAAAGGAGGAAGAAGAAGATCATGAGAAGAAAGTGGAAGATGTACCGATCGTTAGAGATTTTCCAGACGTATTCCCAGAAGACTTACCGGGATTACCACCAGCACGACAAGTGGAGTTTCACATAGAGCTTACACCAGGAGACGCGCCTGTTGCTAGAGCCCCATACCGCTTAGCACCAGCTGAGATGACATAGTTAGCTGAACAACTAAAGGAACTTTCTGGCAAAGGTTTCATTAGGCCGAGTTCCTCACCTTGGGGAGCACCGGTCCTATTTGTCAAAAAGAAAGATGGATCCTTTAGGATGTGTATTGATTACCGAGAGTTGAATAAGCTGACGATAAAGAACCGCTATCCATTGCCAAGAATTGACGATCTTTTCGACCAACTGCAAGGATCTAGCATATACTCGAAGATTGATTTAAGGTCAGGATATCATCAGCTAAGGGTTAGAGAAGAAGACGTCCACAAGATGGCTTTTAGAACCCGGTACGGACACTACGAGTTCTAAGTTATGCCTTTTGGTTTGACAAACGCACCCGCGGTATTCATGGATCTCATGAACCGAGTTTGTAAACCATACTTGGACAAGTTTGTGATTGTATTTATCGATGATATTCTCATCTACTCTCGTAATGAAGAAGAACACAAGGAGCATTTGAAGACCATACTAGAGCTGCTGAGGAAGGAGAAGTTATATGCAAAGTTTTCCAAATGTGAGTTTTGGATAAACACGGTGCAATTTCTTGGACATGTGATCGATAGCAGTGGTATTCACGTTGATCCTGCTAAGATCGAGGCTGTGAAAGATTGGGCGACTCCAACAACACCCACGGAGATCCGCCAATTTTTAGGTCTTGCTGGTTACTATAGGAGATTCATTGAAGGATTCTCCAAGATAGCTAAACCAATGACGGAGTTAACTCAAAAAGACAAGAAGTTTGAGTGGAAAGAGGATCAAGATTTGGCATTCCAGACATTGAAGCAGATGTTGTGTGAAGCACCTATACTAGCCCTACCCGAGGGTAATGAAGACTTTGTGGTGTATTGTGATGCATCCATAAAAGGGTTAGGTGCGGTATTGATGCAAAGGACTAAGGTCATTGCTTACGCATCAAGACAACTAAAAGTGCACGAGAAGAACTACATAACTCATGATCTAGAGTTAGGAGCAGTGGTGTTTGCCCTGAAGATTTGGAGACACTACCTTTATGGCACAAAGTGTGTTGTATTCACTGATCATAAGAGTCTACAACACATTTTGAATCAAAAAGAACTCAACATGAGGCAACGATGTTGGCTAGAGTTGCTCAGTGACTACGATTGCGAGATCCGTTATCACCCGGGCAAGGCAAATGTCGTGGCCGATGCTAAATGTCGTGGCCGACGCTTTGAGTCGAAAGGAGAGAGTCCTTAGGGTGAAAGCCTTGGTGATGACCATTGACTTAGACCTTCCATCCTTAATTCTCAAGGCTCAGAAGGAGGCAGTCGAGGAAGAAATTCTCAAGACTAAAGATGTTGAAGGCATGATAAAGAAGTTAGAAGCTCGCTCAGATGGGACATTATGCCTTGATAACAGGAGTTGGTTACCGCGCCATGGTGACCTACGACCTTTGATTATGCATGAGTCGCATAAGTCAAAATACTCCATACATCCGGGATCTGACAAAATGTATCATGATCTTAAGATGTTGTATTGGTGGCCGAACATGAAGGCGGACATTTCTACATACGTTAGCAAGTGCTTGACTTGTGCCAAGGTCAAGGCCGAACATATGAAACCATCAGGATTGTTGGTCCAACCCGAACTGCCAGAATGGAAGTAGGAAAAGATCACTATGGATTTCATTACAAAGCTACCTAAAACCTCAGCTGGATTTGACACTATTTGGGTAATCGTCAACCGACTCACCAAATCGGCTCATTTCATACAAATCAAAGAGACTGACGGGATGGATAAGTTAGCAAGAACCTACTTGGAGGAAGTAGTCACGAGGCATGGTGTGCCTGTGTCTATAATCTCTGACCGGGATAGCCGATTTACTTCACAATTTTGGAAGTCGCTGCAGAAGGCATTGGGAACGCAGTTGGATATGAGCACTGCATATCATCCCCAAACTGACGGTCAAAGTGAAAGGACCATTCAAACCTTAGAAGATATGCTGAGAGCTTGTGTGATCGACTTTGGAAATAGATGGGATAGGCACCTACCTCTGGTGGAGTTCTCATACAACAACAGCTATCACACTAGCATAAAGGCAGCACCGTTCGAAGCATTGTATGGTAGAAAGTGTCGCTCACCCGTGTGTTGGGCAGAGGTTGGTGAGGCACAACTCACTGGACCCGAGATCATACACGAGACTACTGAGAAGATCTTTAAGATCAAGAGCCGTATGCAAGCCGCAAGAGATCGACAAAAGAGCTATGCTGACATGAGACGCAAACATCTCGAGTTTGAGGTTGGCGATAGAGTCATGTTAAAGGTATCACCTTGGAAGGGTGTGATTCGCTTTGGAAAGCGTGGAAAGTTGAATCCTCGTTATATTGGACCATTCAAGATCATAGAAAGGATTGGCCCCGTAGCCTATCGTTTGGAGTTACCTCAAGAACTTAGCCGAGTGCATAACGTGTTCCACATTTGCAATCTGAAGAAATGTTTAGCCGACGAGACACTCGTTATTCCTTTAGAAGAGATTCAACTCGACGACAAACTCAACTTCGTAGAAGAACCGGTGGAGGTCATGGACCGTCAGGTCAAACAGCTCAAGCAAAGTCGTATACCTATTGTAAAGATCCGTTGGAATGCGCGTAGAGGTCCAGAATACACGTGGGAACGTGAAGATCAATTCAAGAGCAAGTATCCTCATCTTTTCGCTAATCACCCTACTACAACAACGTCTTGATTTCATGACGAAATCTCTAAAACATGGGAATACTGTGACATCCGTCAAATTTTTCATCTTTATTCCTTCATATAGTGAAGTACCCTAATTATTTACCAATGTGGTGTCGATGTAAGTGTATTGCTTGTTTTGCTTTGCGGACAAAGCCCTCTTTAGGGAGAGTAATAAGTGTGAAAATACTTATCCTTTTACCACTTATTTCCTGTAATAACAAGACCAAAACGTGTGATTTATGTCGTAAAAGTCGGAATTATGCATGGTTTGTGTTTTTATTATGTTTTAGGACCAAAATATAAAAAAGGAAGAAAACACGGGCTTTCACGGGCTTTTATCGAAGAAAACGGGAAAAGACGAAGTCAAAAGATCAAGAGTGCAAAAAGAACGGAAGTCCAAGGCCTATTCTGAAGATTTATCGAAGAAAAAGTCTAAAGACGGAAGTTTAACGAAGTCTAAGAACTTAAGTCTAATAGAAGAAGAAAAAAAAAACCAGTTCAAATCCCGAGACGACAAAGACAAAGAATTAAAGTCGAGTCGAGAAAACGTGAAGAAAGCAAGCAAGAAGATGCAACACATGCACTCCTTCCACCTTCCCTATAAATACCCTCCTAATAGTCATAAGGAGGGGGGTTGGTTAGTTTTTAGCTAGTTTTCACTTTTTCTTAGTTTTCTCTAGTTTTAGAGAGAGAAAGTCTTAAAATTTCTCTCACTAAACTTCATCTTTTCTTTTAATCTTTTAAGATTAAACACCTTTGTATTGCTTATTTCATTAATCAAGTTCTATTTTAAGCTTTTATTTCTTAATCTCATTCTTCTTTTCTTTGATTTTAGAGTGATTTTGGTACGATTATCATAAGATCCGTGTTGTTCTAATTGATTTCGTGCTTAAAAGGTTAATCTTTTAATCATTTCATAAGTTTTCATTTGATTAAGCTTTAAGACTCTTGTGCTTATTTGCTTATTTTTATGATTAGCTTATTTTTCTTATAAAAAGTTTCTTAAAAAGGTTATGATTTTATTGTTTGATCCAAAAAGTTGCTTAATTTGAGGTTTGATAAGTTGACTCTAGTGCTTATTTGACCCGTTAGTTGGTTCGTTTTAAGTTTTGGGGATAAGCTCAATCTAATAGCTTATTTTCTATCTTTTTAACCGAATCCCACCAATTTCGGAAAGGGTACAAACCCCTTTCCGATTTGAACATTCCGAGCAGCCTTCCATCTTCACATTCCGATCGATTGATCGGATAAGGGTTTTGTAGATTCTGACGGTGGCATTTGTTGAATATTCCGATTGAGGTTCTTCCCAGTATTCCGATCTGGCCTTTTTTGTGATATTCCGATTGTGTCAAAGTTTCAGTTATTCCGACGGGAAGTCTTCAGCATATTCCGATCTAGCAACCTTTTGCATATTCCGATTGAGGGCGTTATTAAACATTCCGATAGTTTTCGATATTTGATCGCAATAACCCAATAGGGTTCCACTTTGCGATCGGTTGGTTATTACCCCTTATTCCGATCTGGGTTGCGATCGCTTATTGCGATCGCATATTCCGACGGGTCTTAAGGTCTTGGTTAAGGCGAAGTGCTGCCCATTTTTTGATAGGAACATTGCGACAGTATCATTCCGATAGATACTCATAGCGAAAGTAGTATTCTCAACATTCCGATGGTAGTAAGTTTAGCATTCCGATGGACTCTTGTTTGAATTATTCCGACGGGTAATTCTAGTGACATTCCGATGGTTGCAATTTTGGTGTATTCCGATGGACATTAATTGTTTTATTCCGATTGATTAAGTTTTCAAGTTTTCAAGTTTTACAAAGTTTTTAAGTTTTAAGTATTTTCATAAATTAACTTTAAGTTTAATTTTGTCAAAGCTTTAAATTTACTCAACGACACTTTAATTACTTGCTAATAGTTTAATCTAGATAAACAAATCAAACCATTCTCTTGATTCACCAAAAGACGATTGAGTCGCACTTAAGACCGGTTTTCAATTTGAAAAGATTCGGACGATAAGATTTACCTAGCCAAAAGCGAAGTATTAAATGGCGCCGCTGCCGGCTCTTTTCGTTACGATAAACGGTTTCTAGTGAGAGACGCATTGAATTTTGGGATCCGTTCTTTGAACGTTATTTTCCTTGCTTTAAAAATTTTCAAAAATCCAAAAAATATAAAACTCTTCAAAAATACAAAAACATTGAAAAATCATTAAAAGCATTTCTTTTCAAAAGGTTTTGCACCAAAAAGATTATATAGATATTTTCTGTGAATATTTTTCTTCTGCAGGTGTATGCGTACTAGATCTTCGAACTAATCTGAGCCCGAGACTCGTGAAGATTTAGATATGGCTGGTGTTAATAACAACAATAATCACCCACCTCAACACAATTTGAATAACAACAACAACAACAACAACAACAATGTCCTCTTACCTGATTTACGGACCATGGAGGAATTGTGTCAACACACCATGAACGGACACGGTGGCCCGATTGCGCCGATGCACGTCATAGCTCAGGATTTTTCGTTGAAGCATCACATGATCCAACAAGTGCAAACGAACCCATTTCGTGGAATTCCGTATGATGATGCCAACAAACACCTCGACAAATTCATTACCATGACCCAAAGCATGAAGTGCTCCGGTGTTTCTATGGATGACCTTCGCCTCCAACTTTTTCCCCACTCACTTTCTCACCATGCCGAAAAATGGTTTGACCGTCTTCCTAAGAATTCTATTCATACGTGGAATGACATGACTCAACGCTTTTTATCGCGCTACTTTCCCCCATCCATGGTCACGAGCCTTCGTAACCAAATCAGTGGATTCATGCAAGAGAATGATGAATCGCATTTCGATGCTTGGGAACGATACAATGATTTGATCGACCGCTGTCCAAATCACAATATGCTCCCCGTCACTCTCATTGACACCTTCTACAATGGTCTCACTTTTCGTGATCGTGACACGATCAATGCCGCCGCCGGTGGTACTTTTATGAAAAGGAGACCGGAGGAGTGCCGAGAGTTGATCGAAAACATGACTACTCACCACAAGAATTGGGATTCATCCGCATCCTCAAGATCTAATCAGAGAGTCAATGTTTCATCTACTTCTTCCACCACCAACATGTCCGTTGTGGAACGTGCTATTCTTGATATTAACAAAAGTCTCCAAATTTTGACTTCTAACCAAACTCAACAAGCTAAAGCCGTTGCTATTTCTTGTGACACATGTGGTGGTCCTCATTCCTACAATGGGTGTTCGTCTACTCACGGAAATTTTTCTGAAGACGTTAACGCAGCTTATGGTACTTATCCCACGGGAGGCTATCAAGCCCGCCCTCAAGGAGACCGTGGCTTGCTAAGTTATCGTTCCAACAATTATCTTGCTCCTCCCGGTTTCCCTCCTGCAAACCAGAACCAACAACAAAGCTACAACCAATCCCAACCTCGTGCTAACAATCAATATCAATCCCAACGAAACTGATAGGTGTGTAAACACCCATCCTTTTACCACTTAATTCGGGCTAAAACGAGACCAAAACACGTATTTAATATCATTTGTTTGGAATTATGCGTGGTTTTTGTGTTTATTGTGTTTTCAGAGCCAACCGGATGAATATTGAAGAAAACATGGGATTGCACGGGTTTTACTGAAGAAAAAGACTCAAGATAAAGTCTATTGTCCAAGAGATGCAAAAGATTTGAAGTCACTGGGCCTATTCGAAGATTTATCGAAGAAAAGGACCAAAGATGGAAGATTTATATAAGTCGAAGAAACTCAAGTCTATTAAATGAAGAAATTAAAAGACGAGTTGAATTTAATCGACGACAAATCCCGAATCAGAATCGAAAACGGAAACTTTTCTGAAAAGACGAAAAGACACGAAGAACGGGAGAAAGCCCACTCACCAACCAAAGGAAACACCTATAAATAGGCCATCCCACACACATTTTAGCTAGTTTTTTCTTTCTTCCTCCCCACTCTTTCTCCTGGTTCGTATAACACCATCACCACTAGGGTGATTGGTGATTTTTATTTTTAGTTCTTTAATCTTGTAATTTTAATCTTTGTTTCATCTTGTCAAAACATCAATCATTCAATACCAAGTTCTTGTTTAATCTTTCATTTAATCTTGTTCATCATCATCTTTATCTTCAAGTTCTTAAGTTTTATTTTTCTTGATTTGATCTTCAAAAGTTGTTTGGATTTGTGTTTTTATTAGTGGGATTTGTTACTTATGGTGTCTAAATGATTTGTGTTTAATTTGGTAAATCCTTTTTAAGTATTTGGTTCGATTTTGATCAAAAATTTGTATCCCGTGTTCTTCGTATACTGTTACTGTAACTGGGTTTTCCAGATCTTCCGAATCAGCCAAAAAGTTCCGAATGAGTCCTTCATTCGGAAACTTCCGAACCAAGCATTAAAGTTCCGAATCAAGAGAAAACTTCCGAATCAAGCTTTCATCTGGAAAGTTCCGGATCAGTCATAAAGTTCCGAACCAAGTAAATCTTCCGAATCAAGCTGAAGGTTCCGAATCAGTGTCTTCCGATCCAGCAAGTTCCGAATGAACCTTCATTCGGAAAGTTCCGAATGAGTATGTTCCGGATGAGTGAATAGTATCTTCCGGATCAGTTAGTTCCGAATCAAGGTTTAAAGTTCCAGATCAGTTATTTTTATAGTTACTGTTTTACTGTTGTTGATTTACTGTTTCTTCACTCATATTTCACAATTTACTTGTTAACTTTAATTTGATTTTAATTTGAACTTTAAATTTGCAACCAAGTTTTTGTTAATCTTTATTAAAGTAATTGCCTTTGATTTAAACTTTCATTTCCACTTCTTATTAGAATAGAAAACCAAACCCCTTAATTTAGTAACCAAGAACAATCATTCCACTTAAGACCTAGATCAATTCGAGAGGATATCGAGACATAAAATTGAACCCATTGAAAATCTTTATATCAAATGGCGCCGCTGCCGGCTCTTCTCGTTAAGATCAAAAGTTTTTTGTGAGAAATTGGATTTTGGGATCCGTTCCCCGTGAACGTTACTTTTTCAAGAAAATCTTCAAAAACAACTAAAAAAATATAAAATTCTCAAAAATCCTAAAAAGTAAAAAAACAATAAAAACCAAAAATATTTCTGCTTTGTTTTTCTTTGTTCGTTCTTTTGCAGGTGTATGCGCACTCGATCCACGTCTTATCAAGAGCCCGAGCCTCTCGATAACCTAGACATGGCTGGTGTACAAAACAACAATAACATACCACCTACGAACAACAATAATAACAACAACAATCCGCCTTTCAACAACATGAATAACAACAACAATGAGCACCTTCCGGATAATCGGCCAATGATTGAATTACTGCAAGCTCATGTCGATGGCAACATGGATCCAATTGTTATTCCACCAATTGCCGCCAACAATTTCGAGCTAAAGTCAGGCTTTATCCAGATGGTCTCAGCTCAACCATTCTTTGGACGAACCATTGATGACCCACACGATCACATCAAGAGATTTCTACAACTCACGAACACGGTCAAGTTCAATGGCGTTCCACAAGAAGTGATAAGGTTACAACTTTTTCCCTTTTCTTTAGAGGGACAAGCCCGGCATTGGCTTGCTAAAGAACCGCCACAGAGTATTCTCTCGTGGACGGATTTGGAAACAAAGTTTATCAACTACTTTTTTCCACCCTCTCGTACTACCGCTTTGCGGAATGAGATTATAACCTTTGAACAAAAGTACGATGAGTCATTCAGTGAATCTTGGGATCGCTTTAAAGATCTTTTAAGAAAATGCCCACAACATGGTTTTACCAAAGTTCATCAAATAAATACTTTTTACAATGGTTTAAGCATAAATGACCAAGATTCACTGAATAGTGCTTCGGGGGGTAATCTCTTGGCTAAGACTTCCAATGCTGCTTGGGATATCATTGAGAACAAGTCTCGTGTGCAAACCAAGAGCATTAGGACCAATGTTGCTAGTGCTAGCACTAATGACAGCGACAAGCGATTAGACAAAATCACCACGCTTCTTGAATCGCTTGTCACCCACACCGTCAGCAACAACAACAGCAACAACGCCAAAAATGCACAAGTGAACGCTGTCAGCCAACCTTGTGAGATATGCGGTGGTCCCCATTCTTACACAACTTGTACTGCCACCCAAGATTACCCTGCTGAGAATGTGAATGCGGCATATGGCACCTACCAACAACCTGCTTATCAAGCTAGACCTCAAGGTGACCGTAACTTGCTTAGCTACCGCAACAACAACTATCTTTCCCCACCTGGCTTTCCTCCAACCAACCCAAACCAACAACAAAACCTTAACCGCCCTACTCAACAACAACAACAACCTCGACAACCATATATCCCACCTCACAAGCAGCAACAACCACCTCAACGTAACAATCAAGTATACCAACAACCTGCTTACCAACCACCTGCATACAATGCTCCTTCAAACCAAACCAACACTGCACTACACCAAGAGGTCGCCACCTATATGAGGACCAATGATGTGATAGTGGGAAATCTCCAAGAGGAAGTGCGCAACTTGAAGGCAGATTTGGTCAAGCAAGGAAATGATTTGCGAGCTGATATGAGAAACACGTTGGATAGCCAGACTAATGATCTGAGGAACATGATGGCTAGTTTTTTCCAAAGTAGTCAACCCTCTTCTTCGGGTACTCTTCCGAGTAACACCGTTGCAAACCCAAGAGGGGAGATGAAAGCAATCACCACTCGAAGTGGCAAAGGTACTACGGAACCCGAGCTTCCTATACCTCCACCGGTGGTTGTGACTAAGGAGAACGAGTCACCTGCTCCTGTTCCTCACCCTTCTCCTCCCCCAATTTCTCCACCTCTTCTTTCTACCCCTCCTCCACCCGTGCTTGTGAGTGATCCTATTCCCCTAAAGCCTTCCTCTTCTTCCAATATACCTTATCCTTCTAGGTTGAGGAAAGAGAAGCAAAAGAGCAAGGATGATATTCAGGTTTCGAATTTCCTTAAAATGTTCAAGAAACTGAATTTCAATATCTCCTTCGCTGAGGCTCTCGCTCACATGCCCAAGTATGCCAAAATGTTTAAAGATCTTCTGAGCGACAAGGAAAAGCTCCTCGATCTCGCCAACACCCAACTTAATGAGAACTGCTCTGCAGTGCTCTTAAGGAAATTGCCAATCAAGCTTGGTGATCCGGGTCGTTTTCTTATCCCTTGCAATTTCCCGGGAGTAGAGAATTGCATGGCCCTAGCCGATCTAGGTGCCAGTATTAATCTCATGCCTCTAAGTGTTTGGAAGCAATTATCTCTCCCAGAGCTAGTCCCCACCAAAATGACTTTGGAATTGGCCAACCGTACGGTTGCTTATCCAGTGGGGATAGCCGAAGATGTCATTGTAGGAGTCGACAAATTCACCTTCCCGGCTGATTTTGTTGTCGTCGACTACGAGATGGACCCCCGTGTGCCACTCATTGTTGGTCGTCCATTCTTGAGGACCGGTCGCACTCTCATTGATGTTGAAGCCGGTGAGCTTATCATGAGAGTGGGTGACGATAAAGTAGTCTTCAACATGGGAAAGTTATATAAACAGCCTTCTTCTTACGAGAATGTTAATTGTATTGACGTTCTTGATGAGGCTTGTGAAGAACACTTCAAGGATGCTTGTAAAAACATTCCTACCTCTCTTCCCAATGTTGAGACCGTTTCCTCTATCGACTCATCACTATCTCTATTTGGAGAGAGTGATTTCCTTTGGAAAGATTTGGAAGCCAGCTTAGGAGATGTGAAGCAAAACAATGACGATTCTATTGCCACTTGGGATGAAGACCTCAGTTTCATTGCAAACCTCCTCAAAGAAGACAATCCTTCCCCTCCATCTCCCACTATTATTGCTATCGAGACTCCGACTTCGAACACGCCTCCCGTCGACAATCCTCCGGATTTGGAACTTAAGGAGTTGCCACCCCATCTTGAGTATGCATTCCTCGAAGACGAGAAGAAGTCGCCAGTCATCATTGCTAAGGATCTGAAGGATGAAGAGAAAGCCCGACTTGTCGCTGTGTTGAAAGATCACAAGAAGGCTATTGCTTGGAAGATTTCGGACATTCGTGGAATTGATCCTCACTTCTGCACGCACAAAATTCTCATGGAGGACGACTATAAGCCCACTATTCAAAGCCAACGAAGGGTGAATCCAAAAATCCATGAAGTCATCAAAACAGAAGTCATTAAACTTCTTGATGCGGGTATGATTTACCCTATTTCGGATTCACCGTGGGTTAGTCCAATCCATTGTGTGCCCAAGAAGGGCGGAATAACCGTTGTTCCCAATGAACACAACGAGTTGATTCCCACTCGTCTCGTTACTGGGTGGAGAGTTTGTATAGACTACCGCAAACTCAATGATGCCACGAGAAAGGATCATTTCCCTCTACCTTTCATGGACCAAATGCTTGAACGATTAGCCGGTAATGAATATTACTGCTTTCTTGATGGTTTCTCGGGTTATTTCCAAATACCCATCGATCCCCAAGATCAAGAGAAGACTACATTCACTTGTCCCTACGGCACTTTCGCTTACAAAAGAATGCCTTTTGGCTTATGTAATGCGCCCGGGACTTTCCAAAGGTGCATGTTAGCTATCTTCCATGACATGGTTGAACAAACCATGGAAGTCTTCATGGATGATTTCTCGGTCTTCGGGGATTCCTTCTCATCTTGCCTTGCCAATTTAGAACGTATGCTACAGCGGTGCGAAGACACTCGCCTTGTTCTAAATTGGGAAAAATGTCATTTTATGGTAAAAGAAGGCGTCGTGCTTGGACATAAGATTTCGAAAGCCGGTCTTGAAGTAGACCGTTCTAAAGTTGATGTTATAGCAAAGTTGCCTCCACCTTCCACTGTGAAGGGTGTGAGAAGTTTCTTGGGTCATGCGGGCTTCTACCGCCGATTTATCAAAGACTTTTCTCAAATCGCTCGCCCGATGACCCACCTCTTGGAAAAAGATACTCCTTTTATCTTTTCCAAAGAGTGTCTTGAAGCCTTCAACTCACTTAAGGATAAGCTAACTAAGGCACCCGTCTTGGTTACCCCTAATTGGGAGCTTCCTTTTGAGTTGATGTGCGATGCTAGCGATTTTGCTATTGGAGCGGTTCTTGGACAAAGAGTGAACAAACACTTCCAACCGATCCATTACGCTAGCAAGACAATGACTGGGGCACAATTGCATTATACGACAACCGAAAAAGAGCTTTTAGCTGTTGTCTATGCTTTTGAAAAATTCCGCCCCTATCTTGTCCTTTCCACCACCATTGTGTACACCGATCATTCCGCGTTGAAGTACTTGTTGACAAAGCAAGATTCCAAACCAAGACTTCTTCGCTGGGTTTTGTTGCTCCAGGAATTTAAAATCGACATCCGCGATAAAAAAGGAGCAGAAAACCTAGCCGCGGACCATCTTAGCAGACTTGAGGATCCATACCAAGGGGATCATCCGACCAAAGAAATCAATGATTCTTTTCCCTTGGAGACCTTATTCTCTGTAAACTCGAAGCCGAATGAAACCCCGTGGTTTGCGGACTTTGCAAACTACTTGGCGGGTGGAATTCTCAAGGAAGGGTTGACGTCCCAGCAAAAGAAGAAGTTCTTTACCGACATCAAGACTTACTTTTGGGACGACCCTTACCTATTCAAACAATGTGCTGACCTGATAATTCGCCGATGTGTTGATGGACCGGCAGCGTCGGACATCCTTGATGCTTGCCATAAAGGACCCACCGGTGGTCACTTTGGTCCCAACTACACTGCTAAGAAAGTGTTTGATTCGGGATTTTATTGGCCCTCCATATACCGTGACGCTCACGATATGGTTAAGCGATGTGATGTTTGCCAAAAACAAGGCAAAATCACACATAAAGACGAGATGCCTCAGAATTTCATTCAAGAGTGTGAAATTTTTGATGTTTGGGGTATCGACTTTATGGGGCCATTCCTTTCGTCTAAAGGAAACAAATACATCCTTGTAGCCGTTGATTACGTTTCAAAGTGGGTTGAAGCCAAAGCTTTGTCTACTAATGACGCAAGGGTGGTTTGTAACTTTTTGAAAGCTCTATTCGCTAGATTCGGTGTGCCTCGCGCCATTATTAGTGATCGTGGGACTCATTTCTGCAATGACCAATTTGCTCGAGTCATGGCTAAGTACGGTGTAAATCATCGTCTTTCCACAGCCTACCACCCACAAACTAATGGCCAGGCTGAAATATCCAACCGAGGGCTGAAGCGAATTCTTGAAAGGACTGTGGGAGAGCATCGTGCCTCATGGGCTGATAAATTGGATGATGCTTTGTGGGCTTTCCGTACTGCTTACAAGACCCCGATCGGCTGTACGCCTTATCGTCTTGTGTACGGGAAAGCGTGCCACCTCCCCATTGAGTTGGAGCACAAGGCTTATTGGGCCTTGAAGTGGGCCAATTTTGATATTAACAAAGCCGGTGACCTACGCAAGATCCAACTCAATGAGCTGAATGAACTTCGGAATGAGGCTTATGAAAATTCTTTGATCTATAAGGAAAGAACTAAGCTCATTCACGACTCCAAGATCAAAAACCGAGAGTTCCATGTTGGAGACAAAGTCTTACTTTTTAACTCTCGGTTGAAAATCTTTTCGGGCAAGCTCAAATCTCGTTGGTCCGGCCCATTCACCATTGCCCAAATTTTTCCATATGGTACTCTCGAGCTCGCTCAACCTAATGGACCAAATTTTAAGGTGAATGGCCAACGAGTAAAGTTGTACTTTGGTGAGGACACCTCTAAGGAGGTGATTCCATCCCTCACCACGTTCCCCATGAACTAATTTTGGGTCGAGTCAGGCTCGTGACTCGGTTATCAAAAACAAGCGCTCCTCGGGAGGCAGCCCGAGTATCTATCCTTATATGTTTTAATCCCCTAAGTGTAGGGGGGACTTCCATATGTGTTTGCCTTTGTGTGGTGATGTGATTACAGGGATATGTGCACTCTTGGAATCTTTGAAGAACCGTGCTCCCGTGTTTATCCGAAATCTGGTTCTATCTCTCAACTATCGTGATTCAATTTTCTTCATACTCACATTTGAAATTGATCACGTTAGTCGTCTCTTCCTTAACTTGAGTTAACCAACGTGCACAATGTCCTAAGTGTAGGGGAACCTTTTCCCACATGCTTAAACATTGAGGACAATGTTTATCCTAAGTGTAGGGGGGACTTCTATCGAAGTTTTAAGTGGACTTTTCCATGAAAATGCCTTCAATTAACCGGAAAATCCTATTTTTCAGCATTTTTCAAATTTTTAATTAACTTTGGCCATTTAGTCGTAACTTTTAAATTTTTATCGTTGTTTTCACATGTATATATTCCACAATAAAGTCAAAAATATTAATAAAGTGGTGTAGCTAGTTTAGAAGTTTTTGACATATTAGGCCCGTTGCGTTTATTTTGACTCAACCCGAATAGACTTATCCAAGTTTATTCTAGCTAGTATCCTTAACCATATGGACCTTAATTGGTTTATTAGGCTAAGTGTCCACGAGTCTCATTACTTGAGATTTTAAATTGTGGAGGACGAGAAATGATAGAGTCAATTATAAGTCGGTATTCTTGCACAAGCTCACTTGGTGTAATTATTTGCCTATTCTCCCATCACTTGCTAATAATTTATCTGCAATAAGTAAGGTCTTACGATTTGAAAAGTTACTTAGCTTCTAGCCCAAGATCGTTTAAAAGTTGCTCGGTAATGATAAGAGTTCATAGCCAAGGCATAACTTATGAAGCGGGGCGCGAAGATTGGCGAGTCCGAAAAGGCCCTAACAAGGCATGAGGATTCAATTTTATTGCTGAAGATCCAAAGTGATGTGAAAAGCATTATTCCTAAAGTCAATATGAAGGATCAAGACTCACGACGAAAAGCAATCAACTCCCATAAAGATCATGGAGAAGTCTATCCGAAAAGACCCTAACAAGGTATGAGGATAAATAGATCCAAGTCCGAAAAGGAGGCGGATCGTTGTATCTCAAAATCCCAATTAGAGATTGAAGAAATAATCATGAAGTCGTGGTCAACAAAGTTGGAGAACCCCTCAAAAGTCTCCAAGTGAAGAAACTCTATTATGATGAGAAGACCATTATCTCAAGAACGTCTCTCGAAGATATGAAGTATGAAGTACATGCCAAATATCGGCCCGAGAAAGGTCTCAAATCGTGAACCAAGTTATGCCAAGATATGAACTTTTTGATATCCCGAGAAGCAGTTTTAAGAGATTTTGTCCTTTAGCTAACTATTGATCAAATCGTCCTACTTTGCTTTCTGCCCTAATAAACTATCGAAATAAGTCCAAAAATGCATCTTCATGATCATTCTAAGACAAAAATAAAATATAAGAGATACACCTAGGAATAAGGGAGTTTAAGCATTTAATTAAGCCATGTGTGTAAGTGTTTGAATTGCTAACTTATAATAACAATGATCTCGTTTTTAAGCTTAGTTTGGGGAACATGAAACTTGAGGGTGATAAATTTTCGCAGCACCAAAGCCCTAATGTAAGTCATCGATTTCTTTGCAAGTTATTTCCATGTAGCTATTTTCACGTGAAAATGTTTTTCTATCCCTTTGTTATCTTTGAAGTTTCATTTCTTTAAATTTTGGTTTAGTAGAATTTAAATAAGGCCAAGGTTGATTAATTATGAGAAAAGTGTAAGCTTGCTTTATCACTAAGCATTGCATGAGGGCATGGCAATGGTTAAGTGTAGGGGATTTGATAGGTGTGTAAACACCCATCCTTTTACCACTTAATTCGGGCTAAAACGAGACCAAAACACGTATTTAATATCATTTGTTTGGAATTATGCGTGGTTTTTGTGTTTATTGTGTTTTCAGAGCCAACCGGATGAATATTGAAGAAAACATGGGATTGCACGGGTTTTACTGAAGAAAAAGACTCAAGATAAAGTCTATTGTCCAAGAGATGCAAAAGATTTGAAGTCACTGGGCCTATTCGAAGATTTATCGAAGAAAAGGACCAAAGATGGAAGATTTATATAAGTCGAAGAAACTCAAGTCTATTAAATGAAGAAATTAAAAGACGAGTTGAATTTAATCGACGACAAATCCCGAATCAGAATCGAAAACGGAAACTTTTCTGAAAAGACGAAAAGACACGAAGAACGGGAGAAAGCCCACTCACCAACCAAAGGAAACACCTATAAATAGGCCATCCCACACACATTTTAGCTAGTTTTTTCTTTCTTCCTCCCCACTCTTTCTCCTGGTTCGTATAACACCATCACCACTAGGGTGATTGGTGATTTTTATTTTTAGTTCTTTAATCTTGTAATTTTAATCTTTGTTTCATCTTGTCAAAACATCAATCATTCAATACCAAGTTCTTGTTTAATCTTTCATTTAATCTTGTTCATCATCATCTTTATCTTCAAGTTCTTAAGTTTTATTTTTCTTGATTTGATCTTCAAAAGTTGTTTGGATTTGTGTTTTTATTAGTGGGATTTGTTACTTATGGTGTCTAAATGATTTGTGTTTAATTTGGTAAATCCTTTTTAAGTATTTGGTTCGATTTTGATCAAAAATTTGTATCCCGTGTTCTTCGTATACTGTTACTGTAACTGGGTTTTCCAGATCTTCCGAATCAGCCAAAAAGTTCCGAATGAGTCCTTCATTCGGAAACTTCCGAACCAAGCATTAAAGTTCCGAATCAAGAGAAAACTTCCGAATCAAGCTTTCATCTGGAAAGTTCCGGATCAGTCATAAAGTTCCGAACCAAGTAAATCTTCCGAATCAAGCTGAAGGTTCCGAATCAGTGTCTTCCGATCCAGCAAGTTCCGAATGAACCTTCATTCGGAAAGTTCCGAATGAGTATGTTCCGGATGAGTGAATAGTATCTTCCGGATCAGTTAGTTCCGAATCAAGGTTTAAAGTTCCGGATCAGTTATTTTTATAGTTACTGTTTTACTGTTGTTGATTTACTGTTTCTTCACTCATATTTCACAATTTACTTGTTAACTTTAATTTGATTTTAATTTGAACTTTAAATTTGCAACCAAGTTTTTGTTAATCTTTATTAAAGTAATTGCCTTTGATTTAAACTTTCATTTCCACTTCTTATTAGAATAGAAAACCAAACCCCTTAATTTAGTAACCAAGAACAATCATTCCACTTAAGACCTAGATCAATTCGAGAGGATATCGAGACATAAAATTGAACCCATTGAAAATCAGTGTATCAGAAACCCTTACCCAACTCAAGGAAATTCTCAAGCTTACCAAGCTCCACTTCTCACTCAACCAATGGCAGTGAATCCAGAAGTCGAGACATTCTTGAAGACTAATCGGGAGCTGGTGACGAATCTTTAGAATCAAGTCCGCAACTTGAAGGGAGAAATGGCAAAACAAGGGAACGATATTCGAGTCGAGCTAAGGAATGATATGGCCAAACACATCAATGAAATTAATGCAAACATGCAAAACTCTTTTAATAATCAAGCTGTTCACCTTCGTGATATGATTGGTTCGCTCATCCAAAGTAATCAACCCTCTTCTTCGGGTACTCTTCCGAGTAATACCGTTGCAAATCCAAGAGGGGAGATGAAAGCAATCACCACTCGTAGTGGAAAAGGTTATATGGAACCCGAGCTTCCTACACCTCCACCCGTGATTGTGAACAAGGAAAAAGAGCAACTTTCCCCACCTCCTTCACCTTCTATCCCCATTTCCCCACCACCCGTGGTTGTGAGTGATCCTACTCCCTTAAAGCCTTCTTCTTCATCCAATATACCTTATCCTTCAAGGTTGAGGAAAGAGAAGCAAAAGAGCAAGGATGATATTCAGGTTTCAAACTTTCTAAAAATGTTTAAACAATTGAATTTTAACATCTCCTTTGCCGAGGCTCTCGCTCACATGCCCAAATACGCTAAGATGTTTAAAGATCTTCTAAGTGATAAAGAAAAGCTTCTTGACATCGCTCAGACCCAACTTAATGAGAACTGCTCCGCAGTGTTCTTAAGGAAATTGCCCACCAAACTTGGTGATCCGGGTCGCTTCTTGATTCCTTGCAACTTCCCGGGAGTAGAGAATTGCATGGCCCTAGCCGATCTAGGTGCCAGTATAAACTTAATGCCTTTAAGTGTTTGGAAGCAATTCTCTCTCCCCGAGCTAGTCCCCACCAAAATGACCTTGGAATTAGCCAACCGTACGGTTGCTTATCCAGTGGGGATAGCCGAAGATGTCTTTGTTGGCGTTGACAAATTCACCTTCCCGGCGGATTTTGTTGTCGTTGATTACGAGATGGATCCCCGAGTTCCATTAATCGTTGGACGTCCATTCCTGAGGACCGGTCGCACTCTTATTGATGTAGCCGCAGGCGAAATCATCATGAGAGTTGGTGACGATCAAATTGTCTTCAACATGGGTAAGATTTCTAAGCAACCTTATTCATATGAGAGTGTTAATGCTATTGATGTTCTCGATGAGGCTTGTGAAGAACATTTTCATAATGCTTGCAAAAGTACTCTTTCTTCTCTACCCAATGTTGAGACCGTTGCCTCAATTGCTCCAGCATTGACTCCTTTTGGAGAAAGTGACTTGGATAACTTCGAAGCTAGCTTGGGTCCTCTCGATATTAAGTATGATAATTTGTCCACCTATTGGGATGAAGACATTCGTACTATTGAGAGACTTCTCAATGAGGACCCGTTGTCTCCTCCTTCTCCTAAAGAGGTGACTAATGATGATCCATCGTTAGTTTCACCATCTATTGAGGATCCTCCTACTCTCGAGCTTAAGGACCTACCCCCTCATCTTGAGTACGTTTTCCTTGAAGACAACGAGAAGCTACCGGTCATCATCGCAAAGGATCTGAAAGAAGACGAAAAAGCCCGACTTGTCGCCGTGTTGAAGAAGCATAAAAGAGTTATCGCTTGGAAAATTTCCGACATCCGTGGAATTGATCCTCACTTTTGCACACATAAAATTCTCATGGAGGACGACTTTAAGCCCACAATTCAAAGCCAACGAAGGGTGAATCCTAAAATCCATGAAGTCATCAAAAAAGAGGTTATCAAACTTCTTGATGCGGGTATGATTTACCCTATTTCGGATTCACCATGGGTTAGTCCAGTCCATTGTGTGCCTAAGAAAGGCGGAATCACCGTTGTGCCCAATGCAAACAACGAGTTAATTCCTACCCGTCTCGTTACTGGGTGGAGAGTTTGTATAGACTACCGCAAACTCAATGATGCCACGAGAAAGGATCATTTCCCTCTACCTTTTATGGACCAAATGCTTGAACGTTTAGCGGGTAATGAATATTACTGCTTTCTTGATGGTTTCTCGGGTTATTTTCAAATACCCATCGATCCCCAAGATCAAGAGAAGACAACATTCACTTGTCCCTATGGCACCTTTGCTTATAAAAGAATGCCTTTTGGCTTATGCAATGCCCCCGGGACTTTCCAAAGGTGCATGTTGGCTATCTTCCATGACATGGTTGAGCAAACCATGGAAGTCTTCATGGATGATTTCTCGGTCTTCGGGGATTCCTTCTCTTCTTGCCTTGCCAATTTGGAACGTATGCTAAAGCGGTGCGAAGACACTCGCCTTGTTCTGAATTGCGAAAAATGCCATTTTATGGTAAAAGAAGGCATTGTGCTAGGACACAAAATCTCTAAAGCCGGTCTGGAAGTCGACCGTGCTAAAGTAGATGTCATAGCCAAATTACCTCCACCTTCAACCGTGAAGGGTGTGAGAAGTTTTCTGGGTCATGCGGGCTTCTATCGTCGATTCATTCAGGATTTTTCAAAAATCGCTCGCCCGATGACCCACCTCTTGGAAAAAGATACTCCTTTTATCTTTTCTAAAGAGTGTCTCGAAGCCTTCAATCTTCTTAAGGATAAGCTTACTAAGGCACCGGTCTTGGTTACCCCTAATTGGGAGCTGCCTTTTGAATTGATGTGCGATGCTAGCGACTTTGCTATTGGTGCGGTTTTGGGCCAAAGAGTGAATAAACACTTCCAACCAATCCACTACGCTAGCAAAACAATGACGGGGGCTCAACTGCATTATACGACAACCGAAAAAGAACTTTTAGCTGTTGTCTATGCTTTTGAGAAATTTTGCCCCTATCTTGTTTTATCCCCCACCATCGTATACACGGACCATTCCGCGTTGAAGTACTTGATGACAAAGCATGATGCTAAGCCAAGACTTCTTTGCTGGGTTTTACTCCTTCAAGAATTCAACATTGAAATTTGCGACAAGAAGGGAGCTGAAAACCTGGTCGCGGATCATCTGAGCAGACTTGAGGATCCATATCAAGGGGATCATCCGAACAAAGAGATCAATGACTCTTTCCCCCTTGAGACCTTAATGTCTATAAATCTCAATCTTGATGGCACCCCGTGGTTTGCGGACATTGCAAACTACTTAGCGGGTGGTATTCTCATCAAAGGGTTAACATCCCAACAAAAGAAGAAGTTCTTGAATGATGTTAAGACTTACTTTTGGGATGAACCTTATCTATTTAAACAGTGTGCTGATCTGATTATTCGTCGATGTGTTGACGGACCGGCATCTTTTGACATCCTCCAAGCTTGCCACAAAGGACCCACCGGTGGTCACTTTGGTCCCAACTACACCGCTAAAAAGTGTTTGATTCTGGATTCTACTGGCCCACCATTTATCGTGACGCTCACGAAATGGTTAAGCATTGTGATGCTTGCCAACGCCAAGGCAAGATCACACATAAGGATGAGATGCCTCAAAATTTCATACAGGAATGTGAAATCTTTGATGTATGGGGCATCGACTTTATGGGGCCATTTCCATCATCCAAAGGGAACAAGTACATCCTCGTCGCCGTCGACTACGTTTCTAAATGGGTTGAAGCCAAGGCTCTCCCTACGAATGATGCGAGGGTGGTTGTGAACTTTTTGAAGCAGCTTTTCGCTCGATTTGGCGTTCCTCGTGCTATCATCAGTGACCGCGGGACTCATTTATGCAACGATCAATTTGCAAGAGTCATGGCTAAGTATGGTGTCAATCACCGTCTTTCCACCGCCTATCATCCCCAAACCAATGGGCAAGCCGAGATATCCAACCGTGGATTGAAGCGAATTTTGGAGCGTACTGTGGGAGAGCATCGTGCCTCGTGGGCCGATAAGTTAGATGATGCTCTGTGGGCTTTCCGTACTGCTTACAAGACCCCGATCAGTTGTACACCTTATCGTCTTGTGTACGGGAAAGCATGCCACCTACCCATCGAGCTGGAACATAAGGCGCACTGGGCCTTGAAGTGGGCTAACTTCGACATCAACAAAGCCGGTGATCATCGCAAGGTTCAACTCAACGAGCTAAATGAACTGAGGAATGAAGCTTATGAGAACTCGTTGATCTACAAGGAGAAGACGAAGATGATCCACGATGCTAAAATCAAGAACCGAGAGTTCCACGTTGGTGATCAAGTCTTACTCTTTAACTCTCGGTTAAAGATCTTCTCTGGCAAGTTGGAGAGCCGCTGGTCTGGTCCATTCACCATCACCAAAGTCTTTCCTTATGGGACCATTGAGCTTTCTCAGCCGAATGGGCCCAATTTCAAGGTGAATGGCCAGCGTCTGAAGCTGTACTTTGGTGAGGACATCTCTCAAGAGATGATTCCATCCCTCACCACGTTCCCCATGAACTAATTTGGGTCGAGTCAGGCTCATGACTTGGTGAACAAAAACAAGCGCTTCTCGGGAGGCAACCCGTGTTCTATCCTTTACTGCTTTCATAATAAGTGTAGGGGGAGCCCCGCATATGTTTGTTGTCTTGTTTCTTGTGTTGTGCAGGGATTAAAGCTTCAAAGATCCACCTTGATGACTTTTGACGAACCGTGATACCGTGTTTCCCATCTTCCCGGTTCTATCCTAAACTCTTGTGATTCAATATTTCATATTTTATATGTTCACATTGAATTCACTTTAGTTGTCCTTTCCTTAGCAAGATTTAAACAAAGTGCACAATGTCATAAGTGTAGGGGAGCTTCCTCCCACATGCTTAAACATTAAGGACAATGTTTATCTCAAGTGTAGGGGGACTTCTATCGAAGTAAGTGGTCTTTTCCATGAATTTGCCCTCATTTTAACCGGAAAATTTGATTTTTCGACATTTTTCAAAATTTTTAATCTATTTTGGCCTAGTTGTATAGTGTATTTGCCTTTGTTATGTTTAGTTTCTTTCCATTGCTAGAATAGTTCTTCAATAAAATGGTTTAAGATTTTTCTTAGTTGTGAACATTTTGACTCAACCCGAGTTTACTTACCTAAGTTTACTCTAGCTAGTATCCTTAACGTGTTTAAGTCAAGTTTTGCTAGGCTTTTATATAGGGAGCTATAAAACGCGAAAGTCTCAACTCTCACGGGTTAAGAACAAGAACTTTTCGCAAGTTCCTATAATTGATCCTAGAGAGTTGTTTATCAAGGGAACTTTAAAATGCGATTTCTAAACTTGAAAAAGTCTAAGAATTTGCAAGATCCTATAGGCGACTCGAAAACCCAAAACTTTGATTTAATAGGCTAAGCATCCACGAGTCTCATTCCTTGAGATTTTAAACTGTGGAGAACGAGAGATGATAGAGTCAATTATAAGTTCGGTATTTTTTCGTGAATTTATGTGAGTTAATTATAAGCCTATTCTCCCTCCGCTTGTTAATAAATTTATCTGCTAATAAATAAGGTTGTACGATTTAAAAGGTTACTTAGCTTCTAGCCCTAGATCGTTTAAAAGTTGCTCGGTACGGATTAGAGTTCATAGCCAAGGCATAACTTATTGAAGCGGGATGCGAAGATTGGCGAGTCCGAAAAGGCCCTAACAAGGCATGAGGGCTACATTTTGTTGCTAAAGATCCAAAAGTGATGTGAAGAATCATTTATCGAAAATCAATATGAAGGATCGAGACACACGACGAAAAGCAAGAACTCCCCAAAAGTCATGGAGAAGTCTATCCGAAAAGACCCTAACAAGGTATGAGGATAAATAGATCCAAGTCCTAAAAGGAGGCGGATCGTTGTATATCAAAGTCCAAAATAAAGATTGGAGAAAAAAATGAAGAAGTCGTGGTCTAAAGATGAAGTATCTATCAAAACTTCAAGTGAAGAAATTCCTATATGAAGAGAAGACCATTATTTCAAGAACGTCTCTCAAAGATTCGAAGTATGAAGTCGCTGCCAAATATCGGTCCGAGAAAGGTCTCAAATCGTGAAGCGAGTTATGCCAAGATATGAACTTTATGAGGTCCCGAGAAGCAGTTTTAAAAGATTTGGTCCTTTAGCTAACTATTGATTAAATCGTTCACCTTATTTTCGGACTAAATAACTATCGAAATAAGTCAAACAATGCATCCTCGTGATCATTCAAGACAAGAATAAAATATAAGAGATACACCTAGGAATAAGGGAGTCTAAGTGAGTAATTGGCCCACATGAGTTCGTGATTGTTTGCTAACTTAGAATAACAATGATCTCGTTTTTAAGCTTGGTATGGGAACGTGAAACTTGAGGATGATAAATGTTCATGGCCGCCTAAACCCAATGTAAGTTTTTAATTTCTTTACTTATTTCTATCTTTTATGTTTAGTACTTAATAAAGGCCAAGGTGGGTTATTTATGATGGAAAATGTAAACCGTGCTTTAAAATTAATGCATTGCATGAGGGCATTGCAATGGTCAAGTGTAGGGGATTCAATAAGTGTGAAAACACTTATCCTTTTACCACTTATTTCCGGTAATAACAAGACCAAAACGTGTGATTTATGTCGTAAAAGTCGGAATTATGCGTGGTTTGTGTTTTTATTGTGTTTTAAGACCAAAATATAAAAAAGGAAGAAAACACGGGCTTTCACGGGCTTTTATCGAAGAAAACGGGAAAAGACGAAGTCAAAAGATCAAGAGTGCAAAAAGAACGGAAGTCCAAGGCCTATTCTGAAGATTTATCGAAGAAAAATTCTAAAGACGGAAGTTTAACGAAGTCGAAGAACTTAAGTCTAATAGAAGAAGAAAAAAAAAACCAGTTCAAATCCTGAGACGACAAAGACAAAGAATTAAAGTCGAGTCGAGAAAACGTGAAGAAAGCAAGCAAGAAGATGCAACACATGCACTCCTTCCACCTTCCCTATAAATACCCTCCTAATAGTCATTAGGAGGGGGGTTGGTTAGTTTTTAGCTAGTTTTCACTTTTTCTTAGTTTTCTCTAGTTTTAGGGAGAGAAAGTCTTAAACTTTCTCTCACTAAACTTCATCTTTTCTTTTAATCTTTTAAGATTAAACACCTTTGTATTGCTTATTTCATTAATCAAGTTCTATTTTAAGCTTTTATTTCTTAATCTCATTCTTCTTTTCTTTGATTTTAGAGTGATTTTGGTACGATTATCATAAGATCAGTGTTGTTCTAATTGATTTCATGCTTAAAAGGTTAATCTTTTAATCATTTCATAAGTTTTCATTTGATTAAGCTTTAAGACTCTTGTGCTTATTTGCTTATTTTTATGATTAGCTTATTTTTCTTATAAAAAGTTTCTTAAAAAGGTTATGATTTTATTGTTTGATCCAAAAAGTTGCTTAATTTGAGGTTTGATAAGTTGATTCTAGTGCTTATTTGACCCGTTAGTTGGTTCGTTTTAAGTTTTGGGGATAAGCTCAATCTAATAGCTTATTTTCTAGCTTTTTAACCGAATCCCACCAATTTCGGAAAGGGTACAAACCCCTTTCCGATTTGAACATTCCGAGCAGCCTTCCATCTTCACATTCCGATCGATTGATCGGATAAGGGTTTTGTAGATTCCGACGGTAGAATTTGTTGAATATTCCGATTGAGGTTCTTCCCAGTATTCCGATCTGGCCTTTTTTGTGATATTCCGATTGTGTCAAAGTTTCAGTTATTCCGACGGGAAGTCTTCAGCATATTCCGATCTAGCAACCTTTTGCATATTCCGATTGAGGGCGTTATTAAACATTCCGATAGTTTTCGGTATTTGATCGCAATAACCCAATAGGGTTCCACTTTGCGATCGGTTGGTTATTACCCCTTATTCCGATCTGGGTTGCGATCGCTTATTGCGATCGCATATTCCGACGGGTCTTAAGGTCTTGGTTAAGGCGAAGTGCTGCCCATTTTTTTATAGGAACATTGCGACATCATCATTCCGATAGATACTCATTGCGACAGTAGTATTCTCAACATTCCGATGGTAGTAAGTTTAGCATTCCGATGGACTCTTGTTTGAATTATTCCGACGGGTAATTCTAGTGACATTCCGATGGTTGCAATTTTGGTGTATTCCGATGGACATTAATTGTTTTATTCCGATTGATTAAGTTTTCAAGTTTTCAAGTTTTACAAAGTTTTTAAGTTTTAAGTATTTTCATAAATTAACTTTAAGTTTAATTTTGTCAAAGCTTTAAATTTACTCAACGACACTTTAATTACTTGCTAATAGTTTAATCTAGATAAACAAATCAAACCATTCTCTTGATTCACCAAAAGACGATTGAGTCACACTTAAGACCGGTTTTCAATTCGAAAAGATTCGGACGATAAGATTTTATACCTAGCCAAAAGCGAAGTATTAGAGAGCGAATGTAACAACTCGAGTTTTCGCGTCTATTATATTATGAATGAAACGTGCGCGTTAGTAAACGTTTTATGCATTAACCGTTGTGCCGATTAGGATTGTTTGCTGAATCCCTCGAGAATATGCATAGTCATTTTTGATTAAATCGTGTGTCGAATTTTATCATGTTGTTCATGTTATGTTTTCGCGTTTAAAACTAAGATATTTGACGAACCCCGCTGGACCGAATGTTACAGCTCATACCAAAAAGAAAATTAGTAAACTTTTATTTATCTTTTTCAAAACTTGGTCAACAATAGTCAACACTCAGACCTGGGAACTAAATACTTGTTTATACAATCCACTAACCACTAAAATCTAGCACACATGCCTAGTTTACCCAAAATGGGTACATCACAAGACCTCCATTTCCAGTTTTAGACTAACCCTAAACCAATATTACAAAGTTAAATACTGTCCAAATTGTTCAATGTCCAAACACAACACAAAACTTATCCACAGTCCAAATATTACAAGATTGTTCCTGCTGAGCAGTTTTAAATACAAATTCTGGGTATAAGTATAAGGAGTAGTGATAAGTCTGAGCCAGCTGAGCCATTTCCTTCTCGTCCGAACCTGCAAACCGAAATCAAAACCCCTGTTGTGAGTCTTTTTAACCACCTCTTTTATTTTCCTGCATACGTCTTAGTTGTGCTCGTCAATTTTAAACTAACCTGCGAAAATAAAACAAATGGATTAGTCTTCTATTACGGTTCGGTTTAAACAAAAATATAAGGATAAAGGATAACAATATTAACTGGACTTTGACCCACAAACCACAAACCCATTGTTTCTGCCATGACCAAACCGAGACCCCTTTACAATTTTTTCTTACATTGTTTCTGCCATGACCAAACCATGACCAAACCGAGACCAAACCGAGACCCCCATTATTCTGCCGAAGCTTTAACATAAGATTTACACAATTCCTTTTTACAGAAACATCTCTAAACCCCCATTAAGCCGCGGGTATAAAAACCCCTTATTAATCCGAAACCCTAAATTTGTAAATCCTTTTTATTTATGAAATTAACACAAATTATTTCTCAAAAACATTATTTAATTATAAATAACAACCGAGTACAAAAACCCCCAAATTTATATAAACCCTAATTTTAATATATTGATTTAAACTCTAATTAGACCCAATCCAAACACGGATTGATTAGTTAATTTAATTAAAACCGAAATATGAACAAACCCCCAATTTGACCGAAACCCTAATTTTACAAATCGGGCTATATGATGAAATTGATATGTTTTTATGATAGAAAACACTGATTAATTGTTATTAAACACTAGATTTACCAAAACCCCTAATTATTCAAAACCCTAATTTTTGAAAACTCATTTTATTCAATAATTAACATTAATATACGTATGAAAACATTGTTTAATTGTAATGAAACCCTAGATTTGGAAAACCCCCAATTATTTTCGAAAACCCTAATTTGATTCTTATTGAATTCGAGAACCCCTTTGTTCAAAGCTTTATAATACAAACGATTTAAACCCATAAATTCTTTTATGAAACGAAAATCAGTAAACCATTTAATTAGAACAAAAAAAGGATTAAAACTTATCTTTTTGTGATGAATCTATCATCAAATCTCCTGGGAAAACATCTCAAATCGGATTGATTTGATGTGGGGATGAAACCCCACATCCCACGCATGATTATTCACCCTAAACCTTCATAATAATTGATGTTATTAATCAGAGAAACCATTTTTTCCATGGGAGATGTATTAGATCCGTTTGGTTTTTAGATAGAGAGAGAAAAGGGAACGGTTGGGAGTATTTTCGAGAGAGAGAGAGAGAGTTGACTGAGTGATATGGGGAGAATCAAAGGGTTATAACCCTTTTTCTTGTTTGTATCGCCGATTGGGCCAGGTCGGGTCAAAAGGCCATTGGGCCGAACAATTGGGTGGGTTAAATTGGATAATTGTTGGGCCATTTGTGTGTGTTGGGTTATTTAAGGCCCAAACCGGATTTTATTAACTTAAGGGTATTATTTAGCCCATAAATCGCATTTGTTAAATACCCGATTTTTAAGTGTCGTGTTTTCCGTAAACGAAAAGTACCGTCAAGCACAACTAGGATGATATGTTTTTATTAGTATAATTTTTTATGTCGTAACACGAACTTTATATTCAAATAGGTCGCGGCTAGCGTAACCGTATTCTTGAGCTACATTCATAGTTCCATTTATTTTGCTGATTTCACGAGGTGAGTTTATAGCCCCACGTTTAACTGCTTTTACTGCTTTTTGGGGTGAGACATTGCTTGATTTAACGTATGAACACAAGTGCATTTACTGATTTATATATTAGTCTAAGTCCCACTAAAAACCCAGTTGCTTTGGCCCGTGAATCGTGAACCGTTAATTACTTTGTGTAAGCGCGAATGTTATGGATAGATCTATCGGGGTTGATGCCCCTGTCTGCCTTGGTCCAACAAGGGACAAGCGGGCACAGTTTCATTTGAGTCTGAGATAGGATGTCGTGGGTTTAGGCATTCATTTGGGCTACATTTATATGATTATACTACCGGTGTTGTTAACGCTTCGGTGTCACGAGCTTAGACTGTAATAAATACTTTTATGATGACTTTGTATTTGTTATATTGTCATCACTTTTGGGAAAATCTTGTGGTTCATTAAACATTTCAAATTAACTAAACCTATGAACTCACCAACTTTATGTTGACACTTTAGCAATGTTTTTCTCAGGTATTAAGAAGGAAGATGCTAAGTGAGGTCTCATGCATTGCCGTCATTTCTATTGAAACAAAGATCATTTGTACTATTTGGAAACTATGTTTTGTAACTGTGACCAGTTTTATGCTTCCGCACTATGTTAAAACTATTTATTTTATCAATTACAAGTGATCTATTTTCCGAACGTCTCATTTAGAGGTTGTTCTTTGTAACTGTGTGTGTATGATAATCATGACGTCACCACTCCCTTGTTGCCATTATACTCTGTTTTTTTGGGAGTGTGACATACAAGACAAACATAAATAAAACAAAAGATTACAATTATTCAGGAATCCATTGCTTCCCTCTTCACCCTTGATGACTTCAACACCTTTTCCTTATTAGGCCTCCTTGCAATTATCTCCCTGAGCTTCTCAATAAATCTCTTATTTTCATCAGTCTCAACTTGTCCATCCATCACTAGAAAGATGAGAATACTTTCAGTGGTACACTTTTCAATGTCACTCATTCTTTGAAAAGCTTGGTCCCCGAATACATAAATGAAGAAGACACCCTACTCAGGTTCTTCTATGACCATATTGTTTACAAAAGGAACATTTTCAGGGAGAGTATGATTGCAGTCTAGCCCAGGGATCTTAGTCTCAGCTTCAAGCTCAACTCTTTTCCTTTTTCGTCCCTAAGTCTTAGAAGGATCCTATTCAGCTAAGGGAAGATCTTTAGTGATCCCTAACTGTTACTTGATCTGATTCAACCTATCGTATCTCTTACTGAGAGAGTTGAGTATATCATGGACACATTTATTTGTTTTGGTCTTGAAGATCCTACCCATTTCGTCCCACTCACTGAGACCGAAATCACCAAATGAAAATTTCTTCATTACTTAAAAATTCCTTTCATCGTTGTTTCTGTAAACAGATACTGAGACTGGTGTGGTATGAGGAATAATTTGAAGATTGGTGATTGGTTCAGGCCTTCTTCTTTGAGTGACAACTTTGGTGTATTGGTCATATAACCTTTTTAGTTTGGTGGTTCTTTGTTGTTGCTTCATGACCATTTCATCCTGAATAGCCTTGAGTTCCTCCTCTTGCTTCTGAATGAACTCCTCTCCCCCTTTCTTGCTTAACGAGGCCTCAGGGTTACCACCCACTTCCTTAACAAACTCAGTGGACACCCTCAGAATCTTAGCCCTAGTTGCCTTACTAGTATTACCTATCTTCGTTCTGTCTAAGTACTCTTGCATTTGATCAGGAGTCATCTTGTACATCTTTCCATTAATCTCATAGGGTACCAAGACAATGGCATCAGGATCAGATCTTCTTTCCCTTGAAGCTTTTACAAGCTTCTTGGGTGGAGGTGTTAGGGTTTCATCAGCAATTCCTTTGCCCCTATCTAAATTAGATACTGAGGGCTCAGGGTTGGTAGGAATTGAGTTTAAGGGTTCTGGTATAGGGATCACAGGCCCCTGAGGTTGAGGTTGTACCATTTCTTCCGGCTCCCCCTCAGTGTGAGAGGGAGGTTCACTCCAAGTAAGCATCATTTGTGGCATATTCTCCCCCTTAAAAGTTAAAGGATCAGCCTGACGAATCCCAACTTTTTCTCAATGTGATGGTCCTGAAGTGGTGGAGGATGATCCTTTGAAAGCCTAAAACATCTCAGTCACCATCTCCTTCATAGACTGAGTATCAGCCTTGATGGTCTAAACATCTAATTGTATGAGGGACTGAGTGTTTTTCATTGTGGTGATTCTGGTCCTGAGGCGAGGAATATGAACATCCTTCAGTGACTTGGAGATCTCAGAAAGATGGGAGGCATTAGCCATATATCCTTGTGCAGCCTTGCTCAATCTAAATTCGGCCTCAGCATCCATATGAACATCTTCATAGATGGTATCACATTTACCCTTGACCATCTCCAAATCAGACTTGAGAGAGTCTAACCTGGTGAAGACTTCAGTGAGCCTATCTTCTTTCAACAACTCCAGAAGTTGACCAACCCTGGAAGTGGACTCAGTAGTACTAGTGATCAGTCCATCCAAGGTTGTCTTTAATGACACATTGGCTTCAACAGTTGGAAGAGCATGGTTTTGGAAGTTGATGAGCTTTTTCTCTTGATTCTCATGACTACAATTGACAGAGCTGATGAACTCCATCTGGTTGTCAACCTGAACTCTCATTTTCTCTTCAACAATATCAAAACGATCACCATACGTTCAGAATTCATCTAGGAGTTCATCAGCCTTGGAGGCAAGATCTTCATGATTCTGGCTTACCTCGGCTTTTAGGTTGTTGTAGACATGGTTGAAGACACCTCTGAGAGTTGCATAAAGAAACTTCTCAGTGACAGGTTTGGTGTCATCAAAAGTAGTATCTAGAACCACAGTCTGAGTCCCCAACGAAGAGGTGTCAAGTTTTGCCTCATGGGAGGGCTTTTTAGTTACCTCAAGGGAGGGCTCTTTTTGTTCGGATGCCTCAGCGGAGGGCTTTTGTTGAGCCTAAGGGGAGGCCTGTATGTCCTCGAACAAGGGTGGGGACTGTGGCTTCTGGTCTGATTGAGGAGGGGCCTGAGTGTCAGGTTCATCCCCAGCCTCAATCATTTAATCGTCGTCACTAAAACCTTGGAGTAGCTCTTCAGGCTCCTCGAGTAGATTTACAAAATCTCCAAAGTTCAGTGATCCCTATGGTTTGTCCAGCTCCCCTCCAAAAGAAGGTTTGCCTTGGTTTTTGTCACTCCCTGTCCCAAATCATGAGGCTTGGGTTTTAGCCAACTGATGCTGAGGGGCAGTTTATGATTTATCAAGGGTGGAGGTAAGATCCCTATCAGTGAGGTGTGTTACCCGTAGGCGTCTATCTGAGTCTTTGGGATCAATAGTGGTTCCCTCAGGCAAAGACTTTTGTTTTAGTGTACGTTCATCGGGAGTTGTGGAGGTGAGATTCCTATCAGCGGGGTGTTTTACCCGTGGGCATCCCTCTGAGTCTAAGTAATCGAGTTTTGGGTCCTCGCGCAAAGACTTCTGAGTGAGTATGCCTTCATTGGATTTGGTGGAAGTGATAGGCCTATCAGCGAGTTGTGTTAACCGTAGGCGTCTCTCTGAGTCTTTGGCCTTAGTTTTGTCCTCAGGCAAAAGTTTTGGTTTACGAGTGCCATCATCGGACTGAGTGGAAGGCAGTCCCGTAGGAGAAGGTTGTATCTTTCCTTCTCCATCAGGAGGACCAATATGTTGGCCCGTCGACCCTGACTGTGATGTATCAGGGCCTCCCGTAAGCTCTTTCCCTTGGGGTATATGAAGCTTGGTCTGAACAAGGGTGGTCTTTTTAGCCTTGGCCTTTTTAGGACGTGCCTCGGAAGCCTCAGGGCCCTGTGCCGTTGTTGGTTTGGTCTTTGGCACAGTCTGAGGCTTCTTGTTCCCCTTATTTGGTAAGAAGGGAATGGGAGACTCGGATGATTCATGACTGATCACCTCAGTCATGTGAGCCGTGAATACAATGGGGATGACTTTAGATGGGTTCTTTGAAAAGTTTATGGAACTCAGGATTGGAGTAGAAAAAACATTGAATTTCTCCTGAGTGTAAAGGGAACCCAGTAACCGTTCTAAGGCGCATGATATGAATCTTGGGTAAGATACATACTTTTGCCTAGACTCCTTCAGGAGCCTGCTTACGAGATCATTATAAATGATCTCTCCTATGTCAATCTTCAGTCCATTAATAAGATTGTAGATTAGCATCTACTGAGTAGAACTAACTTGCTCAGTAGATGAGTAGTTCCCACTGATCACCTGAATCACAAAAGTGACCAGGATCCTCCAAGCTATGGGGAAAGCAATTTTGATTAATGGGATTTTAGTCACAAGTAACTCGGGGACCTCGATTTCTTTTAAGCCTTTTTTAACTAACTCTTTGTCAGGATGTGCAACATACTTTCCATTGTTATAATCGAGTCCACTGGTTTGACAAAAAGTTTTGAAGTCTAAGATCAATGGCGTCTTCCCATTGTTCACAGTGAACTCAATGACACAATTCTTATGTAACTTGGTCTCAGACCCCTGAGAACCTTCAGGCCCTTGGGTAGTGGGGGTTACAACCACAGCCGTATACTAGAACCCCCCTGAGATATTCATGGTAGAACACTGAGGGGGATTTAGTAAAAGCATCAGCCCAATCATAGTTTTTAAAAAATTTGCAAATTGGTTTGTAGGCTGATACCCTACTAGGAGAACTGAAATTCCCTTCAGAGTTGTTTCCTTCAAAATGGACACCCTCATTGATGAGATTCTCAGCATGAGGGGCATATGTTATAGACTTGGATAGTGTCATCTTAGTTATTTTGAAACTTTGTATAAAAGGACTATGGCACTTTATGGGATCAAACCAAGACTTGTTTCTTGTTATAATGCAACAATGCTTCACCAAGTGACTTAATGCAAAATTTTTCCTTGTGATAGAAGATCAAGAGTTAGAAACACCAAGTAACTTTGATTGCTTGTACTATATAACAATAAAACAAGTGATCGATGTGATTACCTTTTACGAAAAACCTTTTTCTGGAAACAATGTTTGAACATACACACTTTTCTTTGAGAGAAAAATTTTGGCAGGCTAAGATTGCTAAAGTCTTTGTGTGTGTGTGTGTGTTTGTTTTGATTGTAGGGTATTTATAGGCTCGGATGCGAAAGAGAGTTTATTTGTTATAATTTCTTTTCACATCCGCATTTAATGAAAATGTACATGTGGTCCCCGTATTTTCTTGGCAATTGTTCCGTGTCTGCAGAGATAACGCTTTTGCAGAGATGACATGGGGTCACATGCAGTTGAAAGAACGTTTTTGCAACGGATTTTGCTAGAAAAATGGCAAACATTTAATGCTTAGTGGGATACTTGATATTTGGTGACCCCTTGACTGGTTTATGACAATTTATTGAAGGAATATATGTTCCTTATTTAATATTGTGACTCACCAACCTAGGACATTAAGTAACTAAGTCCTTATAGCATTTAGTTACATCATTGAATGTACCTTAGTGTCAAGGGAGAGACAATAAGATATATTTACTTAGGGAGAGGATGAAGAATATACATTGTACTAAATGTGTTGTCATCAGTGAGCCTGATTAACCAATATTCAGCATACCAAGTTCAGCTTTCAGTCTAGTGAACGTTGGTTCATCCAAAGGTTTAGTGAAGATATCAGCTAGCTGATACTCAGTGGGGATGAAATGTAATTCAGTATCTCCTTTTAAGATGTGGTCCCTGAGAAAGTGATATCTTATGTTTATGTGTTTAGTCCTTGAGTGTAGGACTGGATTATTTGAAATGACAATCAAACTGGTGTTGTCACAAAAGATGGGAACTACTTTGTTTATTCCACATTGTAGTCCCTGAGTTGACTCTTCATCCAAAGGATGTTTACGCAACAACCAGTAGCTGCTACATACTCAGCCTCAGCCTTAGCAGAGGACATTGCGACTGACTAGTGTTTCTTTGCACTCCAACATACTAGCTTGCCACCTAGGAATTGACGTGGACTTGAGGTACTTTTTCTATCCATATTGCATCTAACATAGTCTGAGTCTGAGTATCCTTTAATATCGAAGCCTAAGCAACGAGGATACCATAGACCTAGTGAACTTGAAGATTCGTTTAATAGCAGTAAGATGTGATTCTTTGGGATCGGTCTGATATCTTGCACATAGAATTGTTGAGAACTGAATATCTGGCCTGGTTGCTGTTAAGTACATTAATGATCCAATCATTCCCCTGAATAAGGTTTGATTGACTGGTTTACCAGTGAGATCAAGACCTAAGTTGTTAGGGGGAACCAGGGGAGTCTTCACTGAAGCACACTCAAAGATGTCATATTTTTTAAGTATTTCTTTGGTGTATTTTTCTTGATAGACTGAGATCCCTTTGTCCCCCTGTTTGATTTTTAGTCCAAGAAAATAGGTTAATTCACCCATTATACTCATTTCAAATTTCTTTGTCATAAGTTTTTCAAACTTTTTACAAAGGTCATAGTTAGTAGATCCGAATATGATGTCATCAACATATATCTAAACTAGCATAACATCCTCCTTTGTTCTAAAGATAAACAAGGTATTGTCTATCTTCCCCCTGATAAATTTGTTCATTATCAGAAAGGTAGAGAGAGTTTCATACCATGCCCTTGGTGCTTGTTTAAGTCCATATAAGGCTTTGTCAAGTTTATAGACATGATTTTGGAACTCAGAACTCTCAAAACCAAGAGGCTGAACAACATAAACTTCTTTAGTGATCTTTCCATTCAGGAAGGCACTTTTTACATCCATTTGGAAAACTTTGAAGTTCATGTAAGTAGCATAGGCAAGGAAGATCCTGATGGCTTCCATTCTTGCAACAGGGGCAAAGGTCTCTTCATAGTTAATGCCTTCAAGCTGACCACACCCCTAAACAACAAGCCTAGCTTTATTTTTGATAACAATTCCATCTTCATCAGTCTTATTTTTGAACACCCATTTTGTGCCAAGAGCTGATTTCCCTTTAGGGATAGGAACAAGTTTCCAAACCTTGTTCCCGAGGAATTGATTGAGCTCTTCTTGCATAGCCTCAACCCACCCTGGATGTGTCAGAGCCTCTGAAACCTTTTTGGGTTCAATTTCAGAGAGAAAACCTGCAAAAAGACATTCATGGGCTGAGGTAGCAGAGAGTTTAGCAGCCTGACTGCGTGTGAGCATCCCCTCAGATACATCACCAATTAAATTTCCAAGCTCTATGTGTTGTTGTCTAGACCATCTGTCCTGAGGACTTGGATTAGAGCTTGTGGATAATTGATGATTATCAGCGACTGGTGGTTCAATACCAAGTACTGGATCATCACTTCTTGCTGAAAGATTTCATTGATAGGTAGGTCAACGTTCTCATCAATTGTCCCTTCAGTGTTTTCATGGATGAGAGAATTAGTTAATTTTTCAGCCTGAGTAGAGATAACTTCATGGACATGTTGATTTGTGATCAAGTTATTGATTGACCTATTGTGAGGTGATATATGGAAGGATATGTCAACATCAGTTTGATACTGCATTGAAGGACTATGTTCATACTCATCAGGAGGATATCTTGATGAGTCATCAATCCCAATTTCTTCCATTGATTGATTTGTGAAGTTAATGGCATCCATACTTTCATCAAATGTGATATGAAATGATTCCTCAATTTGTTGTCTCCTTGTGTTAAAAACCCTAAAGGCTTTAGAGACAAAAGAGTATCCAGGAAAGTATCCATCATCAGCCTTTTCATCAAATTTCCCAAGATGATCCTTTTGATTGTGAATGAACAAAGGACATCCAAACACATGGAAATAGCTGATATCTGGAATCCTTTCCCTATGTATTTCATAAGGAGTCTTATCAGGTCTTTTGACAACGATGCATTTGTTCTGAGTATAGCAAGCTATTTTTACAGCCTTAGTCTAGAAGTGTTTTGAAAGATTGGATCCATTGAGCATGGTTCTTGCTGCTTCAATGAGAGTTCTATTCTTCCTTTCAGCCACACCATTTTGTTCAGGTGTGTAAGGAGAAGAGAAGTTTTGAGAAATTCCTTTGTCATCACAAAAACTCTCAAGCTCTTGGTTCCTAAATTCTGTTCCATTATCAGTTCTTATTTGTTTGACTTTGGTATCATTTTGATTTTCTACTTGTCTGATAAAAGACATGATGAATTCAGGAGCCTGACTCTTTTTTTAAGTAAGTATACCCATGTGTATCTAGAGTATTTATCAACAATCATAAGGGTATATCTCTCATGATTTATAGACATGGGACTGACAGGTCTAATTAAGTCCATATGAAGAAGGTATGTATTTTGAGTACACAAGAGATGGTAAGCCAAGAACTTTGTTTTGTTTTGCAAGTTTGTTCATATCTTTGAAATTTAGATGTGACAATCTCTTGTGCCAAAGCCAATTGATAGAGTCTGAGGCTTTAGCGAAGAAACATGCTCTTGAGAGAGTTTTTTTTGGTAATGGGTTTCCCCGGTAAATAGATTAACCAAACAAATAGTGAAGTACAAATGGAATGTGGCTAAGGTACCACATTAACCTCAAGCTAAACAGCTTGATAAACACCTAAATCTAGTTCTTATGACAAGCCATAAACACTTACAAAACTCCCAATACCCAACAAAATGAACTAGCTAACAGCTTCCATGAAGAAATTTCCACCTGCATTTGTTTTAGGGAATAAATTGGTTGTTTCATCATTGATGACATGTCCAAGACATATACATCATTCCTTCTTGGAGCAGTCAGTACAATTTCTTTGTTAGCATTAAAGATTGTTTCTTGCTTATCATCAAACTGAACGATGTACTTAGCATCACACAGTTGGCTGATACTTATGAGGTTGTACTTTAGACCATTTACAAACGCCACTTTTGAGAAAACGTTTCCACCACATTTTATTGAACCATATCCCTTAGTAACACAAGATGAGTTATCACCAAATACTACCTTAGGACCTGGTTGCTCCACGTATTTGTGCAGATAACTTTTGACCCCTGTCATACTTCTTGAACACCCACTGTCTAAGTTGCAGACAGGCTCCTTGAAGTGTTTCTACACAAATAACAAGGTGGATTAGTTTCTCTTGTGAGCCCATTTTTTAGTAGGCTCTTTGGCTCTAGGAGCCTGATGTCTTTCACCTCGTTTGAAGTACTCAAACTCAGCATGATCTGAGGTAGAATGAATATTGCTTCCACATGTGTTGCAGCTTAGTCCTACTAAGGATTCAGTATTTTGAGATGACTCAGCTAGCATGCCTCTTCTGACCATAGTTATCCTATTGTGTCCTGAGGTAGTATGATCATTGCTTCCACAAATATCACACTCAGGGTAGTGTACACAATCATCAGGCCTATGATCAAAGATGCCACAATGTGTACATGGTGGGAAAGGCTTAGCCTTGGATTTTCTGATTTGTTTCGAGGCGGGCCCATAGTTGTAAGGCTGAGCATTATATCTATTAGCATTTCTAATAGAAGCCATATGTACCTCATGATCCGATGTCCTGTTATCTTCACTTTTACACTTCATGCAATAGAGAACTCTAAAGCAGTTATCAGTGGTATGATTTGTGTAGTGACATAACTCACAGGAAGGTTTCTTTGTTTTAACTTTCTTGGAATACTTAGGTTTAGTTTTGTTACTTGTTGATGATTCAGGCTGTGAGGACACAGATTTTTCACCCTGAGTTTTAGACGCTGAGTTCAGCTTCTCTTCCATGAACAGTTGGAACAATCTACTTAACTCCTTTTGATTTACAACAGGAATAGAGTTGACTGAGTTTGTAGGAGTCCCTGAGGGAGAGATATGATTGGTTGTTTTTCAGTGACAGTTCCTGACTCAGTGTGATTTGATGTCACTTCTGAATCAGGCTTTGTTTGTTCAAGACAACCTAATCCAACTCTTCCTCTAGGTGAGTGTTCTTGATAAGATAGTGGAATTAGTTCAGAACATGGACTTGCCCCTTGAAGATTTTTCATAGGAGGCAGAGGAGTCTGAATGTCCTCAGCAACACTAAGTGTTTCAGTGTTACTGGGTTTATTGGGGACATCAGTCTCTTCATTAAGACCAAGTTTTTCATTAACAGCCTGAGATTCAGGGATTAATATTTTTCCAGTATCAAAGTTAGGCAACTCACTCTCAGGATTTGATCTTTTAACCCAGTCTTTTGACTTTTGGAATCATTTCTTGATCAAACCCTACTAAGGCTGGGAGAAATGCTTTTTCACTCATTTCCTTAGTAAGTGGCTTTTCAGTGAGTTGACGTGCCCCAAGAATTTTCTTCTTTTGGGCAGGAATTTGACTGTTTATACACTGAGAAGCTAAGGTAGAGTTATTGGTCCATTTCTCATTGATGCGTTTTTCTTCCTTAAGTTGTTCTTGAAGAGCATGATTAATTTTAGTAAGTTATTTATTCTGAAGTTGACAGCTTACTGCTTCAAGTTTGGCTTGTTTCAAAATCAATAAATCTTCTCTACATTTGTTTAATTCAAAAACAAGTATATTATATTTTGAAAGAAGGTTTAATCTCTGCTCTTCAACAAACGATAGGTTAATGTTTATATACTTAAGGAACCTTTGCCAATCAGACTCTTCATCCATAGAGATGAGCATGTTTACCTTTCTCATGGTGATGTCAATCCATTCTCCATTTCGAGCATGACTCTTCCCAACAGATAGTTCATCATCAGCTAGAGCCATCAACACTTGATATTTGACTTCCTCATCTTCTGAGGACAAGTCTTCATCATCCCAATCAAAGGTTTCAGCTACCAGTCCTTTGGCTTTGTTCTGAGGAGGTTTTTAAGTTTGAGTACTTGAAGGTTCAGCTTCTAAGAGTGCAAGCTTTGCTTTAACATTTTTATACTCAGACCTATAATCCTTCTTAATTTTCTTACTATTCTGAAAGCTTTGGTTAATTGGAGAGCCTTAATCAGTTTTGGTGTAAACTTAGCTATAAAATTGTCATTGCCTGATGAATAAATTTGACTTTTATATGAGGCTAATGGAGTTTTTGAAAGACAATATTTTGAAAAATGCCTAGTTTTACCACATTGGTAACAATCCACTCCCTTAGTGGATTGATTCCCAGCAAATCAAGTTCTTTTGATATATCGTTTGGTATTTGCCAACATGGCCCTTTCATGATATTCCCTGTTTAGATCCCTTATGTATTCAGTACTAGATCTTTCATCAATCTCGTCATCTGAGGTCTCCTAAAAGTCTTGAACAATTGCATTTGAGTAAAAAGCAGTTGTAATGGGTCCATGGTCAATAGGGGTAGGTTGGCTGAGGTGTCTGTTATTAAGGCTTTCTTAGACTCAGGATATCTTCTATTTATCAGATTATCTTCATAGATAAATCTTCCATAGATGTCTGCTAACTCCTGAGTCTGAATGTGATTGGCATTTCTCAGTCCTTGAGAAAAACCAAGCCATTTTCAGGAAGACTGTTCACAAAACCAACATTGATTTCATGCTTAGACAGCTTCACCCCGTCATTTGATAGCTCATTGAGCAAGGTCTTATATCTTGTATAAGTCTGAGTAAGTGTTTCAGATGGTTTGGCCCTGAAAGTGTTATATTCTAACTTCAGGTCCATAATCCGATTTTCCTTAGTGTCGGATGGTCCTTCGAAACTATGAACAAGATCTGTCCAAGTCTCTTTGGCCGTCTCACACTCGATGACAGCTTCCATAATATCGTCAGGAACACAAGATATTATGATGCTTTTGAGACGTTGGTCTTGATTGACCACTCTCCTTTCATCGTCAGACCATTGGTTTTCAGGTTTGTCATCACCTGCTGTTGTTTTTGGTTTGAATGGACCATTATTAATACAAGTGATGTAATAAGGTTCCATTCCCATCAAATAACATAGCATTCTTTTCTTCCATTTGTTAAATCTTTCAACTTCTAACTTAGCGTTAACAGAGTAACTTGCTCCCTTTTTGTTAACAAGTTGAGGTACATTACTTTCAGCCATAATGGATCAAGGTTCTAAAAACATTGAGACGGTAGTTAAAAAGTTTTATAATCCTACCGCTCAGATACCACTTTTTGGTCCCTTGTAATTAGTGCTATACTTAAGAATACTAAGTATATACCTAACCCATGGTCAAGTAATGTAATAAACACAAGACAAAGTAAAGTAAATAACACAAAGGTTTTCAACGTTTAACTCTTAGCTTTATTAAAGAATTATACCCTATTGTATGCGAAGCTACAATAGGGATTGAATAGACAATGTGTGTTTTGGTGATATCCTCACTAACAAGCTAGTCCAATCCTATTGATTCCTAAGCTTGACGATTCTATCAACGAGAGTTTAGAAATCAAGTGTTTGATCGTATTTGGAGGAGAGAAACTTTGTTTGTGAATGTCTAAAGCATTTAGTACACAAACTTGTTTCTCTCCTTTTTACAACCATCCTATTTATAGAAGCAAAGGTAGATACAAGACAAAGAATTGCCTATGTGCAATTCTTGTCTTATTGGTACAGTGTACAATCTTATCTTAGCATATTCTAAATTAGGACATAAGTCCTTTTACACTATCAGTACCCTATCTATCCCAAAGGAGTAAGTCATGCTAATTGTGTGATGTACTACATCTTATCACAATTCAACTTATCCCGCCTTTACTTCAGTCTTTGAGGATGCTTGTTTCTTTTGGGAGATCATATGGGGTTTAGTGAGTCTATTGCCATAACTCACTGAACCCATCACCTTCTTCTTCGTCTTAGAAGTCATTCATTGAGCTTTGCCTCTCTGAATGCTCGAGTCTTTCCTTGACTCAGTCTAGGAACTCGAAGGTAACTCACTGAGTGACTGTTCACTCAGTGACTTCATTATGTTCAAGGTTAATTCTTCACTTAGGCTGATTGTTATTCAAATCCATCAGTGAGATCATTAGGCACTGAATTGACCTAACAAATTATTATGTTAAGACTAAAGTATTTAAGTATTAATAAACATTACAATATTATGATATTTAATAAATCATGACTTATAATATATGCTTATTAAATATTATCTTATATCATATGCTTATTAATAAGCTTATTATTAACTATGGAAACATACTAATTATGGAAACATGCCATTTATGGAAACATACTATTTATGGAAATATACTATTTATGGAAACATACTATTTATGGAAACTTCCTATTTTTGGAAACTTACAAATTATAGAAAGTTTTTATTTTTGGAAACTTACTATTTATGGAAACTTACTATTTATGGGAAGTTTCTATATATGGACACCTGCTATTTTGGAAAGTTACTATATATAGAAACCTGCTATTTTTAGAAAGTTACTCATTCTGAAACGACAAGTATAATAACACATAAAACATGAAATACACTAATCAAGAACACATGAGACACTAAGAAACACATGATAAAACACGAAACAGTAAAACAAGTCAAGAACATGTAAAACAAGACAAGAACAAGTAAAATAAATCAAGAACAAGTAAAGTAAACTAATAATCAGTAAGTTATACATTAAACAGACAACTCATTCACGTCCTTTATTTATATAGCACCTGTGAAGTCGGAGTAGTTCTTCCGCTTTCATCTTCTTTTCATTTCTGGAAGTTACGGATATTCCGTCCTTTAGTAAGGACATTCTCTTCCTATATTTAGGATTCCCCGTTTGCAGCCATCTATTTTTCCTAGTAGTTTAGATTAAATTTGTCAGTAATTACTATGATTAGCATTTTAAACTGCCTGAGCTATATACAGGCATGTCATATTTCACCTGGTTATGGAGGTACCATAACCATAACAGTTGAGGCACCGGTGTTATGACTCTTCCGCGACGAGAGTGATTGCTCGTTGCGTCCCTTACAGTTATTGGCCATTTATATTATTATCTGAATGTGTGCATCCTAGTACATGTTTTGCAGATTATAAGGTAACTATGGTGTGTGCTCTACATCCGTTACATGGAGCTGATCCCTCCACCAAGGCTATTATAATTAGAGGCAACCCCTCTAATTGCATGATAAGGTCACCCCTCTATGTATTCATGCACGTTGATAGTTATCATGACCTATATGAGCTTTTGGCGTTTAAATTATAGTTTTAGTATAAACATGAACATAAGACTTTTCAGTATAAACATTAACATAAGACCTTTCAGTATAAACATTAACATATGACCTTTCAGTATAAATCTGCTTTTAAACAACTTCCATGTTTTCCAAGACTTACACATATTTCGCTACATTTAAAATCTTTAGTTACGATTCAGTTATTCTTATTATATCATTATATCCATTCACTGAGCGTATTGCCCAGTCGTATATTTTCTTTCCATGACCCAAACGACAGGTACCTAAGGACAGACTTGAGCATGGAGAGGACGTGCATAGGATGGGAGCTACCTTATACTTCTTTTCCTTTTGCACTTCATTTACTTTATGCATCTTTTGAGTTTATGTTTGGGGCCGACGTTTGATTCTTGTTTTCCTTTATGGTCATTTATGTTTTTAAGACATATTACCTTGCATGCTTTTATGGCAAGCCATAATTATCATGTAACAGTCCACTAATCAAAGTGGGGTGTTACAATTATGGTATCAGAGACTGGTTTCGACTTGTAGGCTCTTAAACTTGACCTGTGACTAGTGGGTAGTCACTAGGTTTTACCTAAAATGACGTTTGTTACATATCATGTAATGATAATTGTTTTTTAGTATTGTTGATCCTTACTCTCGATGTTTTCGTTGAAGTTTTGACTAGTATGGATTGGACCACAGCCATCCATATTTAGTCCCATGTTGTTAATCTATCCATGATGTTTTCCTTGGAATTTGACAAGTAGGGATTACACCATAATCATCCATACTTAGTCACATGTCTTTCTTTAATTTCTGTGGATTGAATCATAGCCGTCCACAGCAGTCTATGTTAATCTCTAATGATTATGCTTCTATGTTCTTTATGACAACTATGTTTTCATACTCTCATGTTGAATTTGTTTTCATGCTGATTATGTCTCATGCCTCCTTATATTGATTATGTTTTCATCATGTTGATTTTGCTTCATGCTAGACATTGATAGATTTCATTTAATCCTGCTTTCATGATAGTCATGGTTGGTTTTCATTAATCATGCTTTCATGCTGATTGTCATTGAAATTTCATCGAATCATACTTTGTGTTTCCCTATGGAAACAAAATTATGTCTACGCTGGAAATGCTAGGCTATCATGTTGCTCGCTTCAATTCGGTTTTCTAACCGTTTAGTCAATTATTTCCTTTAAAATCATGTCAGATGGTTGACACCCATACCGATCATCTCATGTGTATTCCGCGTGTACTCCATGTACCATATTCCACGTGTACTCCATGTATCGTATCCCATGTGTATTACACGTACCTTAATCTATGTGTATTTCACTTACAATACTCCATGAGTATTCGATGGTCGATTCTCAATCATCTTAGGCGTATTGCACTTAGCGATATTTTACAAGATGCTGATGTTGCTCTTAATTTTGAGATTTTACAAAATGCTGATGCTGCTCATAATTTGGAGATTTTACAAAATGTTGATGTTGCTCATAATTTGGAGATTCTACAAGATGTTGATAATGCTCACAACCTAGAGACCCTACAAGACAAAGAGGAAGGCGATATATCGGGACGACCAGGCAAGAAATATACTTCATCCACCAGACGCTGCCATTTCATTTCCATGTCGTTATTTTCTCAGTTATATGTCACCTGCCATTCAATTATCTTTTTAGTCATATGAGTGGGAACCGGTACCAGTCGGCCACTCAGCTGAATTGTTACAGGAATCACAATCATGATAATGACCGTCCTGGAACTGACAGACAAGGAGGTAGTGACAACTACCGCGACAACAAATATTTTGCAATAACGACGGAAACTCCGGTAACGGACGTGGTTAGAAATACAAAGGGTCAGTAGTCCAATCGATCCGCCAATTATGGTTTTATGACCAAAGTTTTCAACTTTATTCATTTTCACATCTGAAGACACATGTCAAGACATCCGTCAAGACACATGTCTCACGTATATTTTCTGAAGACACACGTCAAGACACATGTCATACGTATATTGTAACACCCCCAAATTTATACAACTCAATACAGCGGAAGACTAGTTGGTGTTACGGGATAGCATATTACTCACATCGTAGACAACACTTAAAAATCGCGTCATTTAATTAATAAGCATTTCCATTCATAAATATCAAAGTTACATAGGTCCCAAGTCATTATATTTAATACAGGTATTACAAAGCATTTGAATGGAAATAAGTTTTTAGGTGCGGGCCATGAATTCTTGTTGTCTTCCCGAGAATTACCTTCAAGTACCTAAGATAAAACATGTTAAAAGAAAAGGTTAGCGATAGCGCCGAGTGAATTCATAGAGTTTAATAAAATCCATCAATATAACTTTGGTATAAAATTATTACCAAAAATCATTTCGTACAAATCATTATAATAGGCCATAAAATAGCCAAAATTATTTTATACAAATCTTTATCGAAAATCATAATATCGGCATTTGCCTTAAAAATCATTATACGAGCCAATGTCGTAAAGACATCATACAATACGTTTTACAACGTTGTATAGATTAAATAAAAACCGTTATATGAATATGGTTATATAAAACCAAAACACGAACATAATATCAATAGTATGACCCCGTATTGCTAGTCAGGCAATACATAGTAATTCGGAGCGTATAGCAGTATTTTGTTAATCGGATTATTATAAGCCGCATGACATTGTTACCTTACTAAACCAAACAACGGGTAGCTAACCCGATACTCAATTTGCCCATCTAAGTTAGCGTGTCGTCACAAAGTTCACGCTATGGAAATCTTCTCATACATAAATTCGCTTACCAATCAATGTGTCACGACGGGGATCAACCGTCAAGGCGTGAACTGGGGTGATCGTCCCCAAATAGTACTATTATATGCATAAGCGTCTACCAAATCCCGGTAGTTCACAATTCATGCTAATGAGACTTTTAGTGACATAACCTAACTTTAATAATCCATTTTATTTCATCGATCGGGTCCTTTAATCATTTATCAGGTCATACAATCGGGTCATACAATCATTCGGGTCCAAATCAATAAACAAACAATCGGGACAAATGGTGTCCTATTTTATAAAAACTAACATGTTATCTCCCTCGCGGGTTTATAAAACATTTCATAAAAACATTTAAAAGAGTGCGAGGCTATGAACTCACGTTGATGTGGGAAGGCGGGTTATCGGCAATTCGGACGTACGGTACGTGCTTCAATCACGGAAACCTAGACAAATAATACTCGTCTTAGACTCATGTCCAATGACTTTATAAAAATAACAATTATGTATACATATGATGATTTTATATATATGATGATCAAGTGGGTTTACATATTCTCGTTTACTCATTTTAGTGTTTATGTATTGGTAACTTCTTACTAGTATACTAGTTTTACCTATTTACGTGTTTTTGGTCCAATAAGCCTATTATAAGTTCATTAACTTGTATTAATCCATTTCATACTTATATTATCAGTAGTTATACTTTATATGTTGGGCCCAAATGAGTTAAGCCCAATAATAAGTTCATATGTGTCTTAGTCCATTTTGTTGTATTATTAGTCCAATAACGTTAACTTAGTCCGTTAATGTCCGTATGTTATATAGTTCGGGTTTTATCGGTTTTACTTGTTATATATGTTTATATATCAGTATATGAGTTTTAAAAACTTTACATTAGACGGGTTTGATCGTCTAAGTTTTAATTGGCCAAAAACGTTAATTTTACGGTAATAGCCGAAAAAGTCGTAAAAATCATGCTTATAGTTTTATAACTTATAAAACTTAACAAGTTACCATTTTTATAAAATTTCCACTTATATATCCTTATACATATGTATATAAATGTATTATATAAGTTAGTGGGTTTTTAATTTACATTTTATACTATTTTTATTTGAGTGCTTATATAATACTATTATACTTTAATTTACAAAATCTGATTTTTATTTTCATGTTCACCAAAACTGCCATATCTAGAGTTCTATATGGAGATAGAAGCTCAAATTTTTATGACATAAACTACATGATATGTGCTCCATTTAACTCTACTATAGCTACTGTTGAATCATCCTCTAAGTATTTCTAAAAATCGTCCAAAACAGTGAACTCAGATTGGTACTCTAAACTTGTTTTGATCATATCTCACTCATTACAATGATTCCATTGCATGGCCAACTCTCACATGTGTACAAGACCCATAGATTACTGTAAATTGATTCTACTTCATCATTTTATCAGTCTAACATATGGTTAGTTACTGTTTTTATACAGCCTACCATTTAAACAAGATTTACCCATTTTACATGTAGTTTGTCCATCTTTTTAAGCATGTTTATCAACACCAAATCCCCACACAATATTTTTAATCATCATTCATCATCATATACATATACATAAGTAAAAGAAATACAAGATTACATAATCAAAAATAACAAGAGGATGAGGAGGACAATCTTTATACCACCAAGTTGATGTAGGTTATGATTTGGACATGGATTTTGATGGAGAAACTTGTGAATAACCAAGACCATCTTCAAGACCACCATTCTTCATGAACACCTTGTGGAAAATCAGCCCCAAGACAAAAAGGAAACTCCTTTGTAGATGTTATGATCACCTCCAATCAATAAGTCTTCAAAAGAACATCATCTTATGCAAAAATAACATAAGATTTGTGGTGAAATTTAGATGAATATGGTGGTGGTGGTGGTAGTATGGACGACACACATAGAGACGAAGAGAGAAAATGGTGGTTTTTGTATGAGAGAAATGGGATAAGTGGTTTAGCAAATGGGTTTTGTTAGGCTAGTGGGAAGTGTAGCTTAACTTCTAAGCTTAGCTTACAAGTGTAAGCTACATTGTTGCAAATTTGCCACATCAAGGGTGGTGGTGGCACTAGTTGGGCCGTCCCATGTGTGGGGTGAGACAAAACTTGTTTTTGTCTCATCCCACTAATTTACGGGTATTCCTTGATTCTAGTTTCCTCGATTTGCGTGCCCTCGGGTCGTTTTACGAAAAACGTTTTTATAAATTATGAATCAACGGCACAAAACGAATCTAATAAAAATTGTCTCATCAAGAACGGAGTTCGAAAACATAAATACGTAATGCTAGGGTTTCCGGTTTAGTCGTAAAGGACGTTAAAATAAAATCGTAAGTCCTAGTCTCTTCTCGTAAATTTGTGAGTTTATGAACCAACACAAATTTAAACTTCCAAAATAATTTTCACGAACAAATTTATTTTCTAAAATGTCGGACTGTCACCAAAGACGGGGTTTGTAAACGTAAGCACGTAACGTAGAATCCTCCGGTTTAGACGTAGTCAATGCTACTTCAAGACGTAAATCCAAATTTCTTCCCAAAAATAAGTGAGTTCATAATGTAAGATTAAAATAATGTTTTTAAATAATATCTGAGATTAAAATATCAACCATAAATTGACGGATTGTCACAGCATTTACCCCTAAACAGGATCTTTGTCCTCAAAGATCATCTTACTACTCGCTTCTTATAGAGTTAAAGCCATGTGGGTATTTCCTCCACATTTGGTCTTTTCTCCCAAGTGTAATTCATTACAATACGCGAGTTTCATTAAACATAACTACGGGAATAAGATCAGGCTTAATGTTGACTTACTTTCTCTATCCATGATGTTCACGGGTTTCTGATGAATGCAACTTTTCGCTGATCTAAGCTTTATTAAGAAGAATTCAGAATTTTCACTTGATAGATATTCCATCAAGTTCGATATACGAATCATAATTCACGCAGCTCTTGAAGTCCTAGGGTAGATCCAGCTTATATGCCTTTCAAACCAACTTTTACATCATCTCTATGGTCCCATACAACGGGGACTTATATCCCATGATTTGTCAGATCATTAATTCATTTTTTCCAAGGTTAAAATTTTTGGCATAACTTCGCTACCCATCTGGCACTTCAAGATCTACATTTCATAACTTTCTGCCCACTACCGGTGGTCAATAATCAGATACTAATTTCAACAATCATTTCAGGTCTCGCGGGTCGAGTATTTTGTAAGGTTAGGTTCGCCATCGTAGGAAACCTTAAACCTAAAAGACATGTCCAACTCACAATGGGTGTTTGTCGGGTGTCTTCATCTCAACTCCTACTTACAGATGCTCTAATACAGATCCTAACAAGATTAGATCTCGATCCTAATACGATAATTATCAATGATAATCTCTCTAAAGGAAAATGATTATACGGTTTATTACCAAAGGTCAATCATTCAAACATAGAACAACACTTATAGTATTTTGTATCGTTACTTTACCTCATCCCTTCGATTGGGGTGGTACACAGTACTCTCATCAAGATTCGTTCTCAATGACTTCTGAGCAAATCTCTAAAAATTCGATGCGAAGCGAGGATCTTTATATAGATGATCGGTACAGGCATACCATGTTTACATAACTCCTTTAAATACAAAAGAGTCTATTTCTTCATCAAGATTCTATCATTAACAGGAATGATATTAGCAGATTTGGTCAGTCTGTCGACGATGACCCAAATCGAATCAAATTTAGATGATGACCTTTGCGATAGCTAGACGTTTACTAATGTATGAGGCGATGTCTGCCTTCATATTTTGTCATTAGTACAACTTCTTTAAACAAAGATACTTCTAGTCATAAATGACATAAATAGAATACTTATACTTACAAATTCCAACATAACTATATCTCACAATCCTCCATATTTAGGCAATCACAAGTGGTATTCTAATCATTTAACGTCATCAGCTTCTCAATTCTAATGGTTTTTTTTTACAAACATCAGCTACTTTTAAATTGTTCAGCAATTTATTTTGCACCTTCATTATTAAGGAACACATCCTATATGATTCTTTATACTTTTTACATAATGCGTCGATATCTAAATTCACCTCTCCTGATGATATAATTATCATGTCCACAATTTACTCATATATTCTTTCTTCATATCTTCCATGTTTTAATTTCGTCTCAACTATTTTTTTATCTGTTTTACTCAATCCGACGTCTAAAGCGTTGATAATTATTACAACTAATTAAATATTAAATATTCAATTTATGAAACGTAAACGTAAAGATTTTAAATTTCTTAGTCCATCCAATTATATGAAAATGTTCAAAATAATTTAAAATTTAATTAACACGATTTTTGCTGATTTATCGAAAATAATTAATAAGATTCGTAAATGTTTGAAAAATCTTTGGTTATACTTTGGTCAAAATTTTCTTAGTTGACAAGTAAAAATTGTCGTTTCAAGTTTTAAGTCATGGTTTAAATGGTTTCCTCAATCCCTCTTAAGTTGTCTTGAGGTATACACAAACATTTACCCCTAAACAGAAGTTTAGTTAAATGGTTTGTGTATAAGGGAATAATCCCTTAAAAAATCCTTTGTTAAAACATTTGTTAAAACATATTTCCATTTTCTTTTTGGTAAAACGCAAAGTCTTAAATGACTTCTAATCTTTGATAATTCATTATAGATTCCATTATATTATTAATCACATGGTCAAATCATGTAAAGGATTAAGTCTTAAATCACATGTTAAATATTCAAGGTATATGTTTTTATTGTTCGGCCAATTCAGGGCAATCTATAAATAATTATTAACTCATTCTTATTCTTATAAATAAAAAATGGTCCTTAATGATCGCAAGCATGAATTTATCAAATTACAGCCTTCACACGTGATTCACCAAATTTATGAATGCTACGTGTTTATTAGTCAATCCAAACGTCATCACGTGAAACTTATATTATTTATTACAAGTACCGGATGTAGTGATTGGAATAGATAATCACTTTCGCGGACGCGAAGTTGATGATAACCATGTCGTGGATCAAATTGCTAGAACCTTGTAAATGATCGAACAAATCTTCCATTTCGAGTTATGGATATTGTTTTCGATTGTCAATTTACTCAGTCCACAGTAATCTTATAAATATAAGGAATAATAACACCATAGCTCTTCATGATGACGAGCTTGGTAGAATAAAATCTTTCTCCGATAACTCTCTCAGTTGTACGGTAATTCCTTTAATTTAGATGGTGCTGACGTACAGTGCACAAGCCACAGGTGCAGCACCGGTAAAATAATCAATACCTATTTCAATCTGCCTTAATGGCAAAAGTCTAGGTAATTTACCAACAAATACCTTCTAAAATTTTTAGATAACATAAACATCTTTTAATAAATTCATATTAGGTTCTTTCTAGATTATAATATCTATGACTAGTTCACAACCATTCATGGTATAATTTCAAGTCTAAATGCGGGATATGGTCGTCCATCAAGAATTATCTAGATCACTTTTGATAATCAGCATCTTATCATTTAGGGGAATTATACTCGAGTTCCCATCAATTAAGACAATGTCGTCATGTCATAATCAATCAATCCATTCTACTAGCACTATTAACTTTCCAGTTTCATTATCGTCGATAAGATGTGAACTTCTCAAAAGACTAATAATAACTCATAATCCTTCACAAGTTCGAGAATATATGGAGACACAACTATCATCTAAAGAGTAAGGTCAACGCATAATCTACGCGAGAGAATTTCAAATCAGATACAAACGAAAACATTTAATGAATATGAATATATCCCATGTTTTCATAATTCGAGTACGCATTCGAAAGCTCCTCGGATCGTTACCCAGGTCATTCAAATGAAATCAATTCAAAAGAAATGAGAGGTACGTCGATACATCCAGTCGGGTATCAACACTCGGTAATCAGATACATTTCCTAAGAATCTTACTACGAGAGAATTGGACGAGAAAGAATTGCCAATTGTCAACTAAGACAATTTCCTCAGATGAGTAAATTCGACTCAGAAGAATAGATGCTACATGCACATATGTAGGTGTCCCTAACACTGTGTCCTTATTTTTCACTTCTTGCAGATCTCATAAAATTTAATCCTTCACAATCTTCAAAGAAAATGTAGTGTTTATTCATTAGTTTTATGGTGACTACTAATCAGTCTTGCATGGTCCATTCCAAATTGTATGTAAGCGCGCAACTATATACAATTTCAAGATTAACGATGCAATACTCAGTTCGTCAAAATTTTATCATCATGTTTATAATGAAAACATTTTCATGCTTAATTCTTAAATAAGAATCAAGAATAATTTTACAAAGATTTTCTTTGTTATGAAAACAATTAAGTTTTCCAAGGTACTTTATAAACAACCTCATTTCGATAACAATCACTTATAAATCTTATTTTGAATAATCCTTATAGTGATGAAAATTCAATTTTTCTCAATGGATGCGGTTTTATCTTATAAAAACAATGAGTGATCTGCAAAAGAGTGCCGAAGAGTTGTTCACCAAGAACTAACTACAATATGATAGGAAATGAGCTTTAGCCAAATAATCATGAGGTTCATGATCTCGATGGCACTCAGAAAGAATAATCCATAACGTAACTCAAATCGAGATGAGTACTTGTTCAATGGTTGCATCTCTAATGCGAACATTAGGATGAAGCAATAAAGGATAGATAACATCGATACATGTAGAATTTAGCAATCAATGGTAGTCTTTTCATTAATCACAAACAAGTCAAAATTATACCGTAACACATTACTTGTCACTATGTCATACAATTCTCATAACTCATCCTACCAACTGATATCTCAGTTAAGTTAGGGATTATTTTTAAAAGATACCCCAGTAAATACTAATCTACAAGAGTCATTAGGTGTTCCACATGTCCCAGAAGATCCATTGGTCCCAATTCAGAAGAAGATTTCTTCAATTTATTTGTTGGACACTGGGCATCCTCATTAGTGGACAATGGCCTAGGAACAACCCTTAACACGAATCAACAATAAATTAAAACCTTATAATTCAATCACAAAACTTAACGACTTCCTCTTAACAATCTCATATTCCATACGGGTTAAATTTTACTTTATTCAAGTTTCAATCAACTTATACTCAATTCGATATCCTACCTCATTTTCCAATACTTTCAATCTTTATTCTTAGACCTTGATAGGGCAATAAAAGCTCGATATGATCAACACTTAATTTCCAATCCTATAGCTCTTACAACAACAATTATCAAATGAGTCACTAGTATGAAATGACTCGATCAGTCAATTAGACTTCTCGGAAAGGTACTAGTGGCATGAGGCTTTTGGGTAATGATTCCAATGACAGCCTCAAGTGCAACATTCACCCTTTCGATTTCAAATTTAAGAATTAGATGACAACGAATCAGGTGACATCTTTCCAGGTCGTAACGTTTTGTCAAACTCCACTCTATAAGGAAAGATCGTCATGACATCGATATCAGATTTAATCTCGCCAATTCTTTTTCAATATCACAATCAACTAATATCTACATTCCTACGAATATCAACCATTTTTTTGGGGTCATAAATATCCACAACTTGGTTTAGATCTAGGATAGCTAGAATTCCTACGAGAATAGCTTCGATTAATTTACTAGGGGATTTAAGGTTCTTTGTGACAATCTACGTCGTATAAATACCTCGTATAAATATCAAAATAATCATCAAACAATCATGTAATCAAATTACATCATATATATATAATCCAAGTTATATATATATTAAAATAACACTTCTCAGTCTGGCCTTGTCGGTAACTCGGGATTTCTTCGGCGCCGTTATAGTCAAAAGATTTTTAGACATTTTTAGAAAAATGTTTATAGTTAAAAGATTTTGAAATGTTTTATTCAAAACCTTGGTTTTAAAAATCTTTCGTTCTCTATAACGAGAGCTCTGGTACCAAACTGTAACACCCCCAAATTTATACAACTCAATACAGCGGAAGACTAGTTGGTGTTACGGGATAGCACATTACTCACATCATAGACAACGCTTAAAAATCGCGTCGTTTAATTAATAAGCATTTCCATTCATAAATATCAAAGTTACATAGGTCCCAAGTCATTGTATTTAATACAGGTATTACAAAGCATTTGAATGGAAATAAGTTTTTAGGTGCGGGCCATGAATTCTTGTTGTCTTCCCGAGAATTACCTTCACGTACCTGAGATAAAACATGTTAAAAGAAAAGGTCAGCGATAACGCCGAGTGAATTCATAGAGTTTAATAAAATCCATCAATATAACTTTGGTATAAAATTATTACCAAAAATCATTTCGTACAAATCATTGTAATAGGCCATAAAATAGCCAAAATCATTTTATACAAATCTTTATCAAAAATCATAATATCGGCATTTGCCTTAAAAATCATTATACGAGCCAATGTCGTAAAAACATCATACAATACGTTTTACAACGTTGTATAGATTAAATAAAAACCGTTATATGAATATGGTTATATAAAACAAAAATACGAACATAATATCAATAGTATGACCCTGTATTGCTAGTCAGGCAATACATCGTAATTTGGAGCGAATAGCAGTATTTCGTTAATCGGATTATTATAAGCCGCATGACATTGTTACCTTACTAAACCAAACAACGGGTAGCTAACCCGATACTCAATTTGCCCATCTAAGTTAGCGTATCGTCACAAAGGTCACGCTATGGAAATCTTCTCATACATAAATTCGCTTACCAATCAATGTGGCACGACGGGGATCAACCGTCAAGGCGCGAACTGGGGTGATCGTCCCCAAATAGTACTATTATATGCATAAGCGTCTACCAAATCCCGGTAGTTCACAATTCATGCTAATGGGACTTTTAGTGACATAACCTAACTTTAATAATCCATTTTATTTCATCTATCTGGTCCTTTAATCATTTATCGGGTCATACAATCGGGTCATACAATCATTCGGGTCCAAATCAATAAACAAACAATCGGGACAAATGGTGTCCTATTTTATAAAAACTAACATGTTATCTCCATCGCGGGTTTATAAAACATTTCATAAAAACATTTCAAAGAGTGCGAGGCTATGAACTTACGTTGATGTGGGAAGGCGGGTTATCGGCAATTCGGACGTACGGTACGTGCTTCAATCACGGAAACCTAGACAAATAATACTCGTCTTAGACTCATGTCCAATGACTTTATAAAAATAACAATTATGTATAGATATGATGATTTTATATATATGATGATCAAGTGGGTTTACATATTCTCGTTTACTCATTTTAGTGTTTATGTATTGGTAACTTCTTCCTAGTTTACTAGTTTTACCTATTTACGTGTTTTTGGTCCAATAAGCCTATTATAAGTTCATTAACTTGTATTAATCCATTTCTTACTTATATTATCAGTATTTATACTTTATATGTTGGGCCCAAATGGGTTAAGCCCAATAATAAGTTCATATGTGTCTTAGTCCATTTTGTTGTATTATTAGTCCAATAACGTTAACTTAGTCCGTTAATGTCCGTATGTTATATAGTTCGGGTTTTATCGGTTTTACTTGTTATATATGTTTATATATCAGTATATGAGTTTTAAAAACTTTACATTAGACGGTTTTGATCGTCTAAGTTTTAATTGGCGAAAAACGTTAATTTTACGGTAATAGCCGAAAAAGTCGTAAAAATCATGTTTATAGTTTTATAACTTATTTTGTGAACTCAGATTGGTACTCTAAACTTGTTTTGATCATATCTCACTCATTACAATGATTCCATTGCATGGCCAACTCTCACATGTGTACAAGACCCATAGATTACTTTAAATTGATTCTACTTCATCATTTTATCAGTCTAACATGTGGTTAGTTACTGTTTTTATACAGCCTACCATTTAAACAAGATTTACCCATTTTACATGTAGTTTGTCCATCTTTTTAAGCATGTTTATTGATAGTAGTATTTTTTACCCCTTTAGGAAAAGGAAGGTAAAATAGTGGTAAGTGTTAACGAGTGATTTAGGAAAACCACAAGTTATGACCCTTGATGGGGATCGTTCTCTCGAGGAGGCACGTGTGTTGTGAATTGAATTGATTTGATTGATTTTGTTTTTGATTATTAACAAGAAAAGAGAAGAGAAAATGACGAAGACGAAAAAATAGAAAAATAGGCAAAAAACGTAGAAACGTAAAAAAAGACAAAATTTAAAATTTTAACCTAAAAATTACTAAAAATCCACAATAAAATTCTAAGAGTTTACAAAAAATCCAAACTTGCCAAAACCTTTTAATTAATTTAATAATGACTTTTTAATGCTAATTAAAGCCCTAAAAATCACTTTTAAATATTAAAAAGCCCTAAACAAGATTTAATAGTTTGTAAACCTCAAAAATGACCTAATTAAGCTAAGAACTATTTTTAAAAATTTTAAAACCAAATTAAACTATTTTTAAAACTCTAAAAACTATTTAAAATGGATTAAATCTTAAATTAAATCTAGAAAATAAATGAAAAGCCTAAAAATTATTTGGAAAGTGAAAAAGTTCCTAATTTAATGTCTAGAATCTAGAAAAAATGAAAAAATTTTAAAAATAAAACTTTGAATTTTTATGATTAAAATAATATTAAAATATTCCAAAAAATAAAAAGTTCCTAAATAAATTCTAAAAAATTCTCAAAAATCCTAAATATTCTAACTAAGAAGAAAATGCAAATTAAAGTCCCTAAAACCTTTTAATTAATTTTATATTAATTTTTAAAGTTGTCTAAAAACCCTAAAATTAAATAAAATTAAAAATTAAAGTTGTTGAAAACTTTTTGATACTAAACCTCAAAAATATAAATTAAAACCTAAAAACTACTTTTTTGTATTTTTTTAGTTACTGTTTACTATTTTTTAATTACTTTCTAAAAATAAAACTAAAAATAATTCTAATAAATAATTAAATAAAAGGAAAAATAATGTTTTTAAACAGAAAAATCCTAAAGCCTATAAATATCCTAGGAAAAATGACCCTGACCCAATAAGCTTGCTAAAAAAGCTGAAATGTCCTAAATAAGCTACGGCTTATTTAAGATAAGCCAAAACAAAGACACTTTAAATAACTAATGAAATGAAGAGTAAACATAAAAACTCATCTAGATCACTGGTAGAACCCCTCACTCCTGAGCTGCAGGTCGGGGGTTCGAGTCCAGGCAGGGTGCAGTTTTTAATTTTTATTTTCTTTTTTTTTTCTTTTTTAACACTTAAACAGTAACCTTACTATAGCTTACAAACACAAACCAAATCCAAAATTATCAAATTTAAGCTAATTGAAGCAAAAAACGTGGCCAGGTCTGCTTGTTGACTGATGAACAAGTGAAATGTTTACACTTGAACAGTTTGGACCAAGAGGAGCTTGGTTGTGCTTGTTTGGTGGTGTTTGTTGATGGACAAAGGCACCCCTACACTCTTTCTGAGTGTAGGGAGTCAATATAACACAAAAGAACACAACACTTAGCACAAAAAATTCACAAACTAAGCATACACAAGCAAATCAATATTGTTGATGAAAAATATGAGGTCTGTGGGCTTTCTTGCTTAACAGCTTGCACCAAACTCAATTTCAAAGCCCCATATTTTGTACACAAACTCACTAACTAGCATGCAAACAAACAAAAAAAATCCTAAATACCCCTAACACTTAACAGATTTCATGAACCAAGAATAAGATTTGCAATAAAACAAGCAGAGAAGTGACTAGGCAATTTTTAAGCTATCTTTCACTTTTTTTTTCAACAACCTGTTTCAAAACTTGAACCAAACTACAACCAAAGCTAACCTTCAACCTTTCTTAACCCTACCAAGCTATCTAACACGTTTTAACACTCACCAATTTCTATCAAAATCAAAATAAAAAGCAGATCCAAACACCCTCTTAAAAACTTTTATCCAACTTTTTCAAACCAAAACACTTTAAAACTTGCTCAAACTGATTTATAACCATCCTAGCATACTTATAACATCCAAATGAGTCAAATTAAACAGATTAAACAGCAATTGGCACTTAAGCATACGAATTCACATAAACTTTACTTTTTAACTAGGAAAATTGAAACAAGGGAATACCTTGTTGGTCTCACATCCAAGACCAACTAAGGCTGGTTTAGCCTTCTCCAATACACTCGGGTGTATGCAGAATCTTTGATAAATCAGCTTCTCCAATCCTGTTTAAGAAAATCAAAAAGAAATACAAGCAAATATATGTATATTCTGTTTTCTTTTATACTTTCTTAAAAAACTTTTTCTTCAAACTTTCAAACCTTCTCAAAACGTTTTAAAAACACTTTATCATCAAATAACTTGAACCTCTTAACACTAAACTTTGAAACAGATAACACCAATAATCTCCCAAATTCAGAAACTATGTTTCTGAAAAATTCAAACACCAAATGTTTGAATAAGTTATAAATGGAACTCAGATTTTTCTCAACAAAGATATACCAACTTTTTAAAAACAGTAAAAGGAATTACACTTGTATTTTAACAAACACCAACTTTAATATTCATAAAAAAGGGATTACAATTTTTTGGAGAAAAATCTGGAACAAGAGGGAATGAACAAGCTCATTCTCCTTTTATAGAGCTAAAAGACTAATCTAGAATAACTAAACCCTAGTTGCTGGAATTCCTGAAATGCCCTTGATTCTTTGACTGATTTTGGGTCAAAAACGTCCCATGTGACTTGACAGCTTTGCTTGTGATGCTTGAATGAATCAAAGTCGTTCATTTGAGCTTGGGGACCAAGGGGAGTATCCTACACGTTCACTTGGTCGGTTTTGGGGTTTGGGGGAAAGTGACTTGAGCAGGGGAGGTACGGGGTGGGTTCCGCAGGTCATGTGAGGATGTTGGGTGAGGTGGGAAAAGGTGAGGGGGAAGTTAATTAGGGATCTGGATGATTTGAGGGAATAACCCTTTGTTTTAGGGTCAAATTAATCTGGGTTGGTGTTAGGGTTTATGTGTTAATTAGGGTCGTTTTAATCTGAAAAGAGGGATTAATGTTTTAAATAAATGTTTAGGAGGGAAAGGGGGTTGACTGGGAGAGTGGTTTGACTTGGCTTTAATTAAATAAACTGGGTAAAGGGTTAATGGATTGGGTAGGGTCGGGTAGGATATGGGTAATTGGGTTATTGGGTGGGTTATGTGACGTGGCATAGTCTGGTTGGGTGGGGAGGTTTGGATGTTTGGCAGTTTTGACCCCCAAGCTTTCTCATTCCTTCCACTTTGTTTTTAAAGCTGTCAACGCCTCTTTTTTCACTTAACAACTTTGGACAAGTTGTCAAATATGGCACAAAAGGTTTTAAAACTTTTTCCAAGGGCTTCTTTTGTATATTCTTCAAACTTTAAGGACTGGTCTTGTACAATCCTCAAACATTAAGGACCCTACTTGTACAATTGACATTTGGAGGGTCAATTATGACAAGTTCTTTAAAGATGAGGGACTAAACTTGACAATCTTCAATTCTTCAAGGGTGTTTTTGCAAAATCCAAACTTGGGCCCGGTTCATTGTGCGACTTCGTTTCCCGTGTTCGTTTTTGAATGATTCTTGTGATCCTTTGCCATTTCCTCAATATCCGTACCTAAAAATACACAAGTAACAAACACGAGCATATATTTGGCATATTTGATGATATTTTATGCATTTTAAGGCCGATTTGGACGATGAGACCATGTATAAAAGCAGTCTCATCACTCCCCCATACTAAACCATTGCCGTGCCCTCACGCAATGCTAGAATAAAGTATCTACGCAACTCCAAAATTCCATTTTATGAACTTTTATTCAAAGGATAAACTAGCTATACTACACTATTGCTACTACTTGCGTTTTAGACATAATGTATGATTTTCATCGCAAAATGGGACGTTTAGGTTCATAGAATAAGAACACGTGAATGCTTCGTTAGAAATAATTTCATCGTGCAACGAGATCATTGTCATTATAAGTTAGTAATGCTAACACTACTCATATGCCCTAATCACGTACTTATTCTCCCATTATTCCTAAGTTGTATCTCTTATATTTTATTTTGTCTTAATGATCACGAAGATACATCATTGACTTATGCGATAATAGAGATTTAGGTCTAAAAATAGAGTCCTAACGGTGTAACCAAGACCATCAAATCAATAACCCCTCCTAATAGACAACGATGTCAAAAAATTAAGTTGACAAGAAGAATCGATAAACACGGTTTTATAACGGTTTTGAACATGAGACTTATTACCAAGACTTTTATACGCCCCCTAACGGAAGGGCCTTATTATCTTTGGTTTACCTCCATCTTTTATTCAACTTCGCCATGAAGCTTTTATTATGACTTCGGTCTTGCCTTGCCTTTTATTATCCGCCTCATCGGTGGTTTTATTAGCCAAAGACGTATATCCTCACGCTAAAGCGAATTTTGGATCTTTAAAGCTTCGAAGATTAAGGCTTGATTCACTTTCAATTTTGCATAGATTTTAGGCCTTGTGGGGCTTCAAATTGTTTGCTAGATTTAGGTGAGCACTTGAAATCTTATTATTGGGTGAAGCTTTCGATTATTGGGGTGCCAATACTTCAAAACCGTGACGCTGGCGATACCTTAATGTCTTCCCAATTTAATTACACGGAAGCTACTAGAAAAGACTAGAAACCCAACAATCCTAACTAAACCGCTAAATCAATATTTATTAAGCAAAAAATATTTACATGCGAAGGGAGAATAAGCAAATAACGAGAACACATGAGTTTTTGAAAGAATACGAGTACTCTACGTTTAGCATAGTAACTTATAATTAACTCTATCATTTCTCGTCCTCATTTAAGAGACTTAGCCTAATGTAAGTTAAGGAATCAAAGCCAAGTGCTCAACACGCACGGTCGAGTCAAAAATTACTCTTATTCTCGCCATCGGAAAACCTACATTCGTGTCTTCAAACACTTATAAAACATGAGAAAAAATTTAAAATTTGGCCATTTTTAGCCTTATTTTGCAACAAAACGATAACAAAACGATAAACTTTGGAAAGCGTGAAGGTTTGGCAAGGCAAGTATCTATTCACCCCCCCCCCCCCATACTAAAGTTAAACATTGTCCTCAATGTTTCGAGTCTAGGGGTGCAAACACCCCCATACTAGAGACGTAGTCGAATGCCTAATCTAGCATGGAAAGGGTGTAACCATTAAATTTAAAGCCGTTTATGAAGTGTGCTAATAACCTAAGGTTAGAACATCAAAAGGATATATCATTTGGATATTGGGAAAGGCCTTCAAAGCAAACGATCGAGTGCTCCCATAAACGAACACGAGAGGCTCCAATCGTGAAGATCATGATCTAAAAAACCACAATGCACAAACAACCACGGAACAAAGGTTGGAAGGGCACAAATCCCCTCACATTAAACTAATTAGAAAGCAATAATATGTACATGGATAAGCATGGGTCTCCCCCACGAGGCACCTTGTTTTTGATAACCGAGTCAAAAGCTCGACTCGAATCCCCATAAATGTGATTATTTAGGGATAATCATGGTGTGGTCAATTTTTGGTGGGGCTTACATGATAAACAAGGCCCAAAAGTACGTGGAGTACTTTAAAAACCCGATAAACGTATACCGGGGTCAAAGATAGCGTCTTCGTTTTCGGATGAAAGACGAAACAACCAAACTTCAACACAAACCCCAATGGGGTAGAAGAAAATAGGAGAGAAGAAATAGAAGGGTGGGACAATGGGTAAGTCATAACATCGAGCTACTCGAGGTAGACTCGCACCAATCAAATGAAAAGATTTTCCATTTATTGCATCGGTGGAAGACCGAGATTTCCCTATATAAGCAATTCCAGGATCAAATATCTCGTCCTCGGTGGAGAAAGGGGAGGGAACATATGGGGTTTCCCCCACACTAGGTCCACACAAAGCATCGTCAAAAGGAGAAGACGAGCTTGTAGTACTCAATACACGCGGTGATGACGGAGTTAGAATTGTAGAAAAATCTTTTAAATTCAAGTTAAAATCTTTTCCTTTTTCATCTTTTACACTCTCCTTGTGAAAACCCGATTTGATTATGTCAAAAATATTTGGTGTATCTAAAACAATGTTAGTCACACTAAAAATTCTCACATTTTGAAATCTTTTTGGTTTAGGTGGTGGCAAGTTTTCAAATCTTTTGTCAACAAAGAAAACCTCCCCATCGGGATCAACGTATTCATCATCCGAAGAATCACTCGAGATTGGAAATGTAGGCTTAACACTCTTAACCTCCATCGGCGGAGGGGACGGAACTTCATTTTTATCAACAACTCCTAAAACTCTATTTGAAATCTTTTTGCAAATGCTTTTGATGGGATTGACATTGTACAAAGATGTGATAGAATAAACATGAGAAAGAGTGGAGTTTTGGGTTGCATTAATGACGAGTTCTTCCTCATTGAAACGAAGAGTGATTTTTCTTGCATGCACATCGATAAGTGCTCTCGAGGTATCCAAAAAAGATCGACCTAAAATTAACGGAACTTTAGGATCGATGGGAATATCAACAACAATAAAGTCTACAGGATAGTAGAACTTTCCAACTTTCACGAAGACGTCCTCGGCAACTCCACAAGCTAGAATCGTAGAATGATCGGCCATTTCGATTGACATTTTTGAAGGAGTGAGATTTGGAAGATTGAGCGATTTAAGAATCTCAAGAGGCATCAAATTAATACTAGCACCAAGATCGGCCAAGGCGTAGCATGCTTCCATGTCTTGGATAGCACATGGGATTAAAAACTTTCCAGGATCACCGACTTTTTGAGGTATGCGGCTTAGAAAAACCGAAGAACAACTAGACGATTTTTGCAATTTCTCTTTGTTATTCAACATACTTTTGAAGTTCGCGGCAAATCGAGGCATCATGACTAAGGCGTCGGCAAAACTTATATTGAAATGCAAGTCACGAAACATTTTCATAAAAAGTTCAAATTGATAATTATTTCGTTCTTGTGCCTTTTCCTTGTCTCGTCTTGATGGGTAGGGTAAAGGTGGTGTGGGTTGGGGCAAATTAGGCATAGGCATCGGCCTTGGAATCTCGGGTTCCATGATGGGTATTGGTTCAACCGTAGGTGTGGTTTGAGCGGTACTTCGTGGGCTTGCAATTTGCTCCTTTTCAACCACAACCTCGGGTTCTTTCTCTTTTTCCTTCTCCATAGAAGTACTTGGACGAGAAATGGGTTCTTTGAAAGTCTTACCACTACGAGTGGCAACAACCTTCAATTCTCCTTTCGGGTTCACGATGCTATCACTAGGAAGACCACCCGAAGAAGAAGGCTTACACATGATAGCTTCAAACATTTTAGCCATACGGTCTTCAAACTTAGATTGCCTAGCATCCGCTTTTAACAATTCTTGCTTAATCTCATGTTGTCCTTGCTCCATTTTTTGTTGATTTTGTTGGAGTCGTGTGACATTTCCTTCCATTTTATTAGCATGAGTTTTAAGTTCATTAGCAAGTTCGTTTTTTAGCTCGTTTTTCAACTCGGACCTTAAGCTAACCATCTCACGTTGCATATTGTCAAACTTAGCATCATTAGCCTTAGCATAACTCAAAAACTCTCCTTGAAGATTTTTGGTGTGATCGTTTTGAAAACCTTGGGCATTGTTTTGAAAATCACGGTTTTGGTTTTGATTTGAAATTTGCCCATTTCCACTTTGGTAATTACCTTTGTTATAATTTCTTTGATTTCCTTGGTAATTTCCACCTTGGTTGTTGTTGCGATAATTATTAGCGTTTTGATTTGGTGGAGCTTGATTTGAACGAGAACCTTGACCGATTTGGTTATAAGTTCCCGTGGCTACAAAAGCATTCGAAGTGTTACCATCCGCGGTAATGCACTCCGAAAGATCATGAGCTCCCCCACACGACAAACAACTCTTAGAAACCGCTTTAACCGAAGCGGTGTTGGAAGCTTCTTGAGCCTTCCAATGGGACATAAGGTTAGCAAATCTATCAAAAAATCGGTTTTCTTCATTTGCTTCATCATGTAATGCATTGATACTTTGAGACGATGATGAGCCCCTTTTGGCAACACTCGGTGTGTGACGAGGGCTATAAACTTTAGACCTATTCTCAATTATGACCAAAGCTTCTTCAACCGTTTTACACAAAAAATTACCACCCGCGGCGGCATTCAAATAATCTCTTTCATGATCGTTAAGTCCATTGTAAAACGTGTCGATTTGGTGCAAGTCGGAAAAACCGTGATGAGGACATTCATGCAACATCTCCTTAAACCTATTCCAAGCCGTTGAAAAACTTTCATTTGATTCTTGTGAAAATTTAGAAATCTCATTTTTCAAATGCGTAGTCTTAGAGGGCGGAAAAAATTGGTTCACAAACTTTGAAACGAGATCCTTCCACGTCAATATAGAATTGGGTGGCTCTTTCTCTAACCAAATTTTAGCGGGCCCCGCTAAGGAATACGGAAAAAGCATCATCTTAATCGAGTCATTCGAGACATCCTTAAATTTGCACGTGGCGGTAAGACGATTAAATTGGCGGATATGGTTGTGGGGATTGTCCTTCTCATCACCACGGAATTTGTTGTTTTGGATCATCGACAACAAACCCGTTTTCACCTCAAAATTCTCCGCAGGGATAGCGGGAATCACAATAGCTTCTCCATAACCCTCGGTGGGTGCTTGAAGTAACTCCATCATAGTTCGATTCGCCATGGTAGGTTCTTCTCGTACAATGGGTTCGTCAATAGGAGACTCCTCACTAGAATGAGTTGGAGTGGGAGTTTTGTTCTTGCGTTTACGTGCACGTTTTGCTTTGTTACGAGTGAGCATAAACGTCACATACAACGTGGAGACGAGCAAAGAAGATTCTTTTTGGTATTTTGTGTTTTTCAATTTTTTTGTGGTTTTTGATTGTATTAACCTTTTTGGAAATTGGTGAATGTATTAAGTAGACAAAAAGTCCACAAATCTCCTCCTCAATCAAATCTCTTGATTAAAAAGGCCTCAAGGAATGAAAACGATCACGTGGAGTGAACGCCTTCGATGACTTTAGAACGATGGTGGAACACCAAATCGTTCAAGAGGGTTTAATCAAATAGAAACCAAGAAAATATATATGATATGTAATAATACTTTGGGCGGAAAAACCCTCGATTCACTCTCAAAATCGAATACGCACAAGCAAGCGGAGGAAACGAGGCGGCGCGAAGCACTTAAGAGCCTTTCTCCTTTAGGTTGTGAAATACAACCGCCTTATACCCACCTTATAGTTTGTATTATCAAGATTAAGCTTCACGAAAGTATTTATCTATTTTTGCCTTTTTCTTTGGTTTGAGATTCGAATACAATGATCGAGTGATGAAATCCCGAATCAAGGTTGTGATTTCTCACGTATTTGGAGTACTTGTGTATTTATTGTTCTACGTATACTATATAGTAATAATATTCACACAAAAAACCAAAAAACGATAATACGTATTAATAGAGTGCTATTAATACAATTACTATTATGGCTAATATAGAAAACAACAATGGTTCAATCAAAACACAACACGCCTCCCCGGCAGCGGCGCCAAAAATGATAGTAGTATTTTTTACCCCTTTAGGAAAAGGAAGGTAAAATAGTGGTAAGTGTTAACGAGTGATTTAGGAAAACCACAAGTTATGACCCTTGATGGGGATCGTTCTCTCGAGGAGGCACGTGTGTTGTGAATTGAATTGATTTGATTGATTTTGTTTTTGATTATTAACAAGAAAAGAGAAGAGAAAATGACGAAGACGAAAAAATAGAAAAATAGGCAAAAACACTACTAGAAAGTTAAGACGTAGAAACGTAAAAAAAGACAAAATTTAAAATTTTAACCTAAAAATTCCTAAAAATTACTAAAAATCCACAATAAAATTCTAAGAGTTTACAAAAAATCCAAACTTTCCAAAACCTTTTAATTAATTTAATAATGACTTTTTAATGCTAATTAAAGCCCTAAAAATCACTTTTAAATATTAAAAAGCCCTAAACAAGATTTAATAGTTTGTAAACCTCAAAAATGACCTAATTAAGCTAAGAACTATTTTTAAAAATTTTAAAACCAAATTAAACTATTTTTAAAACTCTAAAAACTATTTAAAATAGATTAAATCTTAAATTAAATCTAGAAAATAAATGAAAAGCCTAAAAATTATTTGGAAAGTGAAAAAGTTCCTAATTTAATGTCTAGAATCTAGAAAAAATGAAAAAAAGTTAAAAATAAAACTTTGAATTTTTATGATTAAAATAATATTAAAATATTCCAAAAAATAAAAAGTTCCTAAATAAATTCTAAAAAATTCTCAAAAATCCTAAATATTCTAACTAAGAAGAAAATGCAAATTAAAGTCCCTAAAACCTTTTAATTAATTTTATATTAATTTTTAAATTTGTCTAAAAACCCTAAAATTAAATAAAATTAAAAATTAAAGTTGTTGAAAACTTTTTGATATGTAAACCTCAAAAATATAAATTAAAACCTAAAAACTATTTTTTTGTATTTTTTTAGTTACTGTTTACTATTTTTTAATTACTTTCTAAAAATAAAACTAAAAATAATTCTAATAAATAATTAAATAAAAGGAAAAATAATGTTTTTAAACAGAAAAATCCTAAAGCCTATAAATATCCTAGGAAAAATGACCCTGACCCAATAAGCTTGCTAAAAAAGCTGAAATGTCCTAAATAAGCTACGGCTTATTTAAGATAAGCCAAAACAAAGACACTTTAAATAACTAATGAAATGAAGAGTAAACATAAAAACTCATCTAGATCACTGGTAGTACCCCTCACTCCTGAGCTACAGGTCGGGGGTTCGAGTCCAGGCAGGGTGCAGTTTTTAATTTTTTTTTTCTTTTTTTTTTCTTTTTTAACACTTAAACAGTAACCTTACTATAGCTTACAAACACAAACCAAATCCAAAATTATCAAAGATTTAAGCTAATTGAAGCCAAAAACATGGCCAGGTCTGCTTGTTGACTGATGAACAAGTGAAATGTTTACACTTGAACAGTTTGGACCAAGAGGAGCTTGGCTGTGCTTGTTTGGTGGTGTTTGTTGATGGACAAAGGCACCCCTACACTCTTTCTGAGTGTAGGGAGTCAATATAACACAAAAGAACACAACACTTAGCACAAAAAATTCACAAACTAAGCATACACAAGCAAATCAATATTGCTGATGAAAAATATGGGGTCTGTGGGCTTTCTTGCTTAACAGCTTGCACCAAACTCAATTTCAAAGCCCCATATTTTGTACACAAACTCACTAACTAGCATGCAAACAAACAAAAAAAAATCCTAAATACCCCTAACACTTAACAGATTTCATGAACCAAGAACAAGATTTGCAATAAAACAAGCAGAGAAGTGACTAGGCAATTTTTAAGCTATCTTTCACTTTTTTTTTCAACAACCTGTTTCAAAACTTGAACCAAACTACAACCAAAGCTAACCTTCAACCTTTCTTAACCCTACCAAGCTATCTAACACGTTTTAACACTCACCAATTTCTATCAAAATCAAAATAAAAAGCAGATCCAAACACCCTCTTAAAAACTTTTATCCAACTTTTTCAAACCAAAACACTTTAAAACTTGCTCAAACTGATTTATAACCATCCTAGCATACTTATAACATCCAAATGAGTCAAATTAAACAGATTAAACAGCAATTGGCACTTAAGCATACGAATTCACATAAACTTCACTTTTTAACTAGGAAAATTGAAACAAGGGAATACCTTGTTGGTCTCACATCCAAGACCAACTAAGGCTGGTTTAGCCTTCTCCAATACACTCGGGTGTATGCAGAATCTTTGATAAATCAGCTTCTCCAATCCTGTTTAAGAAAATCAAAAAGAAATACAAGCAAATATATGTATATTCTGTTTTCTTTTATACTTTCTTAAAAATCTTTTTCTTCAAACTTTCAAACCTTCTCAAAACGTTTTAAAAACACTTTATCATCAAATAACTTGAACCTCTTAACACTAAACTTTGAAACAGATAACACCAATAATCTCCCAAATTCAGAAACTATGTTTCTGAAAAATTCAAACACCAAATGTTTGAATAAGTTATAAATGGAACTCAGATTTTTCTCAACAAAGATATACCAACTTTTTAAAAACAGTAAAAGGAATTACACTTGTATTTTAACAAACACCAACTTTAATATTCATAAAAAAGGGATTACAATTTTTTGGAGAAAAATCTGGAACAAGAGGGAATGAACAAGCTCATTCTCCTTTTATAGAGCTAAACTATTCTAGAATAACTAAACCCTAGTTGCTGGAATTCCTGAAATGCCCTTGATTCTTTGACTGATTTTGGGTCAAAAACGTCCCATGTGACTTGACAGCTTTGCTTGTGATGCTTGAATGAATCAAAGTCGTTCATTTGAGCTTGGGGACCAAGGGGAGTATCCTACACGTTCACTTGGTCGGTTTTGGGGTTTGGGGGAAAGTGACTTGAGCAGGGGAGGTACGGGGTGGGTTCCACAGGTCATGTGAGGATGTTGGGTGAGGTGGGAAAAGGTGAGGGGGAAGTTAATTAGGGATCTGGATGATTTGAGGGAATAACCCTTTGTTTTAGGGTCAAATTAATCTGGGTTGGTGTTAGGGTTTATGTGTTAATTAGGGTCGTTTTAATCTGAAAAGAGGGATTAATGTTTTAAATAAATGTTTAGGAGGGAAAGGGGGTTGACTGGGAGAGTGGTTTGACTTGGGTTTAATTAAATAAACTGGGTAAAGGGTTAATGGATTGGGTAGGGTCGGGTAGGATATGGGTAATTGGGTTATTGGGTGGGTTATGTGACGTGGCATAGTCTGGTTGGGTGGGGAGGTTTGGATGTTTGGCAGTTTTGACCCCCAAGCTTTCTCATTCCTTCCACTTTGTTTTTAAAGCTGTCAACGCCTCTTTTTTCACTTAACAACTTTGGACAAGTTGTCAAATATGGCACAAAAGGTTTTAAAACTTTTTCCAAGGGCTTCTTTTGTATATTCTTCAAACTTTAAGGACTGGTCTTGTACAATCTTCAAACATTAAGGACCCTACTTGTACAATTGACATTTGGAGGGTCAATTGTGACAAGTTCTTTAAAGATGAGGGACTAAACTTGACAATCTTCAATTCTTCAAGGGTGTTTTTGCAAAATCCAAACTTGGGCCCGGTTCATTGTGCGACTTCGTTTCCCGTGTTCGTTTTTGAATGATTCTTGTGATCCTTTGCCATTTCCTCAATATCCGTACCTAAAAATACACAAGTAACAAACACGAGCATATATTTGGCATATTTGATGATATTTTATGCATTTTAAGGCCGATTTGGACGATGAGACAATGTATAAAAGCAGTCTCATCATTTATCAACACCAAATCCCCACACAATATTTTTAATCATCATTCATCATCATATACATATAAATAAGTAAAATAAATACAAGATTACATAATCAAAAATAACAAGAGGATGAGGAGGACAATCTTTATACCACCAAGTTGATGTAGGTTATGATTTGGACATGGATTTTGATGGAGAAACTTGTGAATAACCAAGACCATCTTCAAGACCACCATTCTTCATGAACACCTTGTGGAAAATCAGCCCCAAGACACCAAGGAAACTCCTTTGTAGATGTTATGATCACCTCCAATCATTAAGTCTTCAAAAGGACATCATCTTATGCAAGAATAACATAAGATTTGTGGTGAAATTTAGATGAATATGGTGGTGGTGGTGGTAGTATGGACGACACACATAGAGACGAAGAGAGAAAATGGTGGTTTTTGCATGAGAGAAATGGGATAAGTGGTTTAGCAAATGGGTTTTGTTAGGCTAGTGGGAAGTGTAGCTTAACTTCTAAGCTTAGCTTACAAGTGTAAGCTACATTGTTGCAAATTTTCCACATCAAGGGTGGTGGTGGCACTAGTTGGGCCGTCCCATGTGTGGGGTGAGACAAAACTTGTTTTTGTCTCATCCCACTAATTTACGGGTATTCCTCGATTCTAGTTTCCTCGATTTGCGTGCCTTCGGGTCGTTTTACGAAAAACGTTTTTATAAATTATGAATCAACGACACAAAACGAATCTAATAAAAATTGTCTCATCAAGAACGGAGTTCGAAAACGTAAATACGTAATGCTAGGGTTTCCGGTTTAGTCGTAAAGGACGTTAAAATAAAATCGTAAGTCCTTGTCTCTTCTCGTAAATTTGTGAGTTTATGAACCAACACAAATTTAAACTTCCAAAATAATTTTCACGAACAAATTTATTTTCTAAAATGTCGGACTGTCACCAAAGACGGGGTATGTAAACGTAAGCACGTAACGTAGAATCCTCCGGTTTAGACGTAGTCGATGCTACTTCAAGACGTAAATCCAAATTTCTTCCCAAAAATAAGTGAGTTCATAATGTAAGATTAAAATAATGTTTTTAAATAATATCTGAGATTAAAATATCAACCATAAATTGACGGATTGTCACAACATTTACCCCTAAACAGGATCTTTGTCCTCAAAGATCATCTTACTACTCGCTTCTTATAGAGTTAAAGCCATGAGGGTATTTCCCCCACATTCTGTCTTTTCTCCCAAGTGTAATTCATTGCAATACGCGAGTTTCATTAAACATAACTACAGGAATAAGATCAGGCTTAATGTTGACTTACTTTCTCTATCCATGATGTTCACGGGTTTCTGATGAATGCAACTTTTCGCTGATCTAAGCTTTATTAAGAAGAATTCAGAATTTTCACTTGATAGATATTCCATCAAGTTCGATATACGAATCATAATTCACGCAGCTCTTGAAGTCCTAGGGTAGATCCAGCTTATATGCCTTTCAAACCAACTTTTACATCATCTCTATGGTCCCATACAACGGGGACTTATATCCCATGATTTGTCAGATCATTAATTCATTTTTCCAAGGTTAAAATTTTTGGCATAACTTCGCTACCCATCTGGCACTTCAAGATCTACATTTCATAACTTTCTGCCCACTACCGGTGGTCAATAATCAGATACTAATTTCAACAATCATTTCAGGTCTCGCGGGTCGAGTATTTTGTAAGGTTAGGTTCGCCATCGTAGGAAACCTTAAACCTAAAAGACATGTCCAACTCACAATGGGTGTTTGTCGGGTGTCTTCATCTCAACTCCTACTTACAGATGCTCTAATATAGATCCTAACAAGATTAGATCTCGATCCTAATACGATAATTATCAATGATAATCTCTCTAAAGGAAAATGATTATACGGTTTATTACCAAAGGTCAATCATTCAAACATATAACAACACTTATAGTATTTTGTATCGTTACTTTACCTCATCCCTTCGATTGGGGTGGTACACAGTACTCTCATCAAGATTCGTTCTCAATGACTTCTGAGCAAATCTCTAGAAATTCGATACGAAGCGAGGATCTTTATATAGATGATCGGTACAGGCATACCTTGTTTACATAACTCCTTTAAATACAAAAGAGTCTATTTCTTCATCAAGATTCTATCATTAACAGGAATGATATTAGCAGATTTGGTCTGTCTGTCGACGATGACCCAAATCGAATCAAATTTAGATGATGACCTTTGCGATAGCTAGACATTTACTAATGTATGAGGCGATGTCTGCCTTCATATTTTGTCATTAGTACAACTTCTTTAAACAAAGATACTTCTAGTCATAAATGACATAAATAGAATACTTATACTTACAAATTCCAACATAACTATATCTCACAATCCTCCATATTTAGTCAATCACAAGTGGTCTTCTAATCATTTAACGCCATCGGCTTCTCAATTCTAATGGTTTTTTTTTTACAAACATCAGCTACGTTTAAATTGTTCGGCAATTTATTTTGCACCTTCATTATTAAGGAACACATCCTATATGATTCTTTATACTTTTTACATAATGCGTCGATATCTAAATTCACCTCTCCTGATGATATAATTATCATGTCCACAATTTACTCATATATTCTTTCTTCATATCTTCCATGTTTTAATTTTGTCTCAACTATTTTTTTATCTGTTTTACTCAATCCGACGTCTAAAGCGTTGATAATTATTACAACTAATTAAATATTAAATATTCAATTTATGAAACGTAAACGTAAAGATTTTAAATTTCTTAGTCCATCCAATTATATGAAAATGTTCAAAATAATTTTAAATTTAATTAACACGATTTTTGCTGATTTATCGAAAATAATTAATAAGATTCGTAAATGTTTGAAAAATCTTTGGTTATACTTTGGTCAAAATTTTCTTAGTTGACAAGTAAAAATTATCGTTTCAAGTTTTAAGTCATGGTTTAAATGGTTTCCTCAATCCCTCTTAAGTTGTCTTGAGGTATACACAAACATTTACCCCTAAACAGAAGTTTAGTTAAATGGTTTGTGTATAAGGGAATAATCCCTTAAAAATCCTTTGTTAAAACATTTGTTAAAACATATTTCCATTTTCTTTTTTGGTAAAACGCAAAGTCTTAAATGACTTCTAAGATAACTCTCTCAGTTGTACGGTAATTCCTTTAATTTAGATGGTGCTGACGTGCAGTGCACAAGCCACAGGTGCAGCACCGGTAAAATAATCAATAACTATTTCAATCTGCCTTAATGGCAAAAGTCTAGGTAATTTACCAACAAATACCTTCTAAAATTTTTAGATAACATAAACATCTTTTAATAAATTCATATTAGGTTCTTTCTAGATTATAATATCTATGACTAGTTCACAACCATTCATGGTATAATTTCAAGTCTAAATGCAGGATATGGTCGTCCATCAAGAATTATCTAGATCACTTTTGATAATCAGCATCTTATCATTTAGGGGAATTATACTCGAGTTCCTATCAATTAAGACAATGTCGTCATGTCATAATCAATCAACCCATTCTACTAGCACTATTAACTTTCCAGTTTCATTATCGTCGATAAGATGTGAACTTCTCAAAAGACTAATAATAACTCATAATCCTTCACAAGTTCGAGAATATATGGAGACACAACTATCATCTAAAGAGTAAGGTCAATGCATAATCTACGCGAGAGAATTTCAAATCAGATACAAACAAAAACATTTAATGAATATGAATATATCCCATGTTTTCATAATTCGAGTACGCATTCGAAAGCTCCTCGGATCGTTACCCAGGTCATTCAAATGAAATCAATTCAAAAGAAATGAGAGGTACGTCGATACATCCAGTCGGGTATCAACACTCGGTAATCAGATACATTTCCTAAGAATCTTACTACGAGAGAATTGGACGAGAAAGAATTGTCAATTGTCAACTAAGACAATTTCCTCAGATGAGTAAATTCGACTCAGAAGAATAGATGCTACAGGCACATATGTAGGTGTCCCTAACACTGTGTCCTTATTTTTCACTTCTTGCAGATCTCATAAAATTTAATCCTTCATAATCTTCAAAGAAAATGTAGTGTTTATTCATTAGTTTTATGGTGACTACTAATCAGTCTTGCATGGTCCATTCCAAATTGTATGTAGGCGCGCAACTATATACAATTTCAAGATTAACGATGCAATACTCAGTTCGTCAAAATTTTATCATCATGTTTATAATGAAAACATTTTCATGCTTAATTCTTAAATAAGAATCAAGAATAATTTTACAAAGATTTTCTTTGTTATGAAAACAATTAAGTTTTCCAAGGTACTTTATAAACAACCTCATTTCGATAACAATCACTTATAAATCTTATTTTGAATAATCCTTATAGTGATGAAAATTCAATTTTTCTCAATGGATGCGGTTTTATCTTATAAAAACAATGAGTGATCTGCAAAAGAGTGCCGAAGAGTTGTTCACCAAGAACTAACTACAATATTATAGGAAATGAGCTTTAGCCAAATAATCATGAGGTTCATGATCTCGATGGCACTCAGAAAGAATAATCCACAACGTAACTCAAATCGAGATGAGTACTTGTTCAATGGTTGCATCTCTAATGCGAACATTAGGATGAAGCAATAAAGGATAGATAACATCGATACATGTAGAATTTAGCAATCAATGGTAGTCTTTTCATTAATCACAAACAAGTCAAAATTATACCGTAACACATTACGTGTCACTATGTCATACAATTCTCAGAACTCATCCTACCAACTGATATCTCAGTTAAGTTAGGGATTATTTTTAAAAGATACCCCAGTAAATACTAATCTACAAGAGTCATTAGGTGTTCCACATGTCCCAGAAGATCCATTGGTCCCAATTCAGAAGAAGATTTCTTCAATTTATTTGTTGGACACTGGGCATCCTCATTAGTGGACAATGCCCTAGGAACAACCCTTAACACGAATCAACAATCAGTTAAAACCTTATAATTCAATCACAAAACTTAACGACTTCCTCTTAACAATCTCATATTCCATATGGGTTAAATTTTACTTTATTCAAGTTTCAATCAACTTATACTCAATTCGATATCCTACCTCATTTTCTAATACTTTCAATCTTTATTCTTAGACCTTGATAGGGCAATAAAAGCTCGATATGATCAACACTTAATTTCCAATCCTATAGCTCTTACAACAACAATTATCAAATGAGTCACTAGTATGAAATAACTCGATCAGTCAATTAGACTTCTCGGAAAGGTACTAGTGGCATGAGGCTTTTGGGTAATGATTCCAATGACAGCCTCAAGTGCAACATTCACCCTTTCGATTTCAAATTTAAGAATTAGATGACAACGAATCAGATGACATCTTTCCAGGTCGTAACGTTTTGTCAAACTCCACTCTATAAGGAAAGATCGTCATGACATCGATATCAGATTTAATCTCGCCAATTCTTTTTCAATATCACAATCAACTAATATCTACATTCCTACGAATATCAACCATTTTTTTGGGATCATAAATATCCACAACTTGGTTTAGATCTAGGATAGCTAGAATTTCTACGAGAATAGCTTCGATTAATTTACTAGGGGATTTAAGGTTCTTTGTGACAATCTACGTCGTATAAATACCTCGTATAAATATCAAAATAATCATCAAACAATCATGTAATCAAATTACATCATATATATATAATCCAAGTTATATATATATATATATATTAAAATAACACTTCTCAGTCTGGCCTTGTCGGTAACTCGGGATTTCTTCGGTGCCGTTATAGTCAAAAGATTTTTAGACATTTTTAGAAAAATGTTTATAGTTAAAAGATTTTGAAATGTTTTATTCAAAACCTTGGTTTTAAAAATCTTTCGTTCTCTATAACGAGAGCTCTGGTACCAAACTGTAACACCCCCAAATTTATACAACTCAATACAGCGGAAGACTAGTTGGTGTTACGGGATAGCACATTACTCACATCATAGACAACGCTTAAAAATCGCGTCGTTTAATTAATAAGCATTTCCATTCATAAATATCAAAGTTACATAGGTCCCAAGTCATTGTATTTAATACAGGTATTACAAAGCATTTGAATGGAAATAAGTTTTTAGGTGCGGGCCATGAATTCTTGTTGTCTTCCCGAGAATTACCTTCACGTACCTGAGATAAAACATGTTAAAAGAAAAGGTCAGCGATAACGCCGAGTGAATTCATAGAGTTTAATAAAATCCATCAATATAACTTTGGTATAAAATTATTACCAAAAATCATTTCGTACAAATCATTGTAATAGGCCATAAAATAGCCAAAATCATTTTATACAAATCTTTATCGAAAATCATAATATCGGCATTTGCCTTAAAAATCATTATACGAGCCAATGTCGTAAAAACATCATACAATACGTTTTACAACGTTGTATAGATTAAATAAAAACCGTTATATGAATATGGTTATATAAAACCAAAATACGAACATAATATCAATAGTATGACCCTGTATTGCTAGTCAGGCAATACATCGTAATTTGGAGCGTATAGCAGTATTTCGTTAATCGGATTATTATAAGCCGCATGATATTGTTACCTTACTAAACCAAACAACGGGTAGCTAACCCGATACTCAATTTTCCCATCTAAGTTAGCGTGTCGTCACAAAGGTCACGCTATGGAAATCTTCTCATACATAAATTCGCTTACCAATCAATGTGGCACGACAGGGATCAACCGTCAAGGCGCGAACTGGGGTGATCGTCCCCAAATAGTACTATTATATGCATAAGCGTCTACCAAATCCCGGTAGTTCACAATTCATGCTAATAGGACTTTTAGTGACATAACCTAACTTTAATAATCCATTTTATTTCATCTATCGGGTCCTTTAATCATTTATCGGGTCATACAATCGGGTCATACAATCATTCGGGTCCAAATCAATAAACAAACAATCGGGACAAATGGTGTCCTATTTTATAAAAACTAACATGTTATCTCCATCGCGGGTTTATAAAACATTTCATAAAAACATTTAAAAGAGTGCGAGGCTATGAACTCACGTTGATGTGGGAAGGCGGGTTATCGGCAATTCGGACGTACGGTACGTGCTTCAATCACGGAAACCTAGACAAATAATACTCGTCTTAGACTCATGTCCAATGACTTTATAAAAATAACAATTATGTATACATATGATGATTTTATATATATGATGATCAAGTGGGTTTACATATTCTCGTTTACTCATTTTAGTGTTTATGTATTGGTAACTTCTTACTAGTTTACTAGTTTTACCTATTTACGTGTTTTTGGTCCAATAAGCCTATTATAAGTTCATTAACTTGTATTAATCCATTTCATACTTATATTATCAGTAGTTATACTTTATATGTTGGGCCCAAATGGGTTAATCCCAATAATAAGTTCATATGTGTCTTAGTCCATTTTGTTGTATTATTAGTCCAATAACGTTAACTTAGTCCGTTAATGTCCGTATGTTATATAGTTCGGGTTTTATCGGTTTTACTTGTTATATATGTTTATATATCAGTATATGAGTTTTAAAAACTTTACATTAGACGGGTTTGATCGTCTAAGTTTTAATTGGCGAAAAACGTTAATTTTACGGTAATAGCCGAAAAAGTCGTAAAAATCATGTTTATAGTTTTATAACTTATTTTGTGAACTCAGATTGGTACTCTAAACTTGTTTTGATCATATCTCACTCATTACAATGATTCCATTGCATGGCCAACTCTCACATGTGTACAAGACCCATAGATTACTGTAAATTGATTCTACTTCATCATTTTATCAGTCTAACATGTGGTTAGTTACTGTTTTTATACAGCCTACCATTTAAACAAGATTTACCCATTTTACATGTAGTTTGTCCATCTTTTTAAGCTTGTTTATCAACACCAAATCCCCACACAATATTTTTAATCATCATTCATCATCATATACATATAAATAAGTAAAATAAATACAAGATTACATAATCAAAAATAAAAAGAGGATGAGGAGGACAATCTTTATACCACCAAGTTGATGTAGGTTATGATTTGGACATGGATTTTGATGGAGAAACTTGTGAATAACCAAGACCATCTTCAAGACCACCATTCTTCATGAACACCTTGTGGAAAATCAGCCCCAAGACACCAAGGAAACTCCTTTGTAGATGTTATGATCACCTCCAATCAATAAGTCTTCAAAAGGACATCATCTTATGCAAGAATAACATAAGATTTGTGGTGAAATTTAGATGAATATGGTGGTGGTGGAGGTAGTATGGATGGCACACATAGAGAAGAAGAGAGAAAATGGTGGTTTTTGCATGAGAGAAATGGGATAAGTGGTTTAGCAAATGGGTTTTGTTAGGCTAGTGGGAAGTGTAGCTTAACTTGTAAGCTTAGCTTACAAGTGTAAGCTACATTGTTGCAAATTTGCCACATCAAGGGTGGTGGTGGCACTAGTTGGGCCGTCCCATGTGTGGGGTGAGACAAAACTTGTTTTTGTCTCATCCCACTAATTTACGGGTATTCCTCGATTCTAGTTTCCTCGATTTACGTGCCCTCGGGTCGTTTTACGAAAAACATTTTTATAAATTATGAATCAACGGCACAAAACGAATCTATTAAAAATTGTCTCATCAAAAACGGAGTTCGAAAACGTAAATACGTAATCTTAGGGTTTCCGGTTTAGTCGTAAAGGACGTTAAAATAAAATCGTAAGTCCTAGTCTCTTCTCGTAAATTTGTGAGTTTATGAACCAACACAAATTTAAACTTCCAAAATAATTTTCACGGACAAATTTATTTTCTAAAATGTCGGACTGTCACCAAAGACGGTGTATGTAAACGTAAGCACGTAACGTAGAATCCTCCGGTTTAGACGTAGTCGATGCTACTTCAAGACGTAAATCCAAATTTCTTCTCAAAAATAAGTGAGTTCATAATGTAACATTAAAATAATGTTTTTAAATAATATATGAGAATAAAATATCAACCATAAATTGACGGATTGTCACATATATATTTCTCTAAACACGAGTCAAGACACACGACACACGCATAACTTCTGAACTAGGCCTTAGTAATTCAGGGTACCCTCCAAGGGGTATGCCATCCTGTTGTGCCATGTACGAATCAGGCCACTAAAGTTATAGTACCATCTCTGGCGTATTGTTCATATTTGGACACGCAGTGTTCGTTCCGTGTGAGACGGGCGAACCACATTCAGTGACATCTGCCACGTTTTCTTCATGTATTGACATGACAATTTCACTTCTCGATTCCATATTTCATATATTTACGTCGTTGTACCGCCCATGTGTACAAAGGAGTTTCCTTCCAGTTCGATGACAAGACCCATTCTACTAACGCACTTTCCATTGGGCATTTGCGAGTTCGATATGAATCCAAGCATGAAATGGTTAGCAGCACACCATGCTATTATTGATTACCACTTATATCGGGTCGTATTCGTCGATACATAAGCTATTGAATACATTCATCATGGTTTTACTACCAGGAAAAATATGTACCAATTTGTTCCTGCTTTACAAGCTCATGCCTTATTATCCATGGCTACGAAGACTTTCTAGCTACCATTCATTACGTGATTTTTCTGAAGTTATTAAACCCATAACCAACCGATTGTGTCAGAATTCCCAGATGCATTTCTAACAGAACTATCATGTATACCACCAATTCGTAAATTGAAGTTTGACATTGAGCTCAAGGAGTTGGAGGAACAACCGAAGGAGTTGCTGGAACGAGGTTTTATTCGCCGAGATTATTACCCTAGGGTGCACCAGGTCTGTTATCAAGGAGAAGGACGGTAGCATGAGGCTATGCATCGATTACCATAAATTGAACATGATCACCATTCATAGTTGTTACCCTCTTCCAAGTATTAATAATCTATCCGACCAACTACCAGACTCCAAGCACTTTCCAAGATCGATTTACGATCAGACTACCATCAGTTGTGAGTGAAAGAGCAGGATATTTCCATGACTTCTCTTCGCACACGTTATGGTCATTATTAATTTATGTTTGTGCCTTTTTGGTCTCACGAATGCCCAACAGTAATTATGGACTTGAGAAATCGAGTTTTCATGAATTCTGGACAAGTTCGTCATTTTGTTCATTACTAACATTTTGACATTCTCTAAGTCTAGAGAAGAGCACGAAGAACATCTTCACATTATGTTAAAAATTCTACGATAGAAGAAATTTCACACTGAAATTTTAGTACAAATTTTGGCTATTTACGGTGACACTCTGAATCACATTGTTTCTCACGGCTAGTTTAACCATGAATAAGCTTATGCGTAAAGGAGAGAATCCTACACTAAAGTATGTGTTCCAGAGGATCCTACGATAGAAGAGGTCTAATTCACCTAAACTCATCATTTTCCAATTTCTACGTATCCAGGTCCTACAAAATGTATCATGACCTCAAACCACGTTTTGGTGGAGCGACATGAAATAAGATGCAGTTACGTTCATATCTAAATGCCTGACATACCAGCAGATTAAGATAGAACGCCAACATGACAGTAGTTTATTTCAACCAGTAGAAATTTCCGAACAGAAGTGGGACAAGATCTCCATGGATTTTGTTACCGGACTACTGTAGACTCAGAAGAAGCATGGTGCTATCTGGGTCGTTGTTCGACCATTTAACCTAGCCTACACGTTTTCTTTCATCCGAAAGGATTACGCAGTTAGCCGATCTTCAGAAAGTTCAGCAAGAAATCGTAAGATTTCACGGTATTCCATCGACAATCATATTAGACAGAAATTTACGTTCACGTTCACGTTCACGTTCACATTCACGTTTACGTTGACGCTCAAAATTACATCTCAAGTTCGCGTTCACGACCTTGTACGTGTTCACGTCCTTGTTCAACTTTACGATTTGCTTTTTGCACTCACATTCATGACATTGTTCACGCTCATGATCGTATTCTATCTTATGATTTACGTTTCATTTTTAGTTCTAGGAAGTTTTGTAGAAAGCTTAGGAGACCAGACTCAAGTTAGCACAACTTTCCATCCTCAGACAGACGATTCGCGTCAGATTTCACGTCTCATCTCGTACCATTGGGATATACCTCCTCAGTTATCACACGTTCGCGATATGTTTACGTATCACGTTCATCGTATGTTTCCTATATTACGTTCACCATATCTCTACGTATCATGTTCACAATTGTTCACGTATCACGTTCACAATTGTTCACGTACTACATTTTAATATGTCTCGCGCATCATTGCTTAGAGCTTACTAATGCCATTATTTTCAGGTTTTTTCATATCTTTTTGTTTTGTGTATCTTTACATGTATCTTTCATGGGGATCTATCTTAAGTTGACCAACCCGAAACTTTTATGTATTGTCAAGACAGTGTCATAAAGACCAAGATTATTCCTTTCATCGAGATCCTTTGGAGGAACCATCCTGAGCGGGCATCCACTTGCGAAATGGGGAGTCCATCTTGATTTCTTATCATCATTTCCTTTCATAGTCCGAGTATGATCTTTTCATTCATGTCATGTTCCAGGTTCTCTTCAGCCACGTCACGTACATTCCTTTTTCAGCTTATCGTATCTCTAATTCGAGCACGAATTATTCTTTTTAGAGGGGAAGAGTTGTAAAACCCGTATAAAATAATGAAGCACTAAATAAACGAAAACATGGATAAATTAAAACTTTATAATTAATTAAAACACGACACGTATCATGAACATTAAATGAAAAAATACAAGTATTACATATATTGTTATTTAATTGTGACAAGAATTTACGTAAGTATTTACGTATAAGAACATTTCACGACAGAGGATTAACACGAGTTTAAAACACGAACATGTGCCATGAAATATAAAACACAAAAATTAATATAGCAAGAAAACGAAATACACAAACATAATAACGGTGTTTGGCCGGATTTAAAGAGACAGAAAAAAGGGCCCAAAGGCCCGGTCCACTAAGGAAACCTAAACAAAAACATACGTATGGTTTTTAGTCACTTTTACAACAAATAAGAAAACATACCAAATACCTAATGATAATGCTGGCCGGCGGTTTTAGCAAAGGAAAAGAAGGAGAGAAAATGTGGTTTGAATCTTGATTTATTGAAGAGTGTTCGTGTTTGTCATGGCTTGTTCTTAATTATTCGGTACATCACTAAACTTTTCTTTCTCTTATTTATGAATCATCAAATTTAATTAAAAGGATGATAAGAACACATGTGTCCTAAAATTTAACAAGATAAAACTAGGTTTGTTAGTTTGAACGGCATGGAAACCGAGAGCACCAAGCTCCCCGTGGGGTTTTGGTGCAAACTTCCGCAACAGTGGCTAGTGTTGCTTACCAGCCACAACCCATAGAGGGTCACGGTGACTGGTGGAGTACCGCCAGTGGGATAAAAACAACCAACAACAGCAACCACAGGTGACTGTTGTGGTCTTGTAGTGGCGACAATAGGCTAAGCAGTGGCATCGGCGCAGCAGGGGGCTGCTACTGTCGGTGGGAAGACTTGAACTACCGGCGGGGTTTATTGACTAGGTAGTAGGAACCCGCAGCAAGGGCTGCGGGGTGATGATGTTTGGTTGGTTCGGTTAAACGAAACAAGGGAAAAGGGGCGTTTAAATTTATTTCTTCCTACTTATTAAACAACCTATTATATTTGGATTTATTAAAATAGGTTATTTAGTTTTAATGTAATTATTCACAAAAAATTAAATCATGATTATTAAAATGGGATTTTAAGACGTGACTTATTTATTACGGGCGTATATATGTTTTGGTTTAAGTAACAATTGGTATGGAGTCATGACTTATCGATAACATGCTTTTAGGTTATACTAGAGTAACACGAGCTTATTCATTTTATTTATCTTAATTGGAAATTATTATCGAGGTTTAAGGCTTAGCTATAATTAATTGAATTTATGAAATATATATTGTTTATATTGATTATAATACATGACATGTTATTTAGTATTAAATTAATCCATGACATAATATGAATTATAGTGAATTACATTTAACCATGGTTTAATTAAATTAATATCTACTTGAATTTAATTATACAATTATCAGTTATAGTAAAATTTTCATACAAAATCATGTTATATTATTAATTGATATTCACTTATAAATCATGTATTATATTATTAATTAATATTTATTATGTTAAGACTAAACTATTTAAGTATTAATAAACTTTACTATATCATGATATTTAATAAATCATGAATTTAATTATACAACTTCCAGGTTTTCCATGACTTACATATATTCCGTTGCATTTCAAATCTTTAATTACGATTCAGTTATTCTTATTATGTCATTATATCCGTTCACTTAGCGTATTGCCCATTCGTATATTTTCTTTCCATGACCCAAAAGGCAGGTACCCAAGGACAGACTTGAGCATGGAGAGGACGTGCATAGGATGGGAGCTACCTTATACTTCTTTTGCTTTTGCACTTCATTTACTTTATGCATCTTTTGAGTTTATGTTTGGGGGCCGATGTTTGATTCCGGCTTTCCTTTATGGTCATTTATGTTTTTAATACATATTACCTTACATGCTTTGATGACACGCCATAATTATCATGTAACAACCCACTTATCAAAGTGGGGGTGTTAAATTAAAACTTTTGAATAGTTTTAATTCCAGCTCGTGTACGAGAAAGTTTAATTTCTCGTTTTGAGGGTAAGTTATCGTTAATTAGATAAACTTCCCTTTCTTTGAAGATCGGGTAATCGTCTGTCAGTAAAAAACGAGCCCTATACACGAGCTTAAAACTTTTGAATAGTTTTAATTTTAGCTCGTGTCCGAGAAAGTTTAATTTCTCGTTTTGAGGGTAAGTTATCATTGAATAGTTAAACTTCCCTTTCTTTGAAGACCGGGTCATCGTCTGTCATTTAACGACAAACCATAGTTGTAAGATTAACCGCAAATCCCTTGAGACACTTGGCTCTTAGATATCAAATTCTTCTGCAGTTGAGGTTTAGAACGGTATACAATAAGACAGTTGCCTCATTTTTGTTGATCCTTGATCTCGGTACTTGCACTTGCATCAACAATTTGCATACTTTCACATGGTTTAGCGATATTTATGTTAGAACCATGTGGGGGTTCACAGTCAACCTTGGTAGTGCTAGAGGGAAACATGCTTCCTGTAGGAACCCATTGAGGATTAAACGATTGATAAATCTTACCCATGGGTTGCCACCTAAGATTGGATCTAGGCGACATGGTTTTCTTATGTACAGCAGAAGACTTACCGGTAGAAAACCTTTTTCCTCTAGGGTTCCCTCTTTACGTACGAGAGTTCAACTCCTTCAATACTTTAGTTACACAAGCCACATGATTTGTCGTGAAGACACTTTTCATGCATACAGAACAAACACCGTGTTTGTGGTCCAAATGAGATCTAGAATTCCTAGTTCTTGCTTGTGTACTTTTCTTAGGGTCCTCTTCATAGTGATTATTAGGCATATTTTCGACCTGTGTTGTGGCATTGTCTTAGAATTATCCCTAGAATCACTAGTAGTAGTCTTGTTTTAAGGTTTTACAAAGGCTGATTTAATCATATTAGGCCTAGGTAGTGGAGTGAATGGTCTAGAAAAATGAACCATGTCAACTTGGGAGGCAAACTACGGTCACGAGGGTTATGTCGCTCGGATCTAAATGAAGTCGGTTGTCTAACGGACTGATTTTTAGGCAGATTCTCCAAGATTGATGGTTTTCCAAGCTTAGTCTCCACACTAGTTTCCTTAATTTTCCTCACCTCGTTTTTCAACGCAACTATTGCAAAAACCTTTTTCTGAGCCGGAGCCTTTAAATCAACATTTACGGTAGTTAACGTTCGTCATCTCTAGAGTTTTAGACCTCGTCTCTACATAGAATTACTTAACTCATTATAACGTTGTTTTAAGATCTCGTGTTCCTTTTGTAAGATGTCTTGGGATGCCAACTTAGATTCTAGCAAAGTAATTTGTTTCAAAAATTATCTTTTTCGGATTTAGAATCTTGAATTTTTTGATATAATTTTTGTTCAAAAACAACGATTAAATTTTCAAGTTTTTCAAAATACTTTTCAAATTTATCCTTTTTCTTCAAAAATTCAATTTTGGCATCCTCGAGATCTTTAGATTGTTGCGCTATGATCATTTCGAGCTCGTCAATCCTAGAATCAGAATTGGTTAATGAAGCAGTCATAAAGGAATTGTCATGATTTTTAGCATTTTGATCACTCTACCCCTCATTATGACTCACATCGGATGAGTCAGAAATGGTATTACTATCACCCTTTTCCATCCCATGTTTGGAAAATGTAGGTTCGGAATGCCCAACATGTTGTAGATCATTGGTACATACATCAGGTACAGTATTCAATTGTACCCCAACCATTGGATCTTCGTCATGCATGCTTGAGTCATGCTGGCGTGAATCTATGACATTGCTATATCGTTAACCAAAGTGGTCTCCTTTTAGTCATCCGTATGACCTTTTTCCTTATGCATCTGTATCTGGGTTTCTTGCACCCGAAAATCATCCAGTTGTTGAAGTCGTGATCTTTCGTAAATTAAGTTCGCAAGATATGGCATGTTTTTTAACAATTTACCACGGAAGTCTTAAATCTCGGTATACGTGTCTTCAAGGAATGACTTGTAGAGCATTACTTTTTCTTTCTTGGAAATATCGAATTGAAGGAAAGTCGATTATTGTTTCACTAGAACTTGAAGTGCATATGCGGATTCGGATCGATTAAAGTCTTCTTTGTCAAGTTTCTTCTTAAGTATATTCAAGTTTGTCATCATATCCTCGATAAAGAAAGGAAAAACTTGACCAAAGAGTGCCACAAAGGCTGGTCCGACCTCGAGCTTTATAAGCTCGTAGAGATGACATTCAAATTGTCTAAATGAGACCCGGCATCTTTTTCTTGCTTCTTTTTGTATTTGCAATCTCCCTCTTGTGATGTCGAATTAACGATTCCGTTAAAGTTCGAGGAAAAATGAAGGTAAGGATTACTTATCGATCGAGAAATGAAAGAAAGTAATTGTGTTTGTTGTTGAAAGAACAATACAGAGTTTTACAATTCGTGGAGAAACAGAGAAATAAATTGGCGGGATTTTACAAACCATCGAATAAATCGTAAATATTTCTAATTCTTTGATTAGTGATGAAAAGTTGATTAAATCCCTTAATTATGTGTGCTTGAGAAACCCAAAATTCACGATTTTTACAATTTCGAAATATTGAAAATTACTTTCGGAATATTGATCACGGAATTATTTAGCCTATTTTCGCAATAATAATGTAACCTGATCTCGCAATAAAATTTGTAAGCGAATCTCACAATAAACGCCAAACTCGCAATAATTTCAAGTCAATCTCGCAAAAATTTCAAGCCTGATTTCGTAATATTGGAAAACCTGATTTTCAATAAATTGTAAAACCTGATTTCGCAATAAATTGTAAAACCTGATTTCGCAAAAAAAATTTTAAAACGAATCTCGCAATAAACACCAAACTCGCAACAATTTCAAGCCAATCTCACAATAATTTCAAGCAAATCTCGCAATAATCTCAAGCAAATATCACAATAAATTCAAGCAAATCTTGAAATAATTTCAAGCCAATCTCGCAATTATTTCAAGCAAATCTTGCAATAATTTCAAGCAAATTTCGCAATAATTTCAAGCCAATCTCGCAAAAAATTTAAGCCTGACTTCGCAATAATGAAATTTTCGCAATATCCAGTTTCGCAATAGCCAATCTCGCAACAATTAGGGTTTTGAATTTCGCAATATTCCGAAAAATAACAACTTTTTGGATCTTCGAAAAGGCGACTTTTTCAAATGTTTCCGGCGAAACGACTTGTACTTTCAAGGTATTTGGCAACGTAGGGACTAGAAAAACACAAACGTTTTCAAATTTATGACACAAACTTTTGGATCTAAAATTCACACTCCATCCGAATATATTGTGTTTCCATCGCAACATCATTAGTGTTTCTACATTGTGACAGCTTATTGTGACAGCTCATTCCGATCACTTCTTCCGATCGTGGATTGCGATAGCCCCTGGCATCGTAGATTGCGATCGGGATTTAAGGTATATTACGACGAAATGCTGCCCAAATTTCGACAGTCTATCAACATATTGTGATACTTCATATTGTGATACTTAATATTGTGATAGGTTTTCCATATTGTGATAGGTTTTCCATATTGTGATACTTCTATTGTGATAGGTTTTTCATATTGTGATAGGTTTTCCATATTGTGATACTTCACATTACGACAGTCTATCAACATATTATGATACTTCATATTGTGATGCTTCATATTGTGATAGGTTTTCCATATTGTGATAGGTTTTCCATATTGTGATACTTCATATTGTGATAGGTTTTCCATATGTGATACTTCATATTGTGATAGGTTTTAAGTACCCTCATAGTTTTATTTTCTTCTTTTTCATTAAGTTAATTTTATTTTCAAGTCGAAAGTTAATTTCCTCTTTTAGTTTTGTTTTTATTAATTGTTTTGTTTTAATTTACGTTTTATTATTTGTTTTGCTCCTTTATTATTAGTTATTTATTTTTGGCTTATTTTTATTACTTTTTGCATTTACCTTTTAAGTAGAAATAGATAACCAAACCTTCTTTTATTCACCAAAAACGACTATTCCACTTTGAACCGTGATCAATTCGGATTGAATCGAGTACAAACAACACTTCTTGAGCACACACAAAACGCTTAAATCAAATGGTGTCGCTGCCGGCTCTTTTCGTGAAGATTAACGGTTTTTGTGAGAGACGCATTGGATTTTGGGATCCGTTCACTCGTGAACGTTATTTTTCTTGCATTTTTCAAAAAAAATTCAAAAATCCATAAAACTCAAAAATTTCAAAAATACAAAAACATTTAAAAAATCCTAAAAAGCGTTTCTTTTTCAAAGTTTTGCACCAAAAATATTCCTCTTAACCCTCTATTGTGTTTAATTCTTTTTCTCAACCCCTCTTATTTTTAATTCTTCATGGATTTGTAATGCGTAAGGTGTATGAGACGATTATATGGTTTCGTATCATGTGAATGGTGTTATTGCGAGCAATGCGGAAAAGATCTTCCAACCGTTTCCGATTCACAATTTTCACATTTTGGATTTTGTCCATCATGCAATTCGACTAATTCATCCTTTGCTTATAGTGCACCTACTCCCCCTCTTGCATATATTGTGGAAGCGATTCTCATTGGCATATTTTGTGTCCTATTCGATACCCGTCTCTTGACGAGCAAGAACCGGGGTTACAATTATGACAATGGTCATAGCTATCTGCCAAATGCACCGGGTTTTTCTCAATACCAATGTTGCAATAATTGTGGGGGCCCTCACGATACTTCTTATTGTCAATCGATGAATTATTATGATCCACATCCGTGTTCTAATTCTTCTCAACCGATGAATTATGAGCCACATCCGTACTATAATTCTGGTTTTCAAAATTTTGAGCCTCCACGTCACACCGTCGATCATCAACCTTCCTTCTAACATTTGAGCCCCCACGAACAATGGGCCACTCTTGTTAAGCGATGTCAAAAACTTCAAGAAGCTTTCAATAAATACATCGAAAAATGTCAAGAGGATCAACGACAAGAGCAAGTATCTAATCTTAGTGCTTATACTCCTCCTCTTGTGCGTCCATACTAGTATTATGATGATGACGAGGATGATATCTATGATCTCAACCCATCTTCTGAGATTACTACTCCTACTCTTGATATCCCTAATGCGTCTAAGGGTAGTGATACATCGAGTGAGATTAGTGATTTTGGTCTTGATAAATTCTTTTATGAGGTTTGTGATGCACCGAATTTTGTAGAGCCTACGGACGAGGTCGCTCTTAATGATGATTTTTCTCCATGCTATGAGAATTTCACTTTTGAAATTTCTCAATCTCCTCCGGGAAATGAGGGCGATGTTGATTTATTCTCTCCGACTTACGAGAAGTACACCACTGAACTTGGTCTTGTAGATGAGGTGGAAGACGTTGTTCTTCGCGACAAATTAATGAAAGTTCATCTTCTTATTGCTAAAATTGAAGCGTTGAATTCTGCTCCTATTTCTGAGTCTTTACCTCCGTCTATTACTCCCGTTGAGAATAATGACACATTTATGGAAGAAATCAAAATTCTCTTAATACCTCCGGGTATTGATGATGATGACATGGAGGGGGATATTATTTTTGATAATTTGTTGCATGAAGATATTGTCCCAAGTCTCCCTCCCGAGCACCTTTTATCCCAACCTTTAGAAACCATTACCGAGGATGAGTGCTTTGACCCGGGAGGTGACATTGACCATTCCATGATTGACACCTTTACAGCTTTGCCACTCAGTTATAATCATATGTCTTGGGGCTGACATTTTGATTCCTTTACCCACCCCACCTCCAGTGGATCATGATTTCACATACTTTTCATATGTTGAGAGGACTTTTCTGCCGTTCAAGCCTTATCCTCTGGCCTCTGCTGTTGTATTTTCCTCCGGGAACAAGGACAAGGTCTTTGATCCCGGTATTACATTCGATCCTTCCCCATGGACCATTTAATCCGGGGACGAGTCAGGCTCGTGACTCTGTTAACAAAAACAAGCGCTTTTTGGGAGGCAACCCGATTATCTATCTATCTTTATCCATTTTTATAATAAGTGTAGGGGGAGACCCGAGTATGTGTTTGTTGTTTTCTTTCTTATCAGTTACAGGGATTCGAGCTTTCAAAGATTCATTCTTGATGACTTTTAACGAACCGTGATCCCGTGTCTCCGTCTTCCCGGTTCTATCCTGAACTTTTTTGATTCATTATTTTATCATTTATGACTGAAATAGGAATCACTTTAGTTGTCTCTTTCTTAGCAAGATTTAAACAAAGTGCACAATGTCCTAAGTGTAGGGGAGTTTACTCCCACATGCTTAAACATTAAGGACAATGTTTATATTAAGTGTAGGGGGACTTCTATCGACGTTAAGTGGGCTTTTCCTTGTATATGTCCTCATTTTAACCGAAAATTTGATTTTTCGACATTTTTCAATATTTTTGATCTATTTTGGCCTATTAGTATTTTCCTTTGTTATCGTTATTTTCTTTCATTAGAATAAATTTCAATAAAATGGTTTTAATAAGTTTAGATGTCTTTGATATATTAGGCCCGTCATGAATCTTTTGACTCAACCCGAGTTTACTTATCCAAGTTTACTCTAGCTAGTATCCTTAACGTGTTTAAGTCAAGTTTTGCTAGGCTTTTATATAGGGAACATTAAAACGGAGTCTTAACTCTTACGGGTTAAGAACAAGAACTTTTCGCAAGTTCCTATAATTGATCCAAGAAAGTCCTTTATCAAGGGAACTTTAAAATGCGAATTCTAAAATTGAAAAAGTCTAAGAAGTTGCAAGATCCTATAGATGACTTGAAAACCCAAAACATTGATTTAATAGGCTAAGCATCCACGAGTCTCATTCCTTGAGATTTTAAATTGTGGAGAACGAGAGATGATAGAGTCAATTATAAGTTTGGTATTATTTCATGAATTTATGTGAGTTGATTATAAGCTTTTTCTCCCATCTCTTGTTACTAAATATATTTGCAATAAATAAGGTCGTACGATTTGAAAAGTTACTTAGCTTCTAGCCCAAGATCGTTTAAAAGTTGCTCGGTATTAATTAGAGTTCATAGCCAAGGCATAACTTATTGAAGCGGGATGCGAAGATTGGCGAGTCCGAAAAGGCCCTAACAAGGCATGAGGGCTACATTTTGTTGCTAAAGATCCAAAGTGATGTAAAGAATCATTTATCAAAAATCAATATGAAGGATCGAGACACACGACGAAAAGCAAATACTCCCCTAAAGATCATGGAGAAGTCTATCCGAAAAGGCCCTAACAAGGTATGAGGATAAATAGATCCAAGTCCTAAAAGGAGGCGGATCGTTGTAAATCAAAATCCCAAATAAAGATTGGAGAAAAATGAAGAAGTCGTGGTCCAAGTATGAAGAATCTCTCAAAACTTCAAGTGAAGAAATTCCTATTATGAAGAGAAGACCATTATTTCATGAACGTCTCTCAAGATTCGAAGTATGAAGTCACTGCCAAATATCGGTCCGAGAGAGGTCTCAAATCGTGAAGCGAGTTATGCCAAGATATGAACTTTATGAGGTCCCGAGAAGTAGTTTTAAAAGATTTTGTCCTTTAGCTAACTATTGATTAAATCATCCTACTTTATTTTCGGCCTAAATAAACTATCGAAATAAGTCAACAATGCATCCTCGTGATCATTAAAGACAACAATAAAATATAAGAGATACACCTAGGAATAAGGGAGTCCAAGTGAATAATTGGCCCACATGAGTTTGTGTTAGTTTGCTAACTTATAATAACAATGATCTCGTTTTTAAGCTTGGTATGGGGAACGTGAAACTTGAGGGTGATAAACATTCATGACATCCAAAACCCTAATGTAAGTCTTTTATCTCTTTACGTGTTTTCTTCCTTTGAATATTTTATAATCTCTTTAATGTCTTGTGTTTAATAAAGGCCAAGGTGGATTGATTATGATGGAAAATGTAAAACTTGCTTTGTAATTAATGCATTGCATGAGGGCATTGCAATTAGTGTAAGGGATTTACTAAGTGTGTAAACACTTATCCTTTTACCACTTAATTATAAAAATAACCAAGCCAAAACATGTATTTTATGTCGTAAATGTTAGAATTATGCGTGGTTTGTGTTTTTGTTGTAATTTAGGATCAAAATGTGAAAAGGGAAGAAAACATGGGCTTTCACGGGCTTTTATCGACCGAAAAGACAAAAGACGAAGTCAAAAGATCAAGAGTGCAAAAAGAACGGAAGTCAAAGGCCTATTCTGAATATTTATCGAAGAAAAAGACTAAAGACGGAAGTTTAACGAAGTCGAAGAACCAAATCTAATAAATGAAGAAATTAGAAGACGATTTCATTTTATTTATCGACAAATCCCGAGACAAAGTCGAGAATGACGAGTGTATTGTCAAAGACTAAAGACGAAAAGACAAAAAGAAGGAAAGAAGTAAGCAACCAACACCTCTTCCTCCCCTTCTCCCTATAAATAGAGACCTCCCACCTCATTTTTGAGGTGTTAGCTAAATTGATAACTTAGCTCTCCACTTTATTTCATGCACTTTCATATTGTCAATTTACATTATTGTCTTTAATTTTCAAATCTTTAATTTCAAGTAAGTCTTTAATTTGTGTTGAATCTTTATTTTTAATCAAGTTTTTCATAATCATCTCATTCTTCTCTTCTCGTTTTTAAAATCTATTGTCTTGTTTGATTAATCTTAAAGTTTTCATCTTTATGCTTATTTTGATTAAAGTTCTTATCTTTTTGGTTATTATTATTTTCGTGTGATTCATGGTCTTAGCTTATTGTGTTTTTTGCTTAATTGGTGTCTAGATTATTTTCATTTAAGTGTTTTTAAAGGTTTTATCTTTTTAAAGTTTAATCTTTTTCTTATAGTTCAATTTATAAATTTTGCTTATTTGGCATCTTGAAAGTTTTTAAATTCGTAGCTTATTTTGTTCTTCTTATTATTGTTTTGGTTAAGTTTTTGGTAAGTGCTTATTAGAGAAGTGCTTATTTGGTCTTTGCTTATTTATTGTTTTTTTTTTGTTTCTTTTATTTCCATCGTAACTTGCAAGGGTTTCACACTCCATCCGAATATATTGTGTTTCCATCGCAACATCATTAGGGTTTCTACATTGTGACAGCTTATTGTGACAACTCATCCCGATCACTTATTCCGATCGTAGATTACGATAGCCCCTGGCATCGTAGATTGCGATCGGGATTTAAGGTTTATTGCGACGAAATGCTGCCCAAATTTCGACAGTCTATCGACATATTGTGATACTTCATATTGTGATAGGTTTTCCATATTGTGATACTTCATATTGTGATAGGTTTTTCATATTGTGATAGGTTTTCCATATTGTGATACTTCACATTACGACAGTCTATCAACATATTGTGATACTTCATATTGTGATGCTTCATATTGTGATAGGCTTTCCATATTGTGATACTTCATATTGTGATAGGTTTTCCATATTGTGATACTTCATATTGTGATAGGTTTTAAAGTACCTTCCTAGTTTTATTTTCTCCTTTTTCATTAAGTTAATTTTATTTTCAAGTCGAAAGTTAATTTCCTCTTTTAGTTTTGTTTTTATTCATCGTTTTGTTTTAATTTACGTTTTATTATTTGTTTTGCTCCTTTATTATTAGTTATTTGTTTTTGGCTTATTTTTATTACTTTTTGCATTTACCTTTTATGTAGAAATAGATAACTAAACCTTCTTTTATTCACCAAAAACGACTATTCCACTTTGAACCGTGATCAATTCGGATTGAATCAAGAACAACGAACTTTTTCAACTAGCAAAAGTCATAAATCAAATGTTTTTTTTATTATGAAAAACTTGATTAAAAATAAAGATTCAACACAAATTAAAGACTTACTTGTAAAGACTTGAAAATTAGAGACAATAATGTAAATTGACAATATGAAAGTGCATGAAATAAAGTGGAGAGCTAAGTTGTCAATTTAGCTAACACCTCAAAAATGAGGTGGGAGGTCTCTATTTATAGGGAGAAGGGGAGGAAGGGGTGTTGGTTGCTTCCTTCTTTCCTTCTTTTTGTCTTTTCGTCTTTAGTCTTTGACAATAAACTCGTCATTCTCGACTTTGTCTCAGGATTTGTCGATAAATAAAATGAACTCGTCTTCTAATTTCTTCATTTATTAGATTTGGTTCTTCGACTTCGTTAAACTTCCGTCTTTAGTCTTTTTATTCGATAAATCTTCAGAATAGGCCTTTGACTTCCGTTCTTTTTGCACTCTTGATCTTTTGACTTCGTCTTTTGTCTTTTTTGTCGATAAAAGCCCGTGAAAGCCCATGTTTTCTTCCCTTTTCACATTTTGATCCTAAATTACAACAAAAACACAAAATTCACGAAATCAATAATAACAAACACAAAAACAAAGCAATCATCCCATGGCTCTTGATACCAAATGTAGGCCTACATAATCCTTGATAATCCTAACCTTGGAATGATTAAAAGAGAGAGTAAAAGATGAAGAACTAGAGAGAGAAAATAGAGAGGTTGGAGAGAATATGTGAAAATGTAATATTAGATTTAATGAATGTGAGAACCAAACCCTCCTAACATGCTAGGAGGGGGTATATATAGCCCACCCTATATGTGGGCTTTGTGTGTTATATGTTAACCTACTAGATCACAAGCCAATACTAGATGTATCTCGTTGGAGTGACCGATCCTTCCTAAATATATAAAACATATTTCCAACACCTACATAATTGAAGATTCATAAATGATTAGCACAATTTAAGGGGAAGCTAAATTGATTGTGTTAGTCATTCACATATGACAATGACGTGAAGATTTGTACTACTACTCGCGAGTGTTATTACAACTAATGTAAGTTTCCTATTTCTCAAATTCATTATAATTCATATCTAGTACTTTATGGAGGGCAATTTGGGACATAGAACACTTGGATTAGATGTGTAATATTGTTTAATTGTGGTCGAAATCAAGGTTGACTATATAAGAGACCTCTACTTGGATCATGTCAAAAAGGAGAAGAAGTTTACAAAGAATGTGAAATCTCTTGAACCTTGGTGTTATATGTTTTATAAAGGATTCGCGCTTAAGGGGAAGTGTTTTGACATCATCAAGTAGGGGAAGATTGTTGGGTTGAAATTATGAGTTGATAAGTCAAAACACAAAGATAAGGACTAAATATGCCAATGATGATTTTTTCAATCCGGTGGACAAAATAAGAAAATTTAGTCTCAGAATATATGTTATATGTTTTAAAAGATTTAGTCAACATGTAGTTTCCTTTGTTAAGCCGGGGTATTCTAGTATATAAAGAATACACCAAATGTAGGCTTTACATATCATTCATTCACAATGTAAACCTAAAGTTTGTGTCTTGTACTAGGCTTGGGATTTAATATATACACGCCTAGTGATTGTTTGTTAATGTTTAATACAAGCAATCATTGGGAGAATTCATCTTGTTTGTTAAACACCTTTTTATAATTAATGTTCTATTCCGCTATGTTTAATCACATATGAATGTTGATAATCCTAGATTAATGGTTTTACCATTGACTCTAATGATTCATTGACTCCACAGGATTATGGGAAGAAATGATACTTATATCTAGACAATGTACCATATCCTGAAAATATGCTTTTTAAGTATTTTAAAACAACAATTAATCTTTGTAAAAAATGTGATAAAGAGCCTTACTTTTTTAATTGGAAATGAGTTATGTTTTAGGATATATCACAATATGCTTTCTGATAAAAAAATATATAAGAATATACCCTTTTATGTTAGACATTGATTTATAATGTGTGAATGATTGAGGAGTAGGTTGGTTTTTAAATAGGCAATTCTTATAGTTGATTTGGATTATTTCATTGTTTGAAATACCAATGGAACACATTGCTTGATAGACTTGAGCATGCTTTTTTCCCAGCTATTAGTACTTAAAACCAGGTATCAAATGTCACTCACATCATGTCATGCGTAAGTTAGAACCACTGCGTTTTCTTTTTCAATAAAACTAAACATTCACTAGCCACCATATTATACATACTATGAGCATATACATAGAAAAAACATTGTTATCACACTCCTAGAAACTTTTCCCATCGTTTTCTATCAATACTCACGCTTCTATCCAAACACCCAAACGGACGCAAACTCGAGTCTTTACAGAGATGGATAAACATTTACTATGTATTAAAAAAACTATTGTACAGACACTCGACATTAATAAGGACTCAACATAGCCAACATGATCCTCTCATAACTTAACGCTTATGTTATTCCCGTAGAAACTCCGCTCAACGATGTAAGAGACCAGGTCACAGACACACTTCTAAATGCCCACCGGACACCAACAGCTACAAGTAACAAGATAGCATACCTACACTAAATTTGAATTCTATCATAAAAATATCTTACAAAACATCATTTTGACCCACTTCTTTAATAATCAATGTAGAAACCCCACATGCTATAGCAGAAGAACTATCAACACCATTAGTCACACCAACAACTACACCCAAGCATGCAACATAAACATCAAGTAACAACAGCTAATAAATGTTGCTTTCCACTCTTTAAATCCATTTATCTTTCCAACTAAATATATCTTAATTACTCTACTAAATATATCTTAACTGTCCCTAAAAACAGGAACAACAACCTCCACAAAGACAACAACACCCACTGAAACAACGATTCTGCCACAGCTAGATACAAATGCAAAGAAGAAAGACGAATAAACAATGCGTCGAAAACATATCGACAACACACTTATGTAAGCAACCAACTGCGCAAAGAACCTAGAACCTCCAAAAGGTCAACCAAACATTAACCAAAACATCTAATGCACATAAGGTGCATAGGGTATTAATAACATAGAAACTCCAATCTTTTGTAACCATCTATGATATCTTGAAATACGTTGTAGAAGCTAATGCACATAAACCTAATGTAATATATATCTTCGTTACTCTTGTCCTCATGTATCGTTTGGCGATGTCATGGAATGAAGCGAAGTGTGCAAAAAGCTAAAATGTATGGAAATGTGACCTTTTATGTTATAAGTTTTTGATTAGGAAAGCAAAAAAAACTCCTTTTAGCCAAGTTTTTTGAAGTTAGTTGTAAACAACTACAAAATATTTATCAGAATAAGTATCTTTAAAGAAACTAAAAAGGTATTAGAGATAACTTCAACAATGTTACCAACAACAAGACTATAGTGGTATCACTAATATAGCTCAGTCGGGCATGAGTGCACAAATGCGAAAGATGGTAGAGGTACAATTTGATTCTCATATACAGAGATAGATTCTCACATTTTGTTTCAGGTTATGGTTTGTTTGGTTCCGGTCTTATGTTTCACAAGTTTACTTTTTGTGGCTTATTTTCAAACTTTTCATTTTATATCCCAATAAGATTACATAAGCCAAAATATTGGAGAATAACTCACAAAAACCAAGATTCTAAAACATAAGCTCGAAACCAAACACAAAAGGAGTGTATGCCTCGGTCGGCTTATGATTTTTTTAGTTTCGCGCTTATGTTTCATAACTTACTGGCGTTTTTAGAGGTAGTTAATATCAACCAATACTTTCGCCTTATATTATTAAGCAATATAGAAATAGATTTTTAACTTTCACTTCTGAGGTAGTTGATTATTCTTGCAGTTTGGTGCATGTAACATCGTGTTAGCTTATACCTTAAATGAGCCTTCTGAAATGAATCATTCTTCAGTATTCTTGCATTGGTTGGTTATGATCCCGAAATCGAGGCATATCCATCATGTCTTAAATTCCAGCCATATTCATACATTAATAGTTATAATTAATTTCATGACAATTGTATTACTCCCAAGGAATTAACGACCTCCCTACGGGTTAGATTTGGAACAAACCCTCAATAAAGTGACCCCGAGTTTTGGATTTTTTTTGTTTTATTTTATTCTTGAGAACTATTCATTGGACTTATTGATTTATTTGTTTAATTTTGAGGAGAAGTGTCATCGAAGGTACTAATTATCAACATTAGCTTATAGGAAATTTGTAAACGGCTTAACAAGAAGCATTAGCTCAAGTGAGATCCTTGCTGTGATCGGCCCCTTTGGGTTGTGAAATAATATCTTTTTTAAAAGCCATTGGGATGATTGTGTGAAAAATGTCAAGGTAAGTATCACATAGAATGACGTTTCATACATCCATGTTTTTCGTATTTTGACCTTTTATTTTTTCAGTATGTTTGGTTTTATGATTCGATCAGAACAAAAGTCATTGCAGGAAGAAACTGTTATAAGGTTAAACCAAGACCGAGAAAATACATATATGGTCTTCTAGAGAATGAGTACTTCCTTTGAGATCTATGTTGTAAAACCACAAAACCATGAATGTCTGAATAAACTTTATAGTTGTTAACGGACCGTACTACATGATGTTCTTATGTAAACTTGAAATACAACATTTGTGTATATTTTTGGATAATGGTATATTGGTTATCTTTACACGTTTGTTTCGCTTGTAGAAGTAATGATTTCATATAAAGCGCACGGATTGAATATATATATATATATATATATATATATATATATATATATATATATATATATATATATATATATATATATATATATATATATATATATATATATATATATATATATTTGCGTTCATGTAAGAACCAACTTTAAAATAAAAATAATAAGAACCAATCAATAAGTAACATGTGTACATTTTAAATTCAAGTACATATTTAATTAATAAATAAACAAAAGGGTAATTTAGGAAATTCTTATTCCCAAGTCTCTCCATTTTTTCTTTAACCTATAACATCTAACGTCACTTTTTTTATATCAAAAAGCATCCATGATCTTTCTTTCATATCTGACATAACCCATTCATTGTCCACCATTGTTTCTTAAATTTCTTATTTTTTTCCCTATATAACAGATCATATACCCACGTGACTAAACTCAACTAAAGTCGACAAGAGACATGGGCTTCTAGGCCGAACTGCATGACCCGGTTGGGTTGGGTTGGGTTTTGTTAACTATAAATATTCAAAGAAAATGAAAATCGGTTGAACCGGGCTACTATACAAGGTAAACCGGGCTTATTGACCTTTTTGTGTTGGTTTTTATTTGGACCGACTGTCTTTTAAAAAGTTTTCACGATGTTCTATTAGAAGTGGACCCTAGCATACTTTCCACGTCAAGACATGAATTGTATTACATCCAATGTTTTGAACCCGGTTCCGGAAAAAAAAAGGGTCATATTGACCTGGGTTTCATATTTTCGGAACCCGGCTCGACCCGCCGGGTTTGAGGTGACCCAGGTCAACCCGATTCTTAACACTCGGCCGGGTTTTGATTTTTTAGGGTTTTTTAATATGTAAATTTTACGTATTTGCAACGGAATTTTATTTTTACATATTATATTGGTTGATAAACAATTTATATTTTTTAACATACGACAATTTTTATGGTTTTCATATATAATTTTTGTAATTATTAAAAATATAAAAAAAGTGTTTTTAAAAAACCGGGTTAACCCGAGTTGACCCGGACCTGGTGACTCGACCGAGTCAATTTGAGACCTTAGCTTCAAAACATTGATTACATCAGACTTTTTTCCTTTTTTTTTCTTTTTTCTTTTACATGAAAAAAGTGTATTAAAAAATTAAGCAAAAAACTCAACGAGATGTAGGGAAAGAAATCCAAACGTTTTAAAGCGGTCGTCGTTTGTTATTCTTACATGCAATCCAAAGGTTCGAATATAATGTTTCAATCTAATATAAATTAGCATAATATTATCTTGCATGTATCACAACTGTTTTTGTGACACTTAGTGATACATATATCTAGTGACACATTTCTAGTTATTTATCTGAACTTTTTTTATGACACTCGCGATACATGTATCTAGTGACACATTAAATTGTTTGACATATTTTTATTTTGCATATCTCCCAACTTCTTTTATGTCACTCGTGATATATATATAGTTAGTGACACATATAATTGTTTGACACATTTTTAGTGTCACATAATATATTTTTACTTATATAGTGACACGTTAGAATTTAAGTACATTTATAGTGATACGTTAAAAAATTTAAAAATATTTTAGCGACACACTATGTCTATTACATAAATTTTTTTAATACATATTTAGTGACACGCAAATTACTTGTGATATATTTACAATGGACACATTTTTTAGGACATATTAATTTTTATGACACTGTTACTGACAAACAAAATCTTTTGACATACAAATACTGCAACACCAATATAAATGGTATTGCTACTCTGTGTAAAAGACAAGGTGTAATAAACCTTTATGAATACTATGGGAAAAAAAGAATCTAATATATTTGCTAAAAAAGAAATGAAAGTACGTGAGTTAATGCAAAATATGGAAAAAAAAGTCAAAGAAAGATAAGATGATCATAAATGCCTGAATGAATGCATAATTGTTTTAAACTGCCACTCATGTTGTATTAAATTACAATACTACCATTTTGTAATATTATTTAATTAAATTTAAATCATATCTAAGAATGTACATCCAATGGTTCGAATCGGTTCTTATTGTTTTCATTTTAAGTATGGTCCTCACAATAACGCCCCTCTATATATATATATATATATATATATATATATATATATATATATATATATATATATATATATATATATATATATATATATATATATATATATATATATATATATATATATATATATATATATATATATATATATATATATATATATATATATATATATATATATATATATATATATATATATATATATATATATATATATATATATATATATATATATATATATATATATATATATATATATATATATATATATATATATATATATATATATATATATATATATATATATATATATATATATATATATATATATATATATATATATATATATATATATATATATATATATATATATATATATATATATATATATATATATATATATATGTATATATATATATATACACATATATATATATACATATATATATATATATATACATATATATATATATATATATATATATATATATATATATATATATATATATATATATATATATATATATATATATATACCTATATATATATATATATATATATATATATATCTACATATATATATATATATATATATATATATATATATATATATATATATATATATATATATATATATATATATATATATATATATATATATATATATATATATATATATATATATATATATATAACACTCCCAAATTTCGGATATCAGCGGAAGGGTCATTGGGAGTATTACTTCATAGAACAACACACAAGTTACAGAAAACACACTCAAAAGAGGCGTTTCAAAAGTTTAATCCATTAAATAATTTAAAATCAAAGTTTACAAGCAGAAATAGGTCCCAACAATAACGTAATAATAAACAGTTTCAAAAAGTTTATCAAATGGTAATCAGTATTTTATTGCCATTACAAATATCCAGTGCGACTCCATGCTCCGGCTGCTCTTAAACTTGAGATAAACATGCTAAAATTGTCAACACAACGGTTGAGTGAATTCATAGGTTTGCAAGTAAAAGCAGTGGACCACAAGATTTCAGTATTCAGATTCAAAAGTCAGATAGCATCAGTTATCACATTTAACTCATGAAACCGAACATTAACATCCGTTATTCCGTTTAAGTTTCAAATACAATGCGTCCAGTCGGTTTTCCGTTAAACCCGGACGGAGAGGTCAATCCCAATAGATCTATTCACAGCATTCGCGTTTACTCGACCAGTACAGTTGGTCCAAGTAATTAACAATTCGTGATTAAAATGGATAAAATAAGCATACAGTTCAAGCACTTGCGTCCATTCGTAAAAAGTAGCATGTATCCCCCTCGCGGGTTTAATAAAACAATTAAATAGTTAAAAGCGAGGCTATGAACTCACCTTAGCGATATTAATATTAAACGAGGACAACGATCAAGATAAGTGACGAGAGTGAAATGATGAAATAAAATAAGCCGAGAAACTATGATCTTCTGTCAAGCAATAGTAGCAGGTGCGCCATGCTCCAAAGTGCAAACCGTAAAGAAGTATGGTTTCTTAAAGTTGTGTTAAGACATATAATATCCTTCAAAATATACGGACACAATAAAATGGATAATATACATTTTAGTATCTTGAAATGTTGATGTGTCAAGTGGATTATACATGTCAAGTGTAAGCATGCCTATGTGGCCAGTGGCCTCCTCAGAATGCATGCCAAAGTTTCAATCCTAAAAGTTATTAGATATGGGTATATAAATATCTAAATATAACACTAGAAGGATACAGTTAAGAGTAGAAATAAAATGGCCATGTGAAAATAAATTAAACAAGTATGAGTTGTTTTACTTTAAGTTTTAGTCACATTTCGTTCGTGTATTATGTGTACTCGGTCAGTATTATGATATATGTATATAGTACTAGGTAACATTGATTTAAGCATAACTTAATATATACATGACATTGTTGTGTACTTGACAAGATATATTCTAGCTTTAAATATCATTAAAAATGTGCTACTGTGTAACTTTTAGTATAATTTAATATATACCATCATATGTTTTCAATAACATTGATAGTGTATTGTGTTTGACGTGAGATATGAGTAATTGAGGTAAGATTATATATTAATCTTGCCTCACAATTTATAAAAGCGGGCATTATTTAAGTCCGATATTTTAAATGTTACACGATTTAAAAATTATACGTAGAACACGAAAAACAAACGCTCAATATAATATAAAAACGTCGGCATTTGGTGAACATTGGTATTTTGATAAATAAATGAAGGCTTATAATTTAATAAAAGTTAACGCGTTATATAAAAGAATGACACTTAAATGTTTAACGTAATATATAAAGAATGCGCATAAACCGAATAATAATAAAAAACAATATACAAATATTCTTACGCCATGATGAGAATATTTACGATAGATGTCTAACCTAAACTTTGCCGGTAAAGACAAATATTCGATAAGTTAAAGCCATAACATTGTCGGTTAACCGAGAATTTAATATTATATATTTTTTAAAACAAACATGATAAATAAAACTCGGGTTATAAATATTGATCCAAAAATTATGAATTGCTACAATATATATATATATATATATATATATATATATATATATATATTTGCATTCATGTGGTGACCAACCTTAAAATAAAAACAATAAGAACCAACAAAAAACTGACAAATGTAGCATTTGAACTTAGTTATATTTTTTATTATGCAATTAATAAAAGGGCAATTTAGGAAATTACATTTTTCATTTAAGTGTTGGCTCATTCAAGCGACTTTAACATTTCATTTAAGTGCTTTCTTAATCATATAATTACTTTCCGTTTGACTTTCTTCTATGAACTGTACGTCGTAATTGGTCACAATACTATTAAACTATGTCTACACTTTAATAAATTTATGTTATGTTTGTACATGACACGCTCGTCGAAGTAAAAAGCTACATTTTTTTATCATGCTGATGTTGTAATTTATGTATCTACTTTTTTATTTATTGGTCAATGAAAATATGTTTATACTATAAATCATGCATATGAAATATATTGTGTTTCAAAATTTTGTAAGCAAAAAGTGTTCATTAACGTCAAATATTTTAAAACATAGTTTTAAAAAAGTGTGTTAAAAATTAAATGTGTCACCGTAAATGTATCTTAAAAAATAAGCATGTTGCAAAAATATGTGTCACAAGATTTAATGTGCCATTAAAGTATATTAGAAAACAAAATGCGTCAAAAGGTGTGGGGTTTCACTAAAAATGTCTCACAAAATTTACGTGTGTCAATAAAGTGTATCAATAAAAATAATGTGTTATTAAGAAAAATAGTGTAGTAAACAGTATGTGTCACTATAATTATAAAAAAAATTATAATTCGTATAAAGTGTCACTATCTAGTACGATTTTAATAACTTTACGATGTGTAAATAATTATGTCACCAAATACCATCAAATTGGCAGTCCAAATGTGTCAAAATAATTTTATGTGTCACTATGTATTTATTAATAGTCACTATGTATATTTAAAGCGAATTTAAAATTATACAGTATTAAAAAGGGATGTGGCGCAAAAGAAATATTTAAAAATTGGTTATGAAAAATAGTGAGATTCGTAGCATATGCGTTAACATTCGGAAAAGTGAGCCTTAAAAGCGAATTACAAACATTGGGGAAGTAACCTCATACGTTTTAATCATGCAAATGGATGGTTATACTTCTTGCCATCTATTTTTGAAATAATTACAAAAATGCCATCACTTTGTTTTGATCAAGTAAAATCATGGATGATACATCTAACGGTCTATATCAGTTCTTATTGTCTTTATTTTAAGAATGGTCCTCACAATAACGAGAATCGATATATATATATATATATATATATATATATATATATATATATATATATATATATATATATATATATATATATATATATATATATATATATATATATATATATATATATATAGGTATAATTATGATTTGAAACCACGGTTTTAATCCCAGTCATATCCCAGTCACATCTTTTAGCCAATAGTATTTCAGAGTTTCCTAGAAAATCTCCAAATCCTACCAAATTTTTGTTTGAAATCGCAGTTTTTTGAAAATCGAACGCAGTTTGAAAACTGCGTTTCGGAATCGCGTTTTGGAGTTCACGGCCGGTCCGGTTCAAGTCTCTGTCAAGCCGTTCTGGACCGGTCCAGTTGAAATCTGGTCCGAGCCGGGTCAGAATTGGTCTGATACAAATCTGGGCCGAGCAGGTCCAAACCGGTTCGGTTCATCTTTGGGACGAGCTAGGTCTGGACCGGTCCGGTTCGGTTCATGCTTGGGCCGATCCGGGTCTGATTTTAACCGGATCAGACCTCGGGCCACGTTTAATTCGAATTGGGTCGGACTGGGTGGACATGAAACGGGTCAAATCAATTAATGTCAAAAAGTGCCACTAACAAGATTTGAACCTTGGTCTCTTCCCTCAAAACATAGCACCCCTCCCTTTACCAACTATGCCATGGATAGTTTTTATTGTAACTGTGCAAACCTATATATTTAAAGATAGTTTAGTTGGGCTTATGGTGGGCTTATATTATACATAGGCTTGTCCGATCTATAAAAAATGCATCGGATGGCCCCAATAAAAAATGAAAGTACCTTTGAAATCGTAATCTCATGCTCTTTTCAATGGTGTACCCGTGGTTGAATATATACCCCATTTTCATCTCACAAAATGTGTAAACATAGACAAAACACATACGAAAATCACATTTTTAATTCCTTTTATATCCTTTCTATCTCTAAGACTTAATAAAGTTTAAAAAATAATTTTTTACTTATATTTAGAATATTTTAGTCTTATAAGCCTATTTAGAAGGTATTTTGATAATATTTTTAGGTGCAATTTCACAGAAATTGTTACAAAATCATACACAACTTCAACAAAGAATTATGTATTCATTCAATAAAACACATCCAATCACAAACAATATAAAAAAATAAAAAATAATTGTACATTTTAAATTAATCTATTAAACCTGTTTTTGCAAAACCTATTTTATCGTAAATTATAACAAAAAATACTAACATTAAATTACAAACTAAAAAAACACAACCCAAACGACAACAAAAAACTATGTATTCATTCAATAAAACACATCTAATCACAAAACAATAAATAGGCGAGATGTGACTGTTGTAGCCTATATTTTAGACTAAACTAATTTTTAAGTTTTCGTCGAAATTCTTACGTTTTCGTCTGATTTTTTATGTTTTCGTCTGATTTTTTACGTTTTCGTTGGTATTTTTACGGTTTCGTTTGATTTTTATATGTTTTTGTTTGATTTTTTACGTTATCGTCCGATTTTTTTACGTTTTGGTCCGATTTTTTCATTTTTGTTCGATTTTTTACATTTTTGTCAACCTCTTTACGTTTTCATCCGATTTTTTACGTTTAAGTCGGGTTTTTTACGTTTTTGTCTGAATTTTTTACGTTTTCATCCGAATTTTTACGTTTTAGTCTAATTTTTTATGTTTTCATTAGCGTTTTTACGTTTTTTATCAGTATTTTTAATATTACATCAGTAATTTTACGTTTTCATCTGTATATTTAAGTTTTCATTCGTAATCTTAGTTTTTCATCATATAAAAATATATTAAAAGACCCAAAATAGCAATTGCCACTATTAAACTTGCGCTATTCCAGTATAGGAAAATAACATAACGCTGTTTTTATGAAATTTTGTATTCGTTTTACGTTTTATCAGAGTGTAAAGGTTTTGTTTTCATTAATTATTTTTATGTTTTCGTAAGTAATTTTACGTTTTCATCTGTATTTTTAAGTTTTCCTTAGTATTCTTACGATTTCATCCGATAAAAATATATCTGAAACCCAAAATAACAATTGCCACTATTAAACTTGCGTCATTCCAGTATTGTAAAATAACATAACGCTGCTTTTGTGAAATTTGGAATTCTTTTTTAATGTTTTTATCAGAGTGTAAAGGTTTTGTATTCATAAATGCGTGTTTGTGAGTTTAGATATGGAATTTTTTTTACAAATGTTTTAAATATATATATATATATATATATATATATATATATATATATATATATATATATATATATATATATATATATATATATATATATATATATATATATATATATATATATATATATATATATATATATTTTAAATTCGGAATCATATTTAAATCTCTTAAAAATATCTATTTTTAACATAAATTTAAGAATAATATTATAGCAATATCTCAGGTTAAGGTTTCATCACCGGGTTAATCTGGTTAAGTCACCGGGCAACGAGATCGATCATTGGGTCAAAATGATCGAGTCATTGGGCCACAGGTTCACTGTCAATGGTTAGTCCATACTCCCTCCGTCCCATAATAAGTGTCCATGTTGAATTTTTTCGGTCTTCTTTGTTCAACATTGACCTATCTTCATTTGTGTCAAATAATACCGAATGAAAATTATATCTAATGAAAATGCATTTAAATCTCAATCCATACATATATTTCTCATCAAGTATTTTATAACACAAACGAACATATTTATAGCCAAAGTTGAATAAGAAAGACCGAGAAAAATCAAAGTGGACACTTATTTGGGACGGTGGTAGTATTATGAAAAACAAATCTCGCCCGTTGACCACAAATAAATGTTACTTAAGCGGAAACTATAACTAAAATATTGTAACATCCCCAAATTTATACAATTCAATACAGCGGAAGACTCGTTGGTGTTATGGGATAGCACATTACTCACATCATAGACAACGCTTAAAAATTGCGTCGTTTAATAATAAAGCATTTCCATTTATGAATATCAAATTTACATAGGTCCCAAGTCATGGTCATTTCATACAATTTTACAAAAGATTTGAATGGAAATTGTTATTTAAGTGCGGGCCATGAATTCTTGTTGTCTTCCCGAGAATTACCTTCAAGTACCTGAGATACAACATGTTAAAAGAAAAGTTCAGCGATAACGCCGAGTGAATTCATAGAGTTTAATAAAACCACCAATGTATCATCGGTATATAATTATTACCGAAAATCATTTTTGTACAAATCTTTATAGTAGACCATGAAATAGGCCAAAAACATTTTATACAAATCCTTGTCAAAATCACAATATAGGCTTTCGCCTTCAAAACCATTATACGAACCAATGTCGTAAAAATATCATACAATACGTTTTATAACGACATGTAGAGTTAAATAAAAACCGTTATATGAATATGGTTATGTAAAACCAAAACACAAACATAATATCAATAATATGACCCCGTATTGCTAGTCATGCAATATATCGTAATTCGGTGCGTATAGCAGTATTTCGTTATTTTGGATTATTACAAGCCGCATGACATTGTTACCTTACTAAAACAAACAACGGGTAGCTAACCCGACAATCCTTTGCCCATCTAAAACAGCGTGTCGTCACAATAATCACGCTTATAGAAATCTTCTCATACATAAATTCGCTTACCAATCAATGTGGCACGACGGGGATCAACCGTCAAGGCGCGAACTGGGGTGATCGTCCCCAAATAGTACTATTATATGCATAAGCGTCTACCAAATCCCGGTAGTTCACAATTCATGCAATTGGGACTTTTAGTGACATAACCTAACTTTAATAATCCATTTAATTTTATCTATCGGGTCATATAATCATTCATCGGGTCATACAATCATTCGGGTCCAAATCAATAAACGAACAATTGGGAGAAATGGTGTCCTATTTTAGTAAAACTAACATGTTATCTCCCTCGCGGGTTTATAAAATATTTCATAAGAACATTTAAAAGAGTGCGAGGCTATGAACTCACGTTGATGTGGGAAAGCGGGTTATCGGCGATTTGGATGTACGGTACGTGCTTCAATCACGGAAACCTAGACAAATAATACTCGTCTTAGACTTTTGTCCAATGACTTTATAAAAATAACAATTATGTATATATATGATGACTTTATACATATGATGATGATCAAGTGGGTTTATACATTTTTACTTATTTATTATAGTGTTTATGTGTTGGTAATTTTCAAAACTAGTTACACTAATTCAACTTGTTTACATTTTGAAGCCCAATGGGCCTATTACAAGCCCAATACTATTCATTAGCCCAATTATACTTTTATTATCAGTATCATACTTTATATGTTGGGCCCAAATGGGTTAAGCCCAATAAATAATTTTATAAGTGTTTTACCAAATTAGTCGGGTTTATTGTCCATTAAGGCTACTTTGGCCCGTTAATGTCTATATGTTGTAAAGCTCGGGTTTTATCGGTTTTTACTTGTTATATAAGTTCATATATCAGTATGTGGGTTTATAAAAGTTTATATTAGACGGGTCCGACCGTCTAAGTTTTATTTGACAAAAACGTTAATCTTTCGGTTTTAGCCGAAAAGACGTAAAACTTAGTATATAGTTTTATAACTTGGAAAAACATTTATATTTATACTTTATATAACATAATCCATTTTAATATCAACATTCATATAACTCTTTTATTATAATCATTATCAACTAGTGGAATTTGTATTTATATATATATATATATATATATATATATATATATATATATATATATATATATATATATATATATATATATATATATATATATATATATATATATATATATATATATATATATATATATATATATATATATTATATAAATTTTTTAATGCTTATATTATATATAATTTATACAAATCAGTCCTAAAAATCTAGTTTACTAAAAAGGTCATATCTAGAGTTCTACATGGAGATAGAACCCCAAATTTTTATCACAGAAACTACATGATATGTGCGTCATTTTATTCCTTTATAGCTACTGATGAATCAACCTCAAGTATTTTATAAAATTCGTCCAAAACAGTGTAGTCAGATTTGCACTCTAAACTTGTTTTGATCATATCTCACTCATTTTTATGATTCCATTGCATGGCCAACTCTCACATGTGTAAAAGTCTCAATACTCACTGTATATCAATTCATCTATACCATTTTATCAGTTCATCATATGGTTATTTACTGTTTTTATACAGCATACTAAATTAAGCAAGATTAGCCACTTTTACATATAGTTTTCCATCTTTTTAACCATGTTTATCAACACTAAATCCCCACTCAATATTTTTAATCATCGTTCATCATCATATACATATACATAAGTAAAAGAAAATACAAGATTACATAATCAAAATAACAAGAAGGATAGGAAGAATGATCCTTATACCACCATAGTGATGAAAATGTGAGGTTGATGAACAAGGCTTGGATTTGGATGGCAAGACTTGTGATATACCAATATCAACTTCAAGATCACCTATCTTCATGAACATCTTGTGGAAAATCAGCCCTTGACTCCTTTGAAAACTTCTTTCTAGATGTTAAAACTTGCACCAATCTTCATCTCTTTGAATGGAGATTAACATATGTTAATTATAACAAATGTTTGTGGTTAAAATTTTGTATGAATGGGGTGTTGTGGTGATGATATGGGACGGCATCAAGGAGGAGGAAGAGAGAAAAATGAAGTTGTTTTGCATGTAACAAATGAAGATAGTGGTTTGAGTAGATGGTTTTGTTTTGGTGTAGCTTACAAGTTAACTTGGTAAGACAAGTGTAGCTTGTAAGCTACAACTTGACACCTCATGGTGTGTGTTGGCAAGCTTAAACCGTCCCATATTGGGGGTGGGGCAAAGCTTGTTTTGTCTCATCCCCAATTATTTACGGGTACTCCTCGATTCTAGTTTTCTCGATTTGCGTGCCCTCGGGTCGTTTTACGAAAAACGTTTTTATAAATTATGAATCAACGACACAAAACGAATCTAATAAAAATTGTCTCATTAAAAACAGAGTTCGAATACGTAAATACGTAAACCTAAGGTTTCCGGTTTAGTCGTAAAGGACGTTAAATTAAAATCGTAAGTCCTAATCTCTTCTCGTAAATTTGTGAGTTTATGAACCAACTCAAAATTAAAATCCCAAAATAATATTTACGGATAAATTTATTTCCTGAAATGTCGGACTGTCACCAAAACGGTGTATGTAAACGTAAGCACGTAACGTAAAATCCTCCGGTTTAGACGTAGTCGATGCTACTTCAAGACGTAAATCCAAATTTCTTCCTAAAAATAAGTGAGTTCATATTATAACATTAAAATAATGTTTTCAAATAAATATTGAGAATAAAATATAAACCATAAATTGACGGATTGTCACAGCATTTACCCCTAAACAGGATCTTTGTCCTCAAATATCATCTTATCTTACTACTCGCTTCTTATAGAGTTAAAGCCATGTGGGTATTTTCTCCACATTCGGTCTTTTCTCACAAGTGTAATTCATTACAATACGCGAGTTTCATCAAACATAACTACGGGAATAAGATCAGGCTTAATGTTGACTTACTTTCTCTATCCATGATGTTGACGGGTTTTTGATGAATGCAACTTTTCGCCGATCTAAACTTTATCAAGAAGTGATCAGATTCTCACTTGATAGACATTTTATCAAGTTCGATATACGAAACATAATTCACGCAGCTCTTGAAGTCCTAGGGTAGATCCAACTTATATGCCTTTCAAACCAATCTTTTACATCATCTCAACGGTCCCATACAACGGGGACTTATATCCCATAATCTTTCAGATCATTAATTTATTTTTTCATGGTTAAAATTTTTTGCATAACTTCGCTGCACATCTGGCACTTCAAGATCTACATTTCATATTCACATAACCTCCTGCCCACTACCGGCAGTCAATAATCAGATCCTAATTTCAACAATCATTTCAGGTCTCGCGGGTCGAGTAATTTGTAAGGTTAGGTTCGCCATCATAGGAAACCTTAAACCTAAAAGACATGTCCAACTCACAATGGGTGTATGTCGGGTGTCTTCATCCCAACTCCTGCTTACAGATGCTCTAATATTTAGATCCTAACAAGATTCGATCTCGATCCTAATACGATAATTATTAATGATAATCTCTCCAAAGGAAGACGATTATACGGTTTATTACCAAAGATCAATCATTCAAACATAGAACAGCGCTTATAGTATTTTGTATCGTTACTTTACCTCGTCCCTTCGATTGGGGTGGTACACAGTACTCTCATCAAGATTCGTTCTTAATGACTTCTGATCAAATCTCTAGAAATTCAATGCGAAGCGAGGATCTTGATAGAGATGATCGATACAGGCACACCATGTTTACCTGACTCCTTTAAATACAAATAGTTAATTTCTTCATCAAGAATCTATCATTAACAGGAATGATATTAGTAGATTTGGTCAGTCTGTCGACGATGACCCAAATCGAATCAAATTCAGATGATGACCTTTGCAATAGCTAGACGTTTACTAATGTATGAGGCGATGTCTGCCTTCATAATTTTCCATCAGTACAACTTCTTTAGATAAAGATACATAAAGTCAGAAATAACATGAATATAATACTTAATCTTATGAGATTCAAACATGACTACATCTCAAAATCTCCATATTTAGGCAACCACAAGTGGCCTTTTATACATTTAACGCCATTGGCTCCTTAATTCTAATGATTCATATTAGCCGCGAACCCCTTTTTATTATCTATATTATCCTTCTTACAAGCATTATTTATTTTTATATTGTTCGGCAATTCATTTTGCACAGTCATTATTAAGGAACACATCCTAATTAATTCTTTATCCTTTCTATATAATGTGTCACTATCTACATTCAATTTTCCTGATGATATAAATATCATGGTCAATATTACTCAGAAATTCTTTCTTCATATTTTCTAAGTTTTAGTTTCGTCTCAACTATTATTTTTATAAGTTTTGCTCAATCCGACGTCTAAAGCGTCGATAATCATTACAAGTAATTAAATAATAGATATTTAACTTTTATGAAACATAAACGTGAAAAATTTTAAATTTCTTAGTTCGACCAATTATATAAAAATGTTCAAAATAAATTGAATTTAATCAACACGATTTTTGTTGATTTATCAAAAATAATCAACAAACTTTGTAAATGTTTGAAAAATCTTTGTTTATACTTTGGTCAAAATTTTTCTTAGTTGAAAAGCAAAAATTGTCGTTTCAAATTTCAAGTCATAAGTTATATAGTTTCCTCAATTCTTCTTAAGTTGTCTAGAAGTATACACAAACATTTACCCCTAAACAGGAGTTTAGTTAAATGTTCTGGGTTTAAGGGAATGATTCCTTAAAAATCCTTTGTTAAAACATTTGTCAAAACATATTTGCACCTCCTTTTCGATAAAACCCAAATTCTTAAATGACTTCTAATTTTTGAAGAGTCAATATATTCCATTTTTTATTAATCACACGGTCAAATAATGTAAAGGATTAAGTCTTTCATCACATGTTAAATATTAAAGGTACAAGTTTTCATTGTTCGGCCAATTTAGGGCAGTCTATAAATAATTATTAACTCGTTCTTATTCTTATAAACAAACAGATGGTCCTTAATGATCACGAGCATGAATTTATCAAATTACAGCCTACACACGTGATTCACCCAATTTATGAATGCTACATGTGTATTAGTCAATCCAAACGTCTTCACGTGAAACTCATAATGTTCATTACAAGTACCGGATGTAGTGATTGGAATAGATAATCTTTTTCCCGGATGCGAAATTGATGATAACCATGCCGAGGATAAAAAACATTTTAAAACATACGCTAGAACCTTGTAAATGATTGAACAAATTTATCATCTTGGGTAGTGGATATAGATTTTTAATCGTCAATTTACCTAGTTCACGGTAATCGATAAATAAAAGGATTAATAACACCATAGCTCTTCATGATGACGAGCTCGGTAGAATAAAATCTTTCTCCGACAACTCTCTCAGTTGTATGGTAATTCCTTTAATTCAGATGGTGCTGACGTACAGTGCACATGTCACAGGTGCAGCACCAGGAATATAATCAATACCAAATTCAACTTGCCTTAATGGCGAAAGTCTAGGTAATTCACCAACAAATACCTCCTAAAGTTTCAGATAACGGAAACATCTTTTAATACATTCACTTTTTAGTTCTTTCTAGATTATAATATCTATGACTAATTCACAACCCTTCACGGTATAATTTCAAGTCTAAATGCAGGATATGGTCATCCATCAAGAATTATTTAAATAACTTTTGATAATCAACATCTTATCTTTTAGGGGAATTCTACTCGAGTTCCCATCAATTAAGACAATGTCGTCATGTCATAATCAATCAATCTATTCTACTGGCACTACCAACTTTTCAGTTTTATTACCGTTGATAAGATGTGAACTTCTCAAAAGACTAATAACAACTCATAATTCTTCACAAATTCAAGGATATCAGGAGACATAACTAACCTTTAAAAGAGTACGGTTAACGCATAATCTACGCGAGAGAATTTCAAATCAGATACATACGAAAACATTTGACGAATATGAATATATCCCATGTTTTCATAATTTGAGTACGCATTTGAAAGCTCCTCGGATCGTTACCCAGGTCATTCAAATGAATTCTAATCAAAATAAATGATAGGAACGTCGATACATCCAATCGGGTATCAACACTCGGTAATCAGATATATTTCCAAAGAATCTCGCCACGGGAGAATTGGACAAGAAGGGAATATCAATTGTCAAATAAGACAAGTTTCACAATTGAGTAAATTCGACTCAGAAGAATAAATAGTACGAGCACATATGTAGGTGTCCCTAACACTATGTCCCTATTTTTCACTTCTTGTAGATCTCATAAAATTTATTCTTTCACAATCTTCAAAGAAAATGTAGTGTTTATTCATTAGTTTTATGGTGACTACTAATCAGCCTTGCATGGTCCATTCCAAATTGTATGTAGGCGCGCAACTATATACAATTTCAAGATTAACGATGCAATACTCAGTTCGTCAAAATTTTATCATCATATTTATAATGAAAACATTTTCATGCTTAATTTTTAAATTTTATCAGCCTTGCAACTTCATTTCGATAACGATCACTTATAAATCTCACTTTGAATAATCCTTATAGTGATAAAAATTCAATTTTTCTCAAAGGATACTGTTTTATCTTATAAAAACAATGAGTGATCTGCAAAAAGAGTGATGAAAAGTTGTTCACCAAGAACTAACTACAATATGATAGGAAATGAGCTTAGCCTAATTAATCACGAGATTCATGACCTTGATGGCACTCAAAAAGAATAATCCACAACGTAACTCAATTCGAGACGAGTACTTGTTCAATGGTTGCATCACTAATGCGAACATTAGGATGAAGCAATAAAGGATAGATAACATCGATACATGTAGAATTTAGCAATCAAAGGTAGTATTTTCATTAATCACAAACAAGTCAAAATTGTACCGTAACACATTATGTGTCACTATGTCATACAATTCCAAGAACTCATCCCATTAACTGATGTCTCAGTTAAGTTAGGGATTTTTAAAAGATGCTACATTGAATACTAATCTACAAGAGTCATGGGGGTTCCACCTGTCCCGGAAGATCCATCGGTCCCAATTCAGAAGAAGATTTCTTCGATTTATTTATTGGACACTGGGCATCCTCGTTATTGGACAATGGTCTAGGAACAACCCTTAACACGAATCAACAATCAATTAAAACCTTATAATTCAATCACAAAACTTAACGACTTCCTATTAACAATCTCGTATTCCATGCGAGTTAAATTTTTACTTTATTCAAGTTTCAACCAAATCATACTCAATGCGACATCCTACCTCATTCTCCAGTACTTTCAACTTTATTCTTAGGCCTTTAAAGGGGCAATAAAAGCTTGATATGATCAACACTTAATTTCCAATCCTATAGCTCTTACAACAACAATTATCAAATGAATCACTAGTATGAAATGATTCACACATTCAATTAGACTTCTCGGAAAGGTACTAGTGGCATGAGGCTCTTGGGTAATGGTTCCAACGACAGCCTCAAATGCAACATTCACCCCTTTCGATTTCAATTTAAGAATTGGGTGACAACGAATCAGATGACACCTTTCCAGGTGGTAACGTTTTGTCAAACTCCACTCTATAAGGAAAGATCGTCATGACATCAATATCAGTTTTAATCTCGCCAATTCTTCTTCAAGATCACAATCAACTACTATCTACAATTCTATGAATATTAACCATTTTGTTGGGATCATAAATATCCACAACTTGGTTTAGATCTGGAATAGCTAGAATTCCTACGGGAATAGCTTCGATTGATTTACTAGGGGATTTAGGGTTCCTTGTGACAATCTACGTCGTATAAATATCTCGTATAAATATTTAGATAATCATCAAACAATCATGTAATCAAATTACATCATATATATATATAATCCAAGTTATATATATATATATATTAAAATAACACTTCTCAGTCTGGCCTTGTTGGTAACTCGGGAATTCTTTGGCACTAATAAGTGTGAAAACACTTATCCTTTTACCACTTATTTCCAATAATAACAAGACCAAAACGTGTGATTTATGTCGTAAAAGTCAGAATTATGCGTGGTTTGTGTTTTTATTGTGTTTTAGGACCAAAATATGAAAAAGGAAGAAAACACGGGCTTTCACGGGCTTTTATTGAAGAAAACGGGAAAAGACGAAGTCAAAAGATCAAGAGTGCAAAAAGAACGGAAGTCCAAGGCCTATTCTGAAGATTTATCGAAGAAAAAGTCAAAAGACGGAAGTTTAACGAAGTCGAAGAACTTAAGTCTGATAGAAGAAGAAAATTAAAAAGACAAGTTCAAATCCCGAGACGACAAAGACGAAGAATTAAAGTCGAGTCGAGAAAACGTGAAGAAAGCAAGAAAGAAGATGCAACACATGCACTCCTTCCACCTTCCCTATAAATACCCTCCTAATAGTCATTAGGAGGGTGGTTAGAGTTTTTAGTTAATTTTTCACTTTTAGTTTTCTCTAGTTTTTAGAGAGAGAAAGTCTTAAACTTTCTCTCACTAGTTCATCTTTTTCTTTTAATCTTTCAAGATTAAACACATTGTATTGCTTATTTTTATTAATCAAGTTCTATTTTAAGCTTTTAATCCTTATTCTCATTCTACTTTTCTTTGATTTAAGATTGATTTTGGTACGAATATCATAAGATCCGTGTTGTTCTAATTGATTTTGTGCTTAAAAAGTTAATCTTTTGATCATTTTATAAGTTTTCATTTGATTAAGCTTTAAGACTTTTGTGCTTATTGGCTTATTTTTATGATTAGCTTATTTTTCTTATTAAAAAGTTTTATTAAAAATTTATGTTTTTATTGTTTGATCTAAAAAGTTGTTTAATTTCGAGTTAAATAAGTTGAGATAAGTGCTTATTTGATTTGGTTAAGAATTCGGATTGATAAGTTTTAGATATTAGCTTCTTGAACTTGGCTTATTTCCTAGCTTTCCCAAATCCCACAATTTTCGGAAAGGGTGGTAAAGCCCCTTTCCGATTGGTTTTTCCGACCGAGCATCACCATAACCGTGTCCCACAATTTTAGGAAGAGGTACAAAAACCCCTTTCCGATTGGCCCTTATTCCGACAGCACCATCCCCACATTCCGATTGAACCAATCGGATTAGGGATTGCAGTATTCCGACGGGTGGGAGTATAACTTTCCGATTGAGCCCTATTTTGTGTATTCCGATTCATGCATATCTGTAACATTCCGATTGAAGGGTTTTTCCAATCATTCCGATTGGTGTTCATTGTCCAGTATTCCGATTGATTCCATTTTGGTGGATATTCCGACCAGTGCCACCATATTCCGATTTACCGATCGGAATACATTCCGATCGGTTACCTTTTGGGGATTATTCCGATTGTGTGCTTTTGTTTGATTCTCCGATCTTACTTTCTTTTAGTAATTTTCCAAGTGTTAGTTTTTATTAAGTGTTTAAGCATTTTTCTAATCTTATCTTTATGTTTAGCTACCTTTTATTTTTACTCGTCATTTATAATTAATCTTAATTCTTCCATTTACTCAACGACACTTTAATTACTTGCTAGTAGTTTAAAACAAATCAACCAAACCATTGATTCACCAAAAGACGATTGAGTCGCACTTAAGACCGGTTTTCAATTCGAAAAGATCGGAACAACGAACTTTTATACTTTGGTTGCAAATACCAACTATTAAATGGCGCCGCTGCCGGCTCTTTTCGTTAAGATAAACGGTTTCTAGTGAGAGACGCATTGAATTTTGGGATCCGTTCTTTGAACGTTATTTTCATTGCTATAAAAATTTCCAAAAATCCATAAAAAATATAAAACTCTTCAAAAATACAAAAACATTAAAAAATCATTAAAAGCAATTCTTTTCAAAAGGTTTTGCACCAAAAAGATTATATAGATATTCCTTGTGTATATTTTTCTTCTGCAGGTGTATGCGTACTAGATCTTCCAACTATTCTGAGCCCGAGACTCTTGAAGATTTAGATATGGCTGGTGTTAATAACAACAATAATCACCCACCTCAAAACAATTTGAATAATAACAACAACAACAACAATGTCCTTCTACCTGATTTACGAACCATGGAGGAATTGTGCCAACCCACCATGAACGGACGCGGAGGCCCGATTGCGCCAATGCACGTCACGGCTCAGGAGTTTTCGTTGAAGCATCACATGATACAACAAGTGCAAACGAACCCATTTCGTGGAATTTCGGATGATGATGCCAACAAACACCTCGACAAAATTCATTACTATTACCCAAAGCATGAAGTGCCCCGGTGTTTCTATGGATGACCTTCGCCTCCAACTTTTTCCACACTCGCTTTCTCACCATGCCGAAAAATGGTTTGACCGTCTTCCTAAGAATTCTATTCATACGTGGAACGACATGACTCAACGCTTTTTATCGCGCTACTTTCCCCCATCCATGGTCACTAGCCTTCCTAACTAAATCAGTGGATTTATGCAAGAGAATTATGAATCGCTTTTCGATGCTTGGGAACGCTACAATGATTTAATCGACCGCTGTCCTAATCACAATATGCTCCCCGTCACTCTCATTGACACCTTTTACAATGGTCTCACTTTTCGTGATCGTGACACGATCAATGCCGCCGCCGATGGTACTTTTATGAAAAGGAGACCGGAGGAGTGTCGAGAGTTGATTGAAAACATGACTACTCACCACAAGAATTGGGATTCTTCCGCATCCTCAAGATCTAATCAGAGAGTCAATGTTTCATCTACTTCTTCCACCACCAACTCGTCTGTTTTGGAACGTGCTATTCTTGATATTAACAAAAGTCTCCAAATTTTGACTTCTAACCAAACTCAACAAGCTAAAGCCATTGCTATTTCTTGTGACACATGTGGTGGTCCTCATTCCTACAATGAGTGTCCTTCTACTCATGGAAATTATTCTGAAGACGTTAACGCAGCATACGGTACTTATCCCACGGGAGGCTATCAAGCTCGCCCGCAAGGAGACCGTGGCTTGCTCAGTTATCGTTCCAACAATTATCTTGCTCCTCCCGGTTTCCCTCCTGCAAAACAAAACCAACAACAAAGCTACAACCGCAACAACCAATCCCAACCTCGTGCTCAAAATCAATATCAATCCCAAAGAAACCCATACCCAACTCAAGGAAATTCTCAAGCTCCACCTCTCAATCAACCGATGGCAGTGAGTCCAGACGTCGAGACATTCATGAAGACTAATCGTGAGATGGTGACGAATCTTCAGAGTCAATTTGTCAACTTGAAGAATGACATGGTGAAACAAGGGAGCGATATTCGAGCCGAGCTACGGAATGATATGGCCAAAAACAGTAATGATATTAATGCCAACATGCAAAACTCTTTTAACAATCAAGCTCTTCACCTTCGTGATATGATTGGTTCGCTCATCCAAAGTAATCAACCCTCTTCTTCGGGTACTCTTCCGAGTAATACCGTTGCGAATCCAAGGGGGGAGATGAAAGCAATCACCACTCGAAGTGGAAAAGGTTATATGGAACCCGAGCTTCCTACACCTCCACCGGTGATTGTGAACAAGGAAAAAGAGCAACTTTCCCCACCTCCTTCACCTGCTATCCCCATTTCCCCACCACCCGTGGTTGTGAGTGATCCTATTCCCTTAAAGCCTTCTTCTTCATCCAATATACGTTATCCTTCAAGGTTGAGGAAAGAGAAGCAAAAGAGCAAGGACGATATTCAGGTTTCAAACTTTCTAAAAATGTTTAAACAACTGAATTTTAACATCTCCTTTGCCGAGGCTCTCGCTCACATGCCCAAATACGCTAAGATGTTTAAAGATCTTCTAAGTGATAAAGAAAAGCTTCTTGACATTGCTCAGACCCACCTTAATGAGAATTGCTCCGCAGTGCTCTTAAGGCAATTGCCCACCAAACTTGATGATCCGGGTCGCTTCTTGATTCCTTGCAATTTCCCGGGAGTAGAGAATTGCATGGCCCTAGCTGATCTAGGTGCCAGTATAAACTTAATGCCTTTAAGTGTTTGGAAGCAATTATCTCTCCCCGAGCTTGTCCCCACCAAAATGACTTTGGAATTAGCCAACCGTACGGTCGCTTATCCAGTGGGGATAGCCGAAGATGTCTTTGTTGGCGTCGATAAATTCACCTTCCCGGTGGATTTTGTCGTCGTTGACTACGAGATGGATCCTCGTGTTCCATTAATCGTTGGACGTCCCTTTTTGAGGACCGGTCGCACTCTCATTGATGTTGCCGCAGGCGAAATAATCATGAGAGTTGGTGACGATAAAATTGTCTTCAACATGGGTAAGATTTCTAAGAAACCTTATTCGTATGAGAGTGTTAATGCTATTGATGTTCTCGATGAGGCTTGTGAAGAACATTTTCATGATGCTTGCAAAAGTACTCTTTCTTCTCTACCCAATGTTGAGACCGTTTCCTCAATTGCTCCAGCATTGACTCCTTTTGGAGAAAGTGACTTGGATGATTTCGAAGCTAGCTTGGGTCCTCTCGATATTAAGTATGATAATTTGTCCACCAATTGGGATGAAGACATTCGTACTATTGAGAGACTTCTCAATGAGGACCCGTTGTCTCCTCCTGCTCCTAAAGAGGTGACTAAGGATGATCCATCGTTAGTTTCACCATCTATTGAGGATCCTCCTACTCTTGAGCTTAAGGACCTACCTCCTCATCTTGAGTACGTTTTCCTTGAAGACGACGAGAAGCTACCGGTCATCATCGCAAAGGATCTGAAAGAAGACGAAAAAACCCGACTTGTCGCTGTGTTGAAGAAGCATAAACACGCTATCGCTTGGAAAATCTCCGACATCCGTGGAATTGATCCTCACTTCTGCACACATAAAATTCTCATGGAGGACGACTTTAAGCCCACAATTCAAAGCCAACGAAGGGTGAATCCCAAAATACATGAAGTCATCAAAAAAGAGGTTATCAAACTTCTTGATGCGGGTATGATTTACCCTATTTCGGATTCACCATGGGTTAGTCCAGTCTATTGTGTGCCTAAGAAAGGCGGAATCACCGTTGTGCCCAATGCAAACAACGAGTTAATTCCTACCCGTCTCGTTACTGGGTGGAGAGTTTGTATAGACTACCGCAAACTCAATGATGCCACGAGAAAGGATCATTTCCCTCTACCTTTTATGGACCAAATGCTTGAACGCTTAGCGAGTAATGAATATTACTGCTTTCTTGATGGTTTCTCGGGTTATTTTCAAATACCCATCGATCCCCAAGATCAAGAGAAGACAACATTCACTTGTCCCTATGGCACCTTTGCTTACAAACGAATGCCTTTTGGCTTATGCAATGCCCCCGGGACTTTCCAAAGGTGCATGTTGGCTATCTTCCATGACATGGTTGAGCAAACCATGGAAGTCTTCATGGATGATTTCTCGGTCTTCGGGGATTCCTTCTCTTCTTGCCTTGCCAATTTAGAATGTATGCTTAAGCGGTGCGAAGACACTCGCCTTGTTCTGAATTGGGAAAAATGCCATTTTATGGTAAACGAAGGCATTGTGCTAGGACACAAAATCTCTAAAGCCGGTCTTGAAGTCGACCGTGCTAAAGTAGATGTCATAGCCAAATTACCTCCACCTTCAACCGTGAAGGGTGTGAGAAGTTTTCTGGGTCATGCGGGCTTCTATCGTCGATTCATTCAAGATTTCTCTAAAATCGCTCGCCCGATGACCCACCTCTTGGAAAAAGATACTCCTTTTATCTTTTCTAAAGAGTGTCTCGAAGCCTTCAATCATCTTAAGGATAAGCTAACTAAGGCACCGTTCTTGGTTACCCCTAATTGGAAGCTGCCTTTTGAATTGATGTGCGATGCTAGCGACTTTGCTATTGGTGCGGTTTTGGGCCAAAGAGTGAATAAACACTTCCAACCAATCCACTATGCTAGCAAAACAATGACGGGGGCTCAATTGCATTATACGACAACCGAAAAAGAGCTTTTAGCCGTTGTCTATGCTTTTGAGAAATTTCGCCCCTATCTTGTTTTATCCACCACCATCGTATACACGGACCATTCCGCGTTGAAGTACTTGATGACTAAGAACGATTCTAAGCCAAGACTTCTTCGCTGGGTTTTGCTCCTTCAAGAATTTAACATTGAAATTCGTGACAAGAAGGGAGCCGAAAACCTGGCCGCGGATCATCTGAGTCGACTTGAGGATCCATATCAGGGGGATCATCCGAACAAAGAGATCAATGACTCTTTCCCCCTGGAGACTCTACTGTCTATAAATCTCAATCTTGATGGCACCCCGTGGTTTGCGGACATTGCAAACTACTTAGCGGGTGGTATTCTCATCCAAGGGTTAACATCCCAACAAAAGAAGAAGTTCTTGAATGATGTTAAGACTTACTTTTGGGATGACCCTTATCTATTCAAACAGTGTGCTGATCTGATTATTCGTAGATGTGTTGACGGACCGGCAGCTTTTGACATTCTTCAAGCTTGCCACAAAGGACCCACCGGTGGTCACTTTGGTCCCAACTACACCGCTAAGAAGGTGTTTGATTCTGGATTCTACTGGCCCACCATTTATCGTGACGCTCACGAAATGGTTAAGCATTGTGATGCTTGCCAACGTCAAGGCAAGATCACACATAAGGATGAGATGCCTCAAAATTTCATACAGGAATGTGAAATCTTTGACGTATGGGGCATCGACTTTATGGGGCCATTTCCATCATCTAAAGGGAACAAGTACATCCTCGTCGCCGTCGACTACGTCTCTAAATGGGTTGAAGCTAAGGCTCTTCCTACGAATGATGCGAGGGTGGTTGTGAACTTTTTGAAGCAGCTTTTCGCTCGATTTGGCGTTCCTCGTGCTATCATCAGTGACCGCGGGACTCAATTTTGCAACGATCAATTTGCACGAGTCATGGCAAAGTATGGTGTCACTCACCGTCTTTCCACCGCCTATCATCCCCAAACCAATGGGCAAGCCGAAATCTCCAATCGTGGCTTGAAGAGAATTTTGGAGCGTACTGTGGGAGAGCATCGTGCCGCGTGGGCCGATAAGTTAGATGATGCTCTGTGGGCTTTCCGTACTGCTTACAAGACCCCGATCGGTTGTACACCTTATCGTCTTGTGTACGGGAAAGCTTGCCACCTACCCATCGAGCTGGAACATAAGGCGCACTGGGCCTTGAAGTGGGCTAACTTCGACATCATCAAAGCCGGTGATCATCGCAAGGTTCAACTCAACGAGCTAAATGAACTGAGGAATGAAGCTTATGAGAACTCGCTGATCTACAAGGAAAAGACGAAGATGATCCACGATGCTAAAATCAAGAACCGAGAGTTCCACGTTGGTGATCAAGTCTTACTCTTTAACTCTCGGTTGAAGATCTTCTCTGGCAAGTTGAAGAGCCGCTGGTCTGGTCCATTCACCGTCGCCAAAGTCTTTCCTTATGGGACCATTGAGCTTTCTCAGCCGAATGGGCCCAATTTCAAGGTGAATGGCCAGCGTCTGAAGCTGTACTTTGGTGAGGACATCTCTCAAGAGATGATTCCATCCCTCACCACGTTCCCCATGAACTAAAATTGGGTCGAGTCAGGCTCACGACTCGGTGAACAAAAACAAGCGCTTCTCGGGAGGCAACCCGTGTTCTATCCTTTACTGCTTTCCTAATAAGTGTAGGGGGAGCCCCGCATATGTTTGTTGTCTTGTCTCTTGTGCTGTGCAGGGATTAAAGCTTCAGAGCGCACCTTGATGACTTTTGACGAACCGTGATACCGTGTTCCCATCTTCCCGGTTCTATCCTAAACTCTTGTGATTCAATATTTCATATTCTCTATGTTCACATTGAATTCACTTTAGTTGTCCTTTTCTTAGCAAGATTTAAACAAAGTACACAATGTCCTAAGTGTAGGGGAGTTTACTCCCACATGCTTAAACATTGAGGACAATGTTTATCTCAAGTGTAGGGGGGACTTCTATAAAAGTAAGTGGTCTTTTCCATGAATTTGCCCTCATTTTAACCGGAAAATTTGATTTTTCGACATTTTTCAAAATTTTTAATCTATTTTGGCCTAGTTGTATAGTTGTATTTGCCTTTGTTATGTTTTCTTTGCTAGAATAAATTCTTAATAAAGTGGTTTTAGATTTTTCTTAGTCGTGAACATTTTGACTCAACCCGAGTTTACTTACCTAAGTTTACTCTAGCTAGTATCCTTAACGTGCTTAAGTCAAGTTTTGTTAGGCTTTTATATAGGGAGCTATAAAACGCGAAAGTCTTAACTCTCACGGGTTAAGAACAAGAACTTTTCGCAAGTTCCTATAATTGATCCTAGAGAGTCGTTTATCAAGGGAACTTTAAAACGCGATTTCTAAACTTGAAAAAGTCTAAGAATTTGCAAGATCCTATAGGCGACTCGAAAACCCAAAACTTTGATTTAATAGGCTAAGCATCCACGAGTCTCATTCCTTGAGATTTTAAACTGTGGAGAACGAGATATGATAGAGTCAATTATAAGTTCGGTATTCTTTCGTGAATTTATGTGAGTTAATTATGAGCCTATTTTCCCTCCGCTTGCTAATAAATTAATCTGCTAATAAATAAGGTTGTACGATTTAAAAGGTTACTTATGAAGCGGGGCGCGAAGATTGGCGAGTCCGAAAAGGCCCTAACAAGGCATGAGGGCTACATTTTGTTGCTAAAGATCCAAAAGTGATGTGAAGAATCATTTATCGAAAATCAATATGAAGGATCGAGACACACGACGAAAAGCAAGAACTCCCCAAAAGTCATGCAGAAGTCTATCCGAAAAGACCCTAACAAGGTATGAGGATAAATAGATCCAAGTCCTAAAAGGAGGCGGATCGTTGTATATCAAAGTCCAAAATAAAGATTGGAGAAAAATGAAGAAGTCGTGGCCCAAAGATGAAGAATCTCTCAAAAAAAAAACTTCAAGTGAAGAAATTCCTATTATGAAGAGAAGACCATAATTTCAAGAACGTCTCTCGAAGATTCGAAGTATGAAGTCGCTGCCAAATATCGGCCCGAGAAAGGTCTCAAATCGCGAACCAAGTTATGCCAAGATATGAACTTTTTGATATCCCGAGAAGCAGTTTTAAAAGATTTGGTCCTTTAGCTAACTATTGATTAAATCGTTCACCTTATTTTCGGACTAAATAACTATCGAAATAAGTCAAACAATGCATCCTCGTGATCATTCAAGACAAAAATAAAATATAAGAGATACACCTAGGAATAAGGGAGTCTAAGTGAATAATTGGCCCACATGAGTTCGTGATAGTTTGCTAACTTATAATAACAATGATCTCGTTTTTAAGCTTGGTATGGGGAACGTGAAACTTGAGGATGATAAACGTTCACGGCCGCCAAAACCCATGTAAGTTTTTAATTTCTTTACTTATTTCTATCTTTTATGTTTAGTATTTAATAAAGGCCAAGGTGGGTTATTTATGATGGAAAATGTAAACCGTGCTTTAAAATTAATGCATTGCATGAGGGCATTGCAATGGTCAAGTGTAGGGGATTTAATAAGTGTGAAAACACTTATCCTTTTACCACTTATTTCCATTAATAACAAGACCAAAACGTGTGATTTATGTCGTAAAAGTCGGAATTATGCGTGGTTTGTGTTTTTATTGTGTTTTAGGACCAAAATATGAAAAAGGAAGAAAACACGGGCTTTCACGGGCTTTTATTGAAGAAAACGGGAAAAGACGAAGTCAAAAGATCAAGAGTGCAAAAAGAACGGAAGTCCAAGGCCTATTCTGAAGATTTATCGAAGAAAAAGTCAAAAGACGGAAGTTTAACGAAGTCGAAGAACTTAAGTCTAATAGAAGAAGAAAATTAAAAAGACAAGTTCAAATCCCGAGACGACAAAGACGAAGAATTAAAGTCGAGTCGAGAAAACGTGAAGAAAGCAAGAAAGAAGATGCAACACATGCACTCCTTCCACCTTCCCTATAAATACCCTCCTAATAGTCATTAGGAGGGTGGTTAGAGTTTTTAATTAATTTTTCACTTTTAGTTTTCTCTAGTTTTTAGAGAGAGAAAGTCTTAAACTTTCTCTCACTAGTTCATCTTTTTCTTTTAATCTTTCAAGATTAAACACTTTTTATTGCTTATTTTTATTAATCAAGTTCTATTTTAAGCTTTTAATCCTTATTCTCATTCTACTTTTCTTTGATTTAAGATTGATTTTGGTACGAATATCATAAGATCCGTGTTGTTCTAATTGATTTTGTGCTTAAAAAGTTAATCCTTTGATCATTTTATAAGTTTTCATTTGATTAAGCTTTAAGACTTTTGTGCTTATTGGCTTATTTTTATGATTAGCTTATTTTTCTTATTAAAAAGTTTTATTAAAAATTTATGTTTTTATTGTTTGATCTAAAAAGTTGTTTAATTTCGAGTTAAATAAGTTGAGATAAGTGCTTATTTGATTTGGTTAAGAATTCGGATTGATAAGTTTTGGATATTAGCTTCTTGAACTTGGCTTATTTCCTAGCTTTCCCAAATCCCACAATTTTCGGAAAGGGTGGTAAAGCCCCTTTCCGATTGGTTTTTCCGACCGAGCATCACCATAACCGTGTCCCACAATTTTAGGAAGAGGTACAAAAACCCCTTTCCGATTGGCCCTTATTCCGACAGCACCATCCTCACATTCCGATTGAACCAATCGGATTAGGGATTGCAGTATTCCGACGGGTGGGAGTATAACTTTCCGATTGAGCCCTATTTTGTGTATTCCGATTCATGCACATCTGTAACATTCCGATTGAAGGGTTTTTCCAATCATTCCGATTGGTGTTCATTGTCCAGTATTCCGATTGATTCCATTTTGGTGGATATTCCGACCAGTGCCACCATATTCCGATTTACCGATCGGAATACATTCCGATCGGTTACCTTTTGGGGATTATTCCGATTGTGTGCTTTTGTTTGATTCTCCGATCTTACTTTCTTTTAGTAATTTTCCAAGTGTTAGTTTTTATTAAGTGTTTAAGCATTTTTCTAATCTTATTTTTATGTTTAGCTACCTTTTATTTTTACTCGTCATTTATAATTAATCTTAATTCTTCCATTTACTCAACGACACTTTAATTACTTGCTAGTAGTTTAAAACAAATCAACCAAACCATTGATTCACCAAAAGACGATTGAGTCGCACTTAAGACTGGTTTTCAATTCGAAAAGATCGGAACAACGAACTTTTATACTTTGGTTACAAATACCAAGTATTAGGCACCGTTATAGTCAAAAGATTTTTAGACATTTTGAGAAAAATGTTTATAGTTAAACGATTTTGAAATGTTTTATTCAAAACCTTGGTTTTAAAAATCTTTCGTTCTCTATAACGAGAGCTCTGGTACCAAACTGTAACACCCCCAAATTTATACAATTCAATACAGCGGAAGACTCGTTGGTGTTACGGGATAGCACATTACTCACATCATAGACAACGCTTAAAAATCGCGTCGTTTAATAATAAAGCATTTCCATTCATGAATATCAAATTTACATAGGTCCCAAGTCATGGTCATTTCATACAATTTTACAAAAGATTTGAATGGAAATTGTTATTTAAGTGCGGGCCATGAATTCTTGTTTTCTTCCAGAGAATTACCTTCAAGTACCTGAGATAAAACATGTTAAAAGAAAAGGTCAGCAATAACGCCGAGTGAATTCATAGAGTTTAATAAAACCATAAATGTATCATCGGTATATAATTATTACCGAAAATCATTTTTGTACAAATCTTTATAGTAGACCATGAAATAGGCCAAAAACATTTTATACAAATCCTTGTCAAAATCACAATATAGGCTTTCGCCTTCAAAACCATTATACAAACCAATGTCGTAAAAATATCATACAATACGTTTTATAACGTCGTGTAGAGTTAAATAAAAACCGTTATATGAATATGGTTATGTAAAACCAAAACACAAACATAATATCAATAATATGACCCCGTATTGCTAGTCAGGCAATATATCGTAATTCGGTGCGTATAGCAGTATTTCGTTATTTTGGATTATTACAAGCCGCATGACATTGTTACCTTACTAAAACAAACAACGGATAGCTAACCCGACAATCCTTTGCCCATCTAAAACATCATTTCGTCACAATAATCACGCTTATAGAAATCTTCTCATACATAAATTCGCTTACCAATCAATGTGGCACGACAGGGATCAACCGTCAAGGCGCGAACTGGGGTGATCATCCCCAAATAGTACTATTATATGCATAAGCGTCTACCAAATCCCGGTAGTTCACAATTCATGCTAATGGAACTTTTAGTGACATAACCTAACTTTAATAATCCATTTAATTTCATGTATCGGGTCATATAATCATTTATCGGGTCATACAATCATTCGGGTCCAAATCAATAAACGAACAATTGGGACAAATGGTGTCCTATTTTAGTAAAACTAACATGTTATCTCCCTCGCGGGTTTATAAAATATTTCATAAAAACATTTAAAAGAGTACGAGGCTATGAACTCACGTTGATGTGGGAAAGCAGGTTATCAGCGATTCGGATGTACGGTACGTGCTTCTATCACGGAAACCTAGAAAAATAATACTCGTCTTAGACTTTTGTCCAATGACTTTATAAAAATAACAATTATGTATATATATGATGACTTTATACATATTATGATGATCAAGTGGGTTTATACATCTTTACTTATTTATTATAGTGTTTATGTGTTGGTAATTTTCAAGACTAGTTACACTAGTTCAACTTGTTTACATTTTGAAGCCCAATGGGCCTATTACAAGCCCAATACTATTAATTAGCCCAATTATACTTTTATTATCAGTATTATACTTTATATGTTGGGCCCAAATGGGTTAAGCCCAATAAATAAGTTTATAAGTGTTTTACCAAATTAGTCGGGTTTATTGTCCATTAAGGCTACTTTGGCCCGTTAATGTCTATATGTTGTAAAGCTCGGGTTTTATCGTTTTTTACTTGTTATATAAGTTCATATATCAGTATGTGGGTTTATAAAAGTTTATATTAGACGGGTCCGACCGTCTAAGATTTATTTGACAGAAACGTTAATCTTTCGGTTTTAGCCGAAAAGACGTAAAACTTTGTATATAGTTTTATAACTTAAACATTTATATTTATACTTTATATAACATAATCCATTTTAATATCAACATTTATATAACTCTTTTATTATAATCATTATCAACTAGTGGAATTTGTATTTATATATATATTTTATATAAATTTTTGAGTGCTTATATTATATATTATTTATACAAAATCAGTTCTAAAAATCTAGTTTACTAAAATGGTCATATCTAAAGTTCTACATGGAGATAGAACCCCAAATGTCTATCACATAAACTACATGATATGTGATTCATTTTATTCCTTTATAACTACTGATGAATCAACCACTAAGTATTTTATAAAATTCGTCCAAAACAGTGTAGTCATATTTGCACTCTAAACTTATTTTGATCATATCTCACTCATTTTTATGATTCCATTGCATGGCCAACTCTCACATGTGTACAAGTCTTAATACTCACTGTATATCAATTCATCTATACCATTTTATCAGTTCATCATATGGTTATTTACTGTTTTTATACAGCCTACTAAATTAAGCAAGATTAGCCACTTTTACATATAGTTTTCCATCTTTTTAACCATGTTTATCAACACCAAATCTCCACTCAATATTTTTAATCATCATTCATCATCATATACATATACATAAGTAAAAGAAAATAAAAGATTACATAATCAAAATAACAAGAAGGATAGGAAGAATGATCCTTATACCACCATAGTGATGAAAATGTGAGGTTGATGAACAAGGCTTGGATTTGGATGGCAAGACTTGTGATATACCAATATTAACTTCAAGATCAACTATCTTCATGAACATCTTGTGGAAAATCAGCCCTTGACTCCTTTGAAAACTTCTTTCTAGATGTTAAAACTTGCACCAATCTTCATCTCTTTGAATGGAGATTAACATATGTTAATTATAACAAATGTTTGTGGTTAAAATTTTGTATGAATGGGGTGTTGTGGTGATGATATGGGACGGCACCAAGGAGGAGGAAGAGAGAAAAATGAAGTTGTTTTGCATGTAACAAATGAAGATAGTGGTTTGAGTAGATGGTTTTGTTTTGGTGTAGCTTACAAGTTAAGCTTGGTAAGACAAGTGTAGCTTGTAAGCTACAACTTGACACCTCATGGTGTGTGTTGGCAAGCTTAAACCGTCCCATATTGGGGGTGGGGCAAAACTTTTTTTGTCTCATCCCCAATTATTTACGGGTACTCCTCGATTCTAGTTTCCTCGATTTGCGTGCCCTCGGGTCGTTTTACGAAAAACGTTTTTATAAATTATGAATCAACGGCACAAAACGAATCTAATAAAATTGTCTCATCAAAAACGGAGTTCGAAAACGTAAATACGTAAACCTAAGGTTTCCGGTTTAGTCGTAAAGGACGTTAAATTAAAATCGTAAGTCCTAATCTCTTCTCGTAAATTTGTGAGTTTATAAACCAACTCAAAACTAAAATCCCAGAATAATATTTACGGATAAATTTATTTCCTAAAATGTCGGACTGACACCAAAACGGTGTATGTAAACGTAAGCACGTAACGTAAAATCCTCCGGTTTAGACGTAGTCGATGCTACTTCAAGACGTAAATCCAAATTTCTTCCCAAAAATAAGTGAGTTCATATTATAACATTAAAATAATGTTTTCAAATAAATATTGAGAATAAAATATAAACCATAAATTAACGGATTGTCACAAATATACTAAAGGTTAAATTACAAATTCAAGAAACTAAAAACGCACAACAATAAACCCTCCGGAACAAGAAAAAAAGCAACCCCGCCCGTTGGGTGGGTTACGACGCTAGTATATATATATATATATATATATATATATATATATATATATATATATATATATATATATATATATATATATATATATATATATATATATACACACACACACACACATATATATATATATATATATATATATATATATATATATATATATATATATATATATATATATATATATATATATATATATATATATATATATATATATACTAGTTGTAAAACCCGCCCGATGGGCGACTTATGATGATCGTTTACTTTTTTTATTTGGCTAACTATTCTTATTATAAAGTTTTGTATTTTAGAATATTATTGTTATTTTTTTAGATAACATTATAAGAGTAATATCTGTTTCATTTTTGTAGCCAAGACTTTTGGGTTGACCGACATAAAAACGAATCGATAGAAGGAACTTTTTAATATTATTTTTAGGCAATACATGTGATATGGAGTAAACAAAAGGGATCCAAGGATCATACCAAACAATGTGAACTGGAAACAAAATAGTTTTAACAGTAATTTTCACTTAGAACTAAATGAAAAGTTAAATTTGATTACAGCTCATGTCTAGTCATATTACGATAAGACTTCTCAATGTTGATTTTTTTTGAAAGGCAATTTTTTACAACCCACACAAATTATCTCATAAATCTCATATGTCTCTACCAAAACTTGAACCCACATCCATTTGGTTAGAGTACCACTCACATACCGCTGGACCAAGAGGCCTTTGGTCTTCTCAATGTTGAATTGAGTATAATGTCTCGAGCAACCATTCGTTGCATGATCCATCACCGTAGGACTCTGCAATTAAAAAGTTATAGTAAAAGTTCGATTAGAATTATTATTTAGCATAGTCTCAATGAAGTAATCTCAACCATTTTTTTTATTTAATAAAAATCCCACTTTCATCTTTTTAAAATAATTAAATATCTCAAAAATTATTATTTTTTATTTTTTTTAGATCGCCAAATGTTAGTAGTTACTGTGTCGAGTCGTGCAATGACATCCAAGTGGTAGAATGTCTACTTCGAACTCTCGCTTAGTTAATATTAAACTCCTTATCCGCTTCGTCTGAGATGAAAATCTTGAACCCAAAACCTCCAAAGAACATCCCCAAAGAAACCACTTAGTAAAACTTTGATGGCCAAACTATGTATTGACCTTAGCCTTTGTAAATCTATAGAATAAATTAGAAAAAAGGCATGGGAACCTAAAGATTAAAGCCTTCATTATTCACAATCCTTGCAAAATTAAAAACGGTAAGTTTTAATAATGATCTCAATGTCATACATACAAAATCTTAGCCATTTACAGTGGAGTATATGTTTTAATTTGAAACTAATGTGCAATTTATTTTTTACATCAGTTATCAATATGTATAGATAGTGAAAACATGTTATTATCAAGTTGCAGCAAACATGCAATCCCTTATATCTCTTTTGTGAAAGATAAAAAAACGTTCTACTAAAAATATAAGCAAATGCTTGAACAATACATTAAATACATTTTCTTAACTCGGTTACACATATAACGATCTTATAGCTGTGCAAAAACGTACAAAAATAATTTTTCTTGTGATACTTTGCTTCTTGAAGCTCAACCGATGACACCTATATAGTATAAAGAATGATCCAATGACACTGTTTTAGAAGCTCGGTTCTCCAACCACTTCTTTTGGAGAAGATTGGAAGACTTGTAGGAAATGCAACGATTGCAAGTCCTGGAAAGAGTTTGGTATGTTGCCTATCAAATTTTTGAACCTCAAGTCCCGTTAACATGTTTTCCAAAAATGAAGTTTAGGCACAGTTTTGATCCTACCAAATGCACATAATACTTTCTACAAAGTGGAACTTACAACATTTGTAAGTTAGCATAATTGTGCCGAATTGACTCATATTTTTAGCTGAACTCAACTCATATTGACCAAAAAGATGGCTACTCTATGTACATTTATGTTTAGATATAAAAAATACAATAGCTTTTCACGCCCCATTTGTTGGACAGGGAAGGAGTACTGCTCCTAAAGGTTACCGTCTAATTACTTTCAGCTGATGAAGCGCTTGACTTCCTAATAGCAAAACTGAACTACTGAAGTCGAACATTAGTCAACATCAGCAACCGTATGCTTCTGATATCATAAAAAAAACAAATCCCAATATCCAACGTACTCACAACCCGCTAGCTTTACTCCACGCGCGCTGGTTATAAGATTGGCATAATACCATGTATAGTGTAAAAAACGTATGCCTTTCAATGAAAATTACTGATCTAATAACTAAACCTTAAAGACCTACACCAGACTTGCTATAGTTTAAACAATAATATTTTTTTAACGACAAATTTAAACAATAATATACTATCAAGTTGCTGCAACAGTTAAGCTCTACGGGTGTTTATGAATGATACAGCAGTTAAAGCACGTTTGGATCAATCTAACGCGGTTGCAACAAAGTTTATAGTCTTGTAAAAGTTCTATAATTACCTTAATAGATTGCACAGCATGCAACAAAATCTAACATATTCCTACAATACCTTGACAGACCGTCACCACCAACTTCGGCCCAAGATTTTAAATAAAAAAGCTTTAAAGTAATTTACCTATAACTGACTCCAGGTTTGAAGCAAACTCAAACACTCTTGGAAAGACCTTTACTTGGCATAGAAATTCTAAAAACTTCGAAAGCCTAATCTCTTCCCAAGATGAGAGTCCTTGTAAAGTGTCACAAGTTGAGTTGTTACAACACAATTCACACCACGTTATGTCACCTCTGAATGCGTGTCAACTAAGCACATCAACAAAATTGAAGTGTCACTTTTTAGAATATAAGTATAGCTAAGAAATCACGATTATTTGTTAATATTACGAAAAGGGTATATTTTAAGTGTGGTCAGCTGAGGGGATACCTGTAAGTAGCATTTGGTTGCGGCCCATGGGTTATACAGTGTGGTGGACCATTCCCAGTTGTCACTTTAAAATTGCATTGGCTGCACGATTCATAATACCAGTCCTTGCTCGTGTTGATGTTGCGTAGTCTGGCTTCTGATATGAACCTTACTATCTGCGTAATAACATATATTATTTTAGGTGGTTAATCGTATGAGTCACACTATTAACATAAGAATTTATATTTCTGCTTGCTTACCCTGTAGCTAGCAGGATTCTGTTGCAGTAATCTCGATAGCAGGTATCTTGTTCTAGTTTTCTCTTGATCCAGGTGGATATTTCCAGAGGTGGATTAACATCTTGCTGCTGCGTGTATCTGATGCAATAGTAATTTAGCACACACTACACATGGATGTAGTTATTTATATGAAATAACGGCTTCTTGTTAAAAGAATATATACTGAGTTTTAAGTTCTTCCAAGTTTGGTATCTCTAGGTTGAAATAGTAATAGGTTGCAGGAGTGCCTAATGTTTGCAGGCCGGCATTATTGTATGTTAGTGTAAGTTGCGCATGTTTGTATATAAAAGGATACGGTACCAACATATAATGGATACTGGGCTCCATAGTCATTCACCTTGCAAGAGCTTACTCATGAGCAACCATGTCAGCTTGGATTGCAAATAGGAAACCATTTTCTGGTTGGCTTAATGCTTTGTATGTAAGTGCAAAACATATAGCATTAGACATACCTCTCTGTCAATGAGAATGCATCAGTAATCAGTTGGTGTTGGCTTTGGTGGATTTTTCCGGGGTCCACTTGGCTATCACCGTTCATTTCTGTCACATAAAAAATTTCTTTTGCTTTCCCATTTTTAGTTGATATCTCTGCTCGTTTTATACACAAACTATTCTCCTTGAAAATCCTGGTTATATCAGACAACAGTCCTACCCGATACTCAGTACACAGCTCTAACTCTAGTGCCTACACAACAAGGTAATTAAGTCTCTCTAAAATACCAAATAAAGAAGCATGAGTACATAATTATGTATAATATGTATTATTAATATACCCCAAATGTTCTTACTCGATGGCTGCTTCAAGACACTGCATGACATGATCACGCTCTACCTCTACGCTTACACGATTTCCATCAATATTTCGTATATAATATTCCTAAATTAATAAATAAATAATATATTAATTATCTTAAATTGAAAAAAAATCCCTTCATTAACATTTTCTCTGTTTTAATAGTAGCATACCTGATAAGGTTCCATCTGCCAAGTGTGGACTACTCCATGGTACACTGCATATTTCATGTCAGTTATGGTGCGGACGGTATCGAATAACAGCTTAGGTCGATCCTTGCACCGCAAGGTAATAACCATGTAATCTTTCTCAATACAGTCTGCCACACTAACCTCTGGCTTAAATCCACTAATGTCTTCTATGTCTTCTTCTACCCACTCGACCTTTTCATAGTCCCCTCAGCAAACATAATCTCATGTAATCTTCTCTCTCAGTGCTTTGCGGTCTTTAGGTCATTGTTATTGCACACCCCGTTCTATCAGCAGTCACGTTAAGAACAGCTGCAGCCTGAGCGTTGTGGGTCCATATTTCAGCATTTACCACGTCACAACCAAGGTCGGCTAGAACCCCACACACTTCAGATAGTAGTCGAGGTTTATCTACTCCAGCTAGTTCAATGGAAGTGTAATCTAAAGAAGGCTTTAGTCCAACTGAACTTCCTAATGATGGAACATAAAAGGTGTCGCTTTCAAGTATCTGCCAATAATTATATAATGCCAATAATTATATAAAGTACATGATATAATAAATTTATTTATCAACACAAAAGCATTCCTGAATTTTTAGCCTAAAAAAAGCAAATAAGTTGGTTACCTTTTTTATATAATTGATAACCCCTTCATCTTTAACTTTGCTTCCACTGTGGCGTGTCACGTTAGATAAGCAATCCCAAACGGCCTGTCAATACAATATACCATTAAAATTACTTATACCTTATATCAAAAGGTATAAACAATAATTTATAGTATTTAGATTCGATTGTTTGTTCATCTTTTCTTTCTGTATATGCAACTCACAAGACCGAATGACTGATCACTATTGGTTCATTATCTTGGAAGCCCTGGTTCAGCTTCAAAGTTAGCAAAACCCAACAAACTGATCACCTTTTCCTGCACCACACCAGATAGGTATAACCAAGTCACTTGCAGATATTTGATTATTAGCACAAACTTTACTCAGATCCACAAACACACTACCTTGAACTTCATTGTTTTGGAAAAACTCTAGTCATACAAAAGAAAATTAATATTACAAACACGAACCTGTGATTAATTTTATTACAAAATCGTGGTTCATTATTCTAAGTGAAAAACTTGGTCAGATGGAATCTACCTTTTCAGGGATGATTGAGACAACAGGGTGGTAGTGGTGTCGGCAGAAGTAGTAAAAATTGGCTGAGAAGTTAGTGATTGAGAAAAATTGGCTAATTATAAAAACAGTGAAATCAAACAGGAAAAAAATGAAAATACATAATTCACAAACCTGATTTTGAGGCGATTGATTCTGAAGAATATAAGGGCGTTTTCTTATTGAAAATTTGACTTTGATTTCAAATTGATATACTTCACAGCCGTAAATTTTGGAACTCATTTACGTGTTTTTGGAACTGATGTACTTACTAATAATACATCTACGTGAGACGTGGATTAAAAACTGCTTGAAAAACCGTATAATGAAGATTTTTGGGATATTCTACAATTGTTTAAAAATATTGGGTAATGATAATCACTTTTAAAAGCGTATGACAACTTCAAATCAAAAGATAATGAAGATATTCTACAATTATTAAAAGATATTCAGGATATTTATGAAAAATTCAAATAAAAAGAGATAATCATGTTTGAGTTGGGTAATGATATTGTTAAAACAAAAAGGACGGCATGTTTGAGTTTGGTAATGATATTGTTAAAACAAAAACGACGGCAAAAATTAAAAAAAAACAATACTAAAAATAATAAATGTGACATGGCATTATGAGGTGCTTATGTGGCATATCCCTCCTCTTATATATAATGTAAAGATATATATATATATATATATATATATATATATATATATATATATATATATATATATATATATATATATATATACTAGCCTTTAGACCCATTCGATGGACGGGCTAGCTTTAAGGATATACCTTTTAATGAAAATTTAAGTTATGTGTGTTTGTATTAGAAGTTTATATATGTAGTGTTAGTTATAAGATTAATATTTTAATAATGTAGCATAGAATGGACAAAAATAATGTAGTTTAAAATATTTTATTTATTTAAGAATATTATGAGTTAATTAAATTGGCATACGTTAACGTTATGAATAAGTTTGTTACGTTAAAATTTTTTAGAATTTTAATAATATTGTATAAATATTTTATGTATTTTTTAATTTTATGAGGTAATAAATTTTGTATATGTAAATGTTATGAATAACTTTTTTACATTAATTTTTTTTTAAAATTAATATTATTGTTTAGTTTTTTTAACAAAGATATTATAGTTAAATATTTTTTAGAAATGATTTTGTTTTGTATGTTTTGTGGTAAAGTGTATTCTAGCAAAAGTAAGCCCAAAAAAGCTCATTCCTGACATTATTTTTTGTCACGTGTATAATATAGAAACAGTATATAGCCTAGTCCAAATCTTGACAGTCTAAATATCAAAAAATATTTTCATTTTAGTAAGTCTAACTATTGTGAATCATTTGTAATTCCTATTTTCTTTTTGAAGCATTTTATATAAACCCTTTAATGAATTACATGTGTCATTTTTATAAAATTTTATATTTAAGGCATCATTTGTAATTCCTAATTTCTTTTTGAAGCATTTTATGTAAACCCTTTAATGAGTTACATGTGTCATTTTTATAAAATTTTGTATTTAAGGCATTGTTTCACCATCCTTCCTTATATTTTTTTAGAGTTTTGTATTTAAGGAATCATTTGTAATTCCTATTTTCTTTTTGAAGAATTTTATGGATACCCTTTAATAAATTACATGTGTTATTTTTAGAATCTTGTATTTAAGGCATCATTTGTAATTCTTATTTTCTTTTTGAATCATTTTATGGAAACCCCTTAATGATTTACATGTGTCATTTTTATAGAATTTTTTATTTAAGGCATTGTTTCACCATGCTTCCTTATATATTTTTATAGAATTTTGTATTTAAGGCATCATTTGTAATTCATATTTTCTTTTTGAAGCATTTTATGGAAACTCTTTAATGAATTATATGTGTCATTTTTATAAAAATTTGTATTTAAGGCATTGTTTCACCATCTTCCAATATAATATTTATATTTGTAATTTTTTTATTCAAGGCATTATTTGTTGTGACAATCCGTCAATTTCAGGTCGTTATTTTAATCTCGGCTATTACGTATTCATGTTTACTTTAATGAGAATTTTAAATTATCGACTAACCGAGTTATGGCTTGAAACTTAACGTAAGAATGTCGCTTCGATGAAAACCGACAAGAAAAACATTAAGTATCGATATTATATACTCAAAATATCATATGAATGATTTTATTGTATTTATTACATTTAATTTTTATTTCTCGTGTTTTACGTTTTAATGAACGACGAGAACTACTAATGATCGCGATACCGACGGATGCCCAAAAATTTATGTTTTATTATCGATTGTCTCGATATTTTATATTTTCGACGTTTTCGATTTAATTACGTTTTAAGTCGTGTCGAAGTGATATTATTATTTTTAGGAGCGTTTTAACTTTTAAAAAGTATTTTTACGAAACCCGAGTCCCGTAAATATTTTCAAAATTTAATATTTACATTTTCTACCCTTACAACTATTTAATTTCATTTTGGACCAAATCTATGCAAAACTGGCAAAAACTACCCTCACCCCACTATTTAAATAGCCTCCACTAACACACACATCTTATTTTATTCATTAAAAAATTTTCACATCATCTCTCTCTTTCCCTTTGAAACCCACGGCTCAAAAACACCAACAAAACACCCATGAAATTTTTGATCTAGCTTGAATCCAAGAAAACCAACTCAAGACCCATCCTTAGAATTTAAAGGAGCTTCTTTTGGTATAATTTTTATAAACATGCATCAACTTTTATTTTTTTGATATGATCCATGCTTATTTGATCTATTTTTATTGGGTGAGTGTGTTGTTAGTAGTGTTATAATTGACTTTTGAGTATTGCATGTTTGAATTTTTGAAAGGATTATTTGAAGATTGATCATTCAAGTGTGTTAGAGGTTAGATGAATGGATGAGGATGATATTAGGGTGATACTAGAGATAGGAGATTGAGTAAAATGGGTCAAAAATTTGATCTAGTATGATTTTTAGAAAGGTATTTTAGACCAGTAGGTAAAAGGTAATTTTCGAAAATCATACTGTTTGAAAATGAATAAACTAATAGGATAGGCTTGTAGATAATTCTCTTATCTTCGATTTGCCGCTTGAATGAGCTTCTAACTCATTACGAGCGAAAAGTTATGCTACTTTTAGTATTTGTGTACCGGGAGACGGGTATCGGCACAATCCGAAAATTGTTGTCGATATTTGGATCGAATCTCGGGGACTATAGAATGAGTTTTAAAAGTGTTCAAGGACTGATGTAAGTTGATATACCTCAGGTCATGAGTCTATTTTCAAACCCGAGTGTCGGTTTTGTAAACGAGATTGTTTAAATATGTCAAAATAGTTTTACGAGTTGAAGACGTAAAACTGTCCGGTTTTTACAACACGAAGATGTGTCGGGCAGAAGGTCTTAGAAGTAATATTTTTGAATGAAATTTAAACTGAGTCTTATTCATATTATATGTGAATTTGTGACCAAGTTTCATCGAAATCGGACAAGTGTAGATACGGTAGATTGGTGCGTACATTTGGAGTGTACATGCTGATTGGTATTTTGGACATGTAGTTCAATAAATATTGTGGCGTGAGTTGAGTATTCGCCATTGGACATGGTGATTTACTCAAGTGTTAAGTAATTATGTAAATGACTTAGCTACTGGTCCGAGAGAATTAAAACGAGAAGTTGACTTGCGTTGACTTGGCGTCTTATGACGGGTCAATGTCAAGAGTGCAAGTATTTAAAAGAATAGTGTTGAATAAAAAGGGTATAGTAATAACACTTGTATTATTAAATTTTTCGGGATTGTCTTGGTTTTGTAATTTTAATTTTTATATTATATAAGTATGATTTATACTTAGGTCGATTATTAAAGAACGCACCTTATTTGGTAGGTTGCGGTTTTCGTGTTTAAACGGGCATCACAAATCGTCGGCGATCGTCTTATTACCACTATTGGCTAAGGTGAGTCTATAGCCTCGCTTTTAACATGTTTACTAGTTTTATAAACCCACGAGGGGGATAACATGCTTGTTTTATTAAAATAAAAGGGTACAATGATAGTTGTGGAAACTCTACTTATTTGAAAAGTATGGGTGCAACGAGAAGTTGTGGAAACCCTATTTTACTTGAAAAGTAATTATTATAAATGAAGGGTACAACGAGAAGTTGTGGTAAACCCTCTTTGTTTTAAAATTGAACACAATGAACTTAATTGTATGTTTAGATAAAAGTTATTACATAAGTTTGTTTAGCCTTAAAAGACCCATGAATCGTGAATTGTTAATCGAAGTAACGCTAATGCTATGGATAGATCTATCGGGGTGACGCCCAGTCCGGTCGCGATTAGCTCTCGCGTGGTGTTGTGATGCACCAGTAATGAAACATCGGATGCATTGTATAAGAGAAATATACGCACTTGGCTAGGTGTGTTGGGCTGAAATAATATATGTTAACATTCAATGTCACGAGGCTTATGTAATGAAACCGATAATTATGTCCGTACAACATAATGGTATTTCGGTAAATTATTAACCATGGAAGGTTATTTTGAATACTTGTGTTCTCTTTATTTAAATTTAAACTCTGTAGATTCACTCGGCAAATTTTGCTGACTTTTTAAGCATGTTTATCTCAGGTCCATATAGAAGGCACTCGAGGAAGGCGGTTTCGTGAAGCTTGCATATTTGAAATGTTTTGGCCCGCTTTTCTAAAACATATCCATTCAAATAACTTTTATCATTTATAATAGTTTGTAAACTTTTGAATCATCTGGGACCGTGTATGAAATTTTATCTTGATTAAATGAAATTGAATGGATGTTTATTAAAACGACTCGTTTTGAGCCGTTTTCTATGATTATGAGATTGAACCATGATAGTAACACCCAATGACCCTTCCGCTGTTATGGCCGAAATTGGGGGTGTTACAGATTGGCATCAGAGCTTAAGTTATAGAGAACGAAAAGATTTTCCAAAAATGAATTTTTGAAATCTTTTAACTATAACTGTTGCAAGCGAAACCTCTGAGTTGCCAATGGACGAGAATGATAGTATTTATATATATATATGTTGTAATCTTTAACGCTTATTTGAACTTGTGAATTACAAGGTATGTTTTCATTTATTTAATTATAAATGATAATTTTATATTTATACGAGATTTATACCACGTAGATTGTCACGAAGCCACTCTAGTCATTTTAATGCTAGCGCCGAAGCTATTCCTGAAATGAATCCTGTTATTCTCGAGATTAACTAAGTTGTGGATATACATAATCCCGACGAAACGGTTAATATTCTTGCTGATATTCTTTTGTTTACAAGGATTTTGATTTCCTTGGTTCTTATTCTTGATTTATCGATTCGTTCATTTCGTTTAGCAAATTTAATTTGCATTTTCATTAATCTTCGACATTATACTGTTTTGATAAAAACAAGTTTGTCTGAGATGGTACTATTGATTGTTAGGAATTGAGATTGATTTGTATGGTATTCACATGCCAACCAGGATTCCATATCGTATCAGTGATCATTTCTGTTAAATCAGTTTCTCATTTGTTTCGAACTTGATCTTTCGCGTTGAGTTGGCGATGCTTGAATAAAGTGATTTATAATCGTTGAAATAAATTGGCCATTTATTTGAACAAGGAAATTATAAATTGTTGAACTACAAATTTCTGAATCTTATTTAGAAGGACTTGATCAATCCATAGAAATAATGATTCATAAATGTGTGGGCTTAAGCATATAGCATCTGCATGATTAACTCTTATTGACTCATAATTCCTTTGCTCGACTCATTCTTTGATTTTGTTCCTTAATTCCTTGATCGTGAAATGGTTGTATTGAGATTGTTCCAAAAGCACCAATTGAGGAGGATATCAAGCGTCTCTGAAAGACATTGAAGAAATCTTCTTCTTGTGGGACCGAGGAGCTTTCTTAGCCATGTGAAATACCTAGTAACTCTTTGTATATTAGTTTATCAATTGTAGTATCTTCTCATTAATCCCTAACTAAACTGTGACAACAGTTAGTAGGACTAGTCTTTTAAGTTGTATGGCATTAGACGATGATTATCTATAATGTTTGACAATACGACTTGTACTAGTTTGTGATCAATAGAATGACTATCTTTTGATTCCTAATTCTACATCGTTCTATTATTATCTTTCCTTGCTTTTCTCTTGTAAATTCATGTGGTATAATGCAATCATTGAATGAGTACTCATTATGATTTGATTTGCGTTACGCACAAATCATGCAGTAAATGAAAGCTATGAATGAAGCACGAATGCGCCAAGTTATTAGTGAATAAGTTGCTGCATCCTAGTTGAATTCATGGCCAACATGAATGATGGATCTGGAACTGGAGCTGAAGTCAAAACTGGTGGAACTAGAACCAGTGGAGCTGAAGTTGGAGTCGATAAAGTTCGTGGTACGGATGAAACAAATGTGCCCGAAGTTAGAGACTATATCTACACTTCGTTCGTTAACTGCAAACCGTAGACTCTTAAGGGGACTAATGATGATGGAGGATTGTGTCAGTTGTTGAAAAGCTGGCGTCAGTCTTTCGAATCAGTGACCCTAATTAGGAGGATAAGTTGTAGTTTAAAATCGTTACAATCCAAGGTCGTGCATTAATTTGGTGTAATGGCAGACTTGCTTCCATAGGTATCGTTACTTATGGTACACCATGGACTAAGGTGAGGAAACGGTTAACTGAAGAGCTTGTCCTCTAAGTATTTCCAAAGTATGGAGCAAGTGTTGTACAATCTGAAACTGAAGGGAACTAACATTGGTAGATATATCAAGTGTTTCCACAAGTTGACTCCTTTATGTCCAAGAATTGTGGAACCCGAACCGTTAAGGTCAAGCAGTATATTTACGGCTGACCAGGAATATATGCGGTGATGTGACTTCTTCTAAGCCAATTGCTTTTGTGAAGCTGTCTACGTGGCTTATTAGCTCATGGGACACATAATGCAAGGCAAGGCTGACAAGGTCACTGAAGGGAAAAATAATTCCAAATTGAAAATTCTTTTCGTGCATTAGAGCTCGTAAGATTATCGAAAAAGGTTGTGGATTATTCATGGCTTAGGTATCGTAGAAGGAATCGTAAGAGAAGTAAGTAGAATTACTCTAGTCATTTGTGACTAGTGTTTCTGGAAGATTTGCCAAGGCTTCCGCCTCCAGGGCAATTAGAATTCCTAATTGATCTAATTTCTGGTGCTGCAACTGTGGCACATGAGCCATATTCATTAGCACCCTCTGAGTTGAAGGAATTATTTTTGCAGTATTAAGAACTATCTGATAGAGGTTTTAGTCGATCGAGCTTGTCAATTTGTAGAACTCCTATTTTATTCGCTAAGAAGAAAGATGATTCGTTTCGTATGTGTATCGATTACCGAGAGTTGAATAGGCTAACGGTCAAGAACTTTTATCCGCATCCAAGAATTGATGATCTATTTGATCAACTTCAAACTCTCGTGTTTCTCCAAGATTCTGGTGTTTTCTCCAAGATTGATATTTGTTTTGTCTATCATCAACTTCGCATACGCGAGGAAGATATTCCTATTACGGCGCTTAGAACTTGTGATGATCATTATGAGTTTAGGGTTATGCCTTCTGGTTTGACCAGTACACCTTTGTATTCATTGATTGAATGAATTATATGTGTAAGCCGTGTCTTGATAAATTTGTGATTGTTTTCGTTGATGATATTCTAATTTGCTCTAAGAGCGAGAAAGAACATGTCGAACACTTAGGTATTATCTTGAACTTGTTAAAGAACGAAAAGATGTGCCCAAAATTTTGAAAGTGTGATCTTTGGCCTAGTTCTATAAAACTTCTCTGTCATGTGATTGACAAAGTGGCATTCATGTTGATTCTGCAAAAATCGAAGCCATCAAAAAATTTGAATGTTCCAACTATTCCAACTGAAGTACGACAAATTCTAAGTTTGGCTGGTTATTACTGAAGGTTTATTAAAGGATTCTCTTTGATATCAAAACCACTAACTAAGCTAACTAAAAAGAATGAACTGTATGTGTGTGGCAATGATGAAGAGAAAGCTTTTCAAACCATGAAAAGAAAACTTTGCGACACGCCGATCTTATCATTACTCGAAGGAAGTGAAGATTTTGTTGTTGATCGTGATACATCTCCTTTATGATTTGGGGTTGTTTTGATTTGTATATGCTTGTAGGAAGCCTAGAAAGAATGAGGAAACTGCACAACCCATGGCTCGTAATTGGGTGCAGTGATTTTACTTTTCGTCTATTGAGACATTAATTGTATGGCACTAATGTACGGTATCTACCGATAGTAAGAGCCTACAATGTATTCTGAATTAAAGAGGTAATTAAGCCTTTTAAGTGATTACGATTGTGTTATTCGTTATCATTCGTGAGGTAGAAGCAAATTACAATGGAATTCATTGTTAAGCTCTCAAAAACTCAGTCTGAATATGACTCGATTTCTGTCAATGTTGATTGATTGACTCTTCTCATTTTATTCTGATAAATAAAATGATCGTGCGAACTAAGAATCGTTTGTTAACTGCTCGTCGTAGACATAGAAGTTATGACGACGTGAAGCGAAAAACTTTGGAAATCGAGGTAGGTGGAAAAGTTATGCCAAAGTTATCACCATGAAGAAGGTGTTATATATTTTGGAAAACGTGGGAAGTTAAGTCCCCGTTAGTTTGGACCATTCGAGATGATATCGATGGTAGGTCTGACGGCATGAAAACTTAAATTACCTCGAGAACTACAAGGAATTCACAATACTTTCCATATGTCGAACTTAAAGAAATTTCTTCCTGACGAAGATCTTATTATCTCTCTTGATGAAGTATGAATCGACGGTAAGTTGCATTTCATCAAAGTACTTGTTGATATTATCGATAAGGAAGTTAGGCAACAGAAACGAAGTCGAATTCCTATTGTCATGTGTGATGGAACTCTAGACGAGGACCAGAATACGTTGAACTCTTTGATTTCAACGAGCGATCGAGGAAGAACGCAAGTTGATCTTCGGGACGAAGATCCCAATTTGGTGGGGATAATGTGACAATCCGTCAATTTCAGGTCGTTATTTTAATCTCGGCTATTACGTATTCATGTTTACTTTAATGAGAATTTTAAATTATCGACTAACCGAGAAGGTTATGGCTTGAAACTTAACGTAAGAATGTCGCTTCGATGAAAACCGACAAGAAAAACATTAAGTATCGATATTATATACTCAAATTATCATATGAATGATTTTATTGTATTTATTACATTTAATTTTTATTTCTCGTGTTTTACGTTTTAATGAACGACGAGAACTACTAATGATCGCGATACCGACGGATGCCCAAAAACTTATGTTTTATTATCGATTGTCTCGATATTTTATATTTTCGACGTTTTCGATTTAATTACGTTTTAAGTCGTGTCGAAGTGATATTATTGTTTTTAGGAGCGTTTTAACTTTTAAAAAGTATTTTTACGAAACCCGAGTCCCGTAAATATTTTCAAAATTTAATATTTACATTTTCTACCCTTACAACTATTTAATTTCATTTTGGACCAAATCTATGCAAAACTGGCAAAAACTACCCTCACCCCATTATTTAAATAGCCTCCACTAACACACACATCTTATTTTATTCATTAAAAAATTTTCACATCATCTCTCTCTTTCCCTTTGAAACCCACGGCTCAAAAACACCAACAAAACACCCATGAAATTTTTGATCTAGCTTGAATCCAAGAAAACCAACTCAAGACCCATCCTTAGAATTTAAAGGAGCTTCTTTTGGTATAATTTTTAAAAACATGCATCAACTTTTATTTTTTTGATATGATCCATGCTTATTTGATCTATTTTTATTGGGTGAGTGTGTTGTTAGTAGTGTTATAATTGATTTTTGAGTATTGCATGTTTGAATTTTTGAAAGGATTATTTGAAGATTGATCATTCAAGTGTGTTAGAGGTTAGATGAATGGATGAGGATGATATTAGGGTGATACTAGAGATAGGAGATTGAGTAAAATGGGTCAAAAATTTGATCTAGTATGATTTTTAGAAAGGTATTTTAGACCAGTAGGTAAAAGGTAATTTTCGAAAATCTTACTGTTTGAAAATGAATAAAATAATAGGATAGTCTTGTAGAGAATTCTCTTATCTTCGATTTGCCGCTTGAATGAGCTTCTAACTCATTACGAGCGAAAAGTTATGCTACTTTTAGTATTTGTGTACCGGGAGACGGGTATCGGCACAATCCGAAAATTGTTGTCGATATTTGGATCGAATCTCGGGGACTATAGAATGAGTTTTAAAAGTGTTCAAGGACTGATTTAAGTTGCTATACCTCAGGTCATGAGTCTATTTTCAAACCCGAGTGTCGGTTTTGTAAACGGGATTGTTTAAATATGTCAAAATAGTTTTACGAGTTGAAGACGTAAAACTGTCCGGTTTTTACAACACGAAGATGTGTCGGGCAGAAGGTCTTAGAAGTAATATTTTTGAATGAAATTTAAACTGAGTCTTATTCATATTATATGTGAATTTGTGACCAAGTTTCGTCGAAATCGGACAAGTGTAGATACGGTAGATTGGTGCGTACATTTGGAGTGTACATGCTGATTGGTATTTTGGACATGTAGTTCAATAAATATTGTGGCGTGAGTTGAGTATTCGCCATTGGACATGGTGATTTACTCAAGTGTTAAGTCATTATGTAAATGACTTAGCTACTGGTCCGAGGGAATTAAAACGAGAAGTTGACTTGCGTTGACTTGGCGTCTTATGACGGGTCAATGTCAAGAGTGCAAGTATTTAAAAGAATAGTGTTGAATAAAAGGGTATAATAATAACACTTATATTATTAAATTTTTCGGGATTGTCTTGGTTTTGTAATTTTAATTTTTATATTATATAAGTATGATTTATACTTAGGTCGATTATTAAAGAACGCACCTTATTTGGTAGGTTGCGGTTTTCGTGTTTAAACGGGCATCACAAATCGTCGGCGATCTCTTATTACCACTATTGGCTAAGGTGAGTCTATAGCCTCGCTTTTAACATGTTTACTAGTTTTATAAACCCACGAGGGGGATAACATGCTTGTTTTATTAAAATAAAAGGGTACAACGATAGTTGTGGAAACTCTACTTATTTGAAAAGTATGGGTGCAACGAGAAGTTGTGGAAACCCTATTTTACTTGAAAAGTAATTATTATAAATGAAGGGTACAACGAGAAGTTGTGGTAAACCCTCTTTGTTTTAAAATTGAACACAAGGAACTTAATTTTATGTTTAGATGAAAGTTATTACATAAGTTTGTTTAGCCTTAAAAGACCCATGAATCGTGAATTGTTAATCGAAGTAACGCTAATGCTATGGATAGATCTTTCGGGGTGACGCCCAGGCCGGTCGCGATTAGCTCTCGCGTGGTGTTGTGATGCACCAGTAATGAAACATCGGATGCATTGTATAAGAGAAATATACGCACTTGGCTAGGTGTGTTGGGCTGAAATAATATATGTTAACGTTCAATGTCACGAGGCTTATGTAATGAAACCGATAATTATGTCCGTACAACATAATGGTATTTCGGTAAATTATTAACCATGGAAGGTTATTTTGAATACTTGTGTTCTCTTTATTTAAATTTAAACTCTGTAGATTCACTCGGCAAATTTTGCTGACTTTTTAAGCATGTTTATCTCAGGTCCATATAGAAGGCACTCGAGGAAGGCGGTTTCGTGAAGCTTGCATATTTGAAATGTTTTGGCCCGCTTTTCTAAAACATATCCATTCAAATAACTTTTATCATTTATAATAGTTTGTAAACTTTTGAATCATCTGGGACCGTGTATGAAATTTTATCTTGATTAAATGAAATTGAATGGATGTTTATTAAAACGACTCGTTTTGAGCCATTTTCTATGATTATGAGATTGAACCATGATAGTAACACCCAATGACCCTTCCGCTGTTATGGCCGAAATTGGGGGTGTTACATTTGTAATTCTTTTTTTTTTTTTTTGAAGCATTTTATAGAAACCCTTTAATGATTTACATGTGTCATTTTTATAGAATTTGTATTTAAGACATTGTTTGACCATCCTTCCTTTATAATTTTTATAGAATTTTGTATTTAAGGCATCATTTATAATTCCTATTCTCTTTTTGAAGCATTTTATGGAAACCTTTTAATGATATACATGTGTCATTTTTAGAATTTTATATTTAAGGCATCATTTGTAATTGTTATTTTCTATTTGAAGTGTTTTATGGAAACCCTTTAATTAATTATATGTGTTATTTTTATAGAATCTTATATTTAAGGCATTTTTTAACCATCCTTCCTTATATATTTTTATAAAATTTTGTATTAAAAGCATCATTTGTAATTTCTATTTTTTGAAGCATTTTATGGAAACCCTTTAATGATTTACATGTGTCATTTTTATAGAGTTTTGTATTTAAGACATTGTTTCACCATCCTTCCTTATATATTTTTATAGAATTTAGTATTTAAGGCATTATTTGTAATTCATATTTTCTTTTTGAAGCATTTATATGGAAACCCTTTAATGAATTACATGTGTCATTTTAACAAAATTTTGTATTTAAGGCATAGTTTCACCATCCTTCTTATACAATTTTTATATTTATAAAATTTTGTATTTAAGGCATCATTTGTAATTCCTATTTTTCTTTTTGAAGCATTTTATAGAAACCCTTTAATGAATTACATGTTTTATAGAATGTTGTATTTAAGGCATTGTTTCACCATCCTTCCTATATAACTTTTATAGAATTATGTATTTAAGGCATCATTTGTAATTCTTATTTTCTTTTTGAAGTATTTTACGAAAACATTTTAATGAATTACATGTGTCATTTTTAGAATTTTGTATTTAAGGCATCATTTGTAATTCATATCTTCTTTTTAAAGTATTTTATGGAAACCCTTTAATTAATTATATGTGTCATTTTTATAAAATTTTGTATTTAAGGCATTGGTTCACCATCCTTCCATATATATTTTTATAGAATTTTGTGTTTAAGGCATTATTTGTAATTCATAGTTTCTTTTTGGAGCATTTTATGGAAACCCTTTAATGAATTACATGTGTCATTTTATAGAATTTTGTATTTAAGGCATTGTTTTACCATCCTTCCTATAAGGGTTTTTGATTTTGATTTGATTTGATATATATATATATATATATATATATATATATATATATATATATATATATATATATATATATATATATATATATATATATATATGTATATATATATATATATATATATATATATGTATATATATATATATATATATGTATATATATATATATATATATATATATATATATATATATATATATATATATATATATATATATATATATATATATATATATATATATATATATATATATATATATATATATATATATATATATATATATATATATATATATATATATATATATATATATATATATATATATATATATATATATATATATATATATATATATATATATATATATATATATATATATATATATATATATATATATATATATATATATATATATATATATATATATATATATATATATATATATATATACTAGCCGAGTACCCGCGCCTAACGGCAGCTGTTTTTAGTTTCGACGACAAATGATTTTTCGAGAACATGGTTGCATTGTTGCAATGTTTTTTTCTAATAACATGGTTGCATTTTTCTGATTGCGGCGTTTTAAGTTGTAGTAATCCTTTAAACTGTAATAGTAATATATTAGAGTTTTATATTTATTAGGCGAGTATTCATGCCTAGTGACAGCAATATTTAGTTCAATTAAATGTCGATGATGGATAAATTTTTGACGACATGGTTGCGTTGTTGCGTTTTTTATTGACATTGTTATATTTTTTTGATAACGTTGTATTAAATTGTAATAGTCATTTATTGAAAAAATAATAGATGAATACTAACGTCTAAGGCTATCCACAATAGAACATAAGGGAACCATCTAAGTTTTCATGCTATCATTGTTTCCAGTTTGATTTTTCACTGACCGAAAGAATGTCTAGCAATTATAACTTGAGTCGATCGAAAATAGTTAGTGCAAATTTATGTCCTTATTCACTTGCTTTTTGGATGAGCAATCTTTAAGTTTTCTACCGTTCATTTGTTTCATTTAACTTCGTAACCAGCTTAAGTAAAATGATGATTTGCTTATCTATTCCTCTTTTTTGGGTAAATACACTTGAGTTAGCTTTTCATAATTTAAATTACGGAGTAATCTTTTTACTTGTGAAAACTTGATGATTATACTTGAATTTTATTTGTTGAAACATTAAAACAAACTTTGACAACAATAATTAAAAAGGTATATCGAGCTCTTTTTTTATTAGTCAATAACATATCTCATGGACTCATGCTATTTTACATATCTTTATTTATGTTACGAAAGAAGATTCGATATATAAAATTAGTCAAAGTTAACTTTACTCTTGCTCAAAGCATGATGCATCTCAATTCTCTATCCCATGTTTTTTGTTTCTATATGCTTGTGACTCCTTTTGTCTACTTGACAAAGACATCCTTACTTTTCTTAATTTTAGATAATTCAAACTTTTGATATTTAAAATGTTTGAAAGTTTCAAAAACCAGATTTCAAAAACTTTCGGCTTTCAAAAGTTTTAAAATTTCAAAAGATTTCAAAAAATTTCGAAACAAACTTTAAATAAACTTTATATCAAAATATAATTGTCAATTCATGTTGGCTAAAAGCACTTTCATCTATAATCCCTCATATATGGTCAGTTCACACTATTTGCCAATTGCCATATATCCGAATAAACGGTCTTGTCAAAACATGGTCAAAAAGCTTTATAATTTCGTCAATGTATATCCCGTGATACATGACAACTCATAACTCAAGAATAAGTAGCTTGGGTAGGGAGGTTTTTTTATCTTAGCCACTAATTATGAAATAGATACTGGTCAATGTATACCAAGCTTTTTCTTTAAGAAAAAAGGTTTGAGAGCACAAAATATATTTCAAAGATTGTAACTTCAAAATGACAAAATTCTGAAACTTTTAAAAGTTTCAAAAGCACAGAATTGAAATTTTTAAAAATCTAAAAACTTGAAAGTTTTCTTAACTGTACTAATTTTTCACTAACATTAAACTTTATAATAATTTTTATCTTTGAATTTTCAAAGGGTATACAAGGTTTTGGAAATTTAAAAATTTATAATAAAGTATTATACTATAGTTTAATAATTTAGGCAGATTACCAAAAACATAGACAAAAAACCCGATTTCCTTGTATCCTCAACAAATACACCATATTTCACTAACCAACATATTTTAATTTATACAAGTTACAAAAACAACATACTGCCGTAAAAGCACAAAGCACCATAGTCCAACAACATTATTTTCTTTTGAACAGTTAGTCCAACAACATTAAGTCTTTAAACAAATCACATGATCTGATTCTTCTTTAAACTTAAATTTTGAAAAACCCTTTAAAGAAATAGATTAAAAATAAGTTTCATTAAATTTATTAAAAAATCACCCGAACTAAAAAAAATAGATTTATTGGATGTCAAAAGGATACAAATCTTGGTAGCAGCATCTGCTATAGGCGACGACAAATCTGAAGTAAAAGAGGATAAAAACATAGATCTATAAAAAAAATATATATCAATTATCAGATAAAAAATGCATAGATCTATAAAAATAGATAGAGAGTAAACACAATAAAACTCACCGATCATTTTTGTCGTGGGTACAAAAACTTATTTCCGGCAGCATCGATGGACCTAAAATAAGGTTAAAATTATACAACAGTGATAGATCTATAAAAAAACATCAAAGCTTGGAAAGTAAATAGATCTTGAAATAATATATAAAACTGAAATACATATACATTTCTATACAAACCCGCTTATATAGACAGATTTTAGGCAGATATGCGACGACATCCGCTTGTTTCGGCAGCTCATTGGCGGTGATAAAGTGGATTAGTGGTGAGGTCAGTCGTGGTGAGCGATGGTGGTAGGTGGTTAATGGGAGTGTTTTAGGGAAATAATAGTGTGTGTTTTTTTCTAGGTAAAGGAAAAAAGTGAAAGCAAATGGATGAGAGACGATGTGTTTTTATTGGGTATTTGTTTGTATGGTAGGTTAATGTGGTTTTTTGGTTTGTGATGCTGTTTAGGTTCGATGTTGGTATGGTGTGTGTAAATTTTGGTTTTGATTTTGGTATGGAAGTCTAAATCTTAAAAATGGAGGGTTGGATTGTGGTTGGGGATATGCATGCTTTATAAGGGAGTATAGATATATATATACATATATATATATATATATATATATATATATATATATATATATATATATATATATATATATATATATATATATATATATATATATATATATATATATATATATATATATATATATATATATATATATATA